>JAIGNY010003567.1:620000-754725 GCA_020152595.1 Chiridota heheva
TACGATATTTACAAGGTGTAAACCAATTCAAGTTTCCATGTGCTGATTTTCATGGTAAAATATAGAAGTCTTCATACCTAAAACACACATTGAAGCCAATCGACTTTGCTTGCGTGCAGAAATTTGTATTTATGTATTCGCTCATACTGTAATTCAGAGATTCAGAGCAATTGAGTTGGGGTATGAAGATTTGTACTTGTTGTTTGGTGGCTAAAATAGATCTATTGTTAAAGTGCACTGTGGCATGCAATTTGGTGTGGAAAGCCTGTGGTGTAATCACTGTGCCGCCATGCCCTCAATCTACGTTGCCATAACAAAAATAAACACTACTTAATTAGAAAGACGATATTTTAAGCTTCAACATAATGCATATAATGTCTTATAGTTTTTTATGGGGTACTTGATAAGAATAAACTTCAATATGAAATTATTTTTTTTTACTGATGTTTTATTTTTTCATCACACATATTAATATGAAGCATAATTATTTGGCCTTAGATTAAGACATTGTTTGTATCGACGGTACGTTACTGCTGTAGCTCACGCAAAGCAAAAGTGGGTAAATATTTTCTCAATTTTTAGTGCAATTAGGTTATTGTATTTATGTGTTAAGTATTAACCCTTCATTATGATGTCATATTTTGATAAAAGCCTAATTTTGGTCCATAAAATAAGTCAAAAAACTGACTTTAACTTTTCTGGCCTTAAGAGAAGACCATAGATCATACTAACGTTACTACTAACGTTAGGCCTACAGTGTATCATATGAATTGAAATGTAGTCTACTATTAAGTTGACAGTAATGTCCTACCATACATTATTATGTAAAATTACATAACTTACACCTGCTAGACCTACAACATTTCTAATTATTATTAGACCCAAGCATTTTTTTTGGTAGTTTGTGGTTATTGACCAGTGTAGTTACATAGTTACCCGAAGGTATATTAATGTATATTAGTATACATAATGATGTATGATATATTTTTTGATTATTCGTTCGTCTTGGCATTTTTGTTGTAGGCTACATGTGTGTTTCTGTGACCATTTGTTGGTGATAACATTGCAACAATTTGTGCACAATTGAACATGATGCATCTGTTTTCAAACTTTAAGAAATGTTCATTACAAATACTCAACTACTACTACGCATAAAGTGCTTTACTAATTATCAGCTACATCATCTTTTAAGTTTAAACATACATTTTGCACGTATTGTAATTTTGTATGCAAACCAAGTACTGACATATACTGTATATACTTGTAATTGGGAATTAGGGTGTAATTTATTGGTTAATTTAATTAAAAGTGACTTAAATTAAACTTTGTTCTACATTTTAATTGTATATGAAGTGGACATTATAATGATGTATCATGTAAACATGTTATAAACTTTAAAATGATGATTTTTGGAACATATGCCACAGTTGTTATTCTTGACTTTCAATGGATATCTGGTTTATTAGAGAAATTGCTAATTTCATTAGCTTATAATTTAAAAAAATAATTATTTTTGGTTAAATTTTCATTTTAGCCTAGAATGGGGTACAGTTTTCAAGCTCTTCAAAATTCAAGATGATTGGGGTATTAAATTATGAAGTTATAGATGATTGAAAATGCAGGTTTTCACTTAATTAGGTCAATGTGACATGTACTTAATGTGAATTTTTGCAATAGTTGAACTAGTGTAAAACTTTAAAATATGTAATTCATGTTGGTATAGGTTGATTTTTGTGGGAGAATGTTGCTCATTCTGCTAGAGGGGACATTAAGCCGTCGATTATGATGGTAGGACAGTCACACCATACCTGGTTCTCTGAACACTTCTCGAAAATAGTAGCGTGAAAACCTGGTGTTTTTCACTTCTATTATGGTTGCACAAGGCTGCCATCTGCTATACAAAATCACTCAAAATGGCAAGGATAGGGGAGGATAGGATAGGATTAATGAGTGGGCGGGGCTTGATGAAAAAATCCCAAAATATTTGTATTTTAACAACCACATGTCTGTTTTGTTTTATAGTTGGTGTAGCTATGTTGTTCGCTGGCATGTACATGACGTAAAAATTGTTGAATTTCATTAGTATACATAGTGGGCGGGCTTAATATGATTTTGTAAACAAAAAGCACAAGTAAACATGATATTCAAAAGCTATGGACTAGATTCACATCATGTGTGGTACACAGATAGCTCATGATCTGCAGTTGTGACCTAATGTTTGTGGTGGTGAATCATGCATATTAATAAATGGGTGGGGCTTAAAGTGAAATTTTTGAAAAAGTGATAAATGAGCAACTATGTCCGTTTTGCGTCATGGTAATTTTGTTGGTTATTGTGTACATGCTTATGTTATCAACAGATGTCATTCATATACATTAATCAGGGAAGTGCCATTTAGACTAAATGATGTAAACACCATAAACGGTATATCAGATTTATGCTATATATTGTAACGCCCCAGGGCGAAGAACTAACGACTCTCACGACCGAGCGGTGGCATGAGTAATCGAGCAGCTGGAGGCCACTCGATATCAGAGCAGAGCCTAAGAAATAAGCTTCAAAATATAAGTACTAGATATTCAAACTCGGCTGAAAACCAAGATAACAAGGTAAAATTCCCTGGGGGCAGGGGTCCACTAACCCAAGGGACCTAAGCGACAGCCCCTAAACTAAATGAGACGACACACTTAGAATTATTGAATAAAAATAAAGGCAGTATCAAACAGTTGACAAAATTCTTGTCTATATATAATCTTTTATAACTGAATAAACTGATTATTCTCTTAGAATAAACATAACAACTAACATGGTACACATCTTGCATGGACTTACAAACTTAAACTTAAATTACTTTAACTTAAATAATGAACAATTGAATATAACCCAGATTCACTACCAGGTTTTAAACGGCGCGCATATATGATGCGGCGTGTGCGTTTTGGAAATGGTACGCAAACAAACGAAACGGTGTCAAGAGTACGAGGAAGCATCACTCGTAAAACAATATTTAGCACCCAACACATTTATAAATTAACTTAACTAGATATAACAGAACTAAATACATACCAAGCGAGTGAGGTACAGCCGGCGTTAACGGAACCGAGCACCACCCCAGGGCGCTTTAATAAATGACCGCTCAACAGTCGAACCTATATCATGACCCCACCCTTTTTCAAATACTGACAAACTACACCCCAACCCCCCGAAGAGCCATGAAAAGTCGCTCTTCCAAACAACCCCTTACTAATATAAACAAACCCCACAACCAGTCCGTAAAAACAAGGGTCAATTACAAGAAATTTTAGGAACATACCACTTTAAATGCGCCCTGTAAATTGGTGCTCGCCTCCGGACTCACTAACACATAGAAATAAATATACTACAGACCTGTACCGGCTGACAACATAATACCTTTCCTCGCTGGTAAATCACTTCCTTTAGCTATCAAACTCCTATAAAATACATGATAAGTAGTGAATATATTCACCACTTACTTAACGAAACCTAAACCACACGAAACCAGAATAATGAGTGTCTTAACCAACTTAAATTGCTCTACAAGAAAACTGTAACAAACATCCAAAGTATGCTAGGTATGACGGATAACACAGAGCACAAGCAGCAACAAACCCTGTAATAAAAGAAACAAAAGAGAGATTAGCATAATGTACACAATAACAAACCTAGCTTCCCGCGTAAATAGATATGTGCCGGTAAAGCATGCGACCCATTGGCTAAAAACTTATTGAACTGCCTAAGAATGCCAAAGGAGGTCAACCTGCACTCGGGTTATAATCCCGACAAAATGTGTGGACATACACACAACAAAAGCTCTATCACAATCGAAGTACTACGGGTAAAACCTTGTGACAAAATGCGGCGTCACACTGCTCATCTTTCCCAAAGGACGCGTCCCCGACGTCCAGTTAACAAACACTGCCCTAAGTAACTACCTAAGCACATGTTCTACATAACTAACTAGACACATGTTGCACATAACACATGTTCCTCAAAGTTAATGAAACCACACATATACCAACACCAAGGAGACAACTTTAACTTCCCGGGTAAGCCAAGCGTCACCTAATACATAACAAGAGTTCAGTCAATAACCACATCCTATAAAAGGGTACTCTCCAACCGGATACACATCGTATAACTGTTCACCTTCCAGCTTCGTAAAACAACGAAAGTTCACATCTACATCACTTTTATCAATTCATAAAAACTGTCCTCTTTCAACTAACATAAGAGTTCTTTTCCACATATAAACTGTCCATTTCATACATATCGCACTAGCTACTGTAGCTGGCCAGCCTAACTAATACTGTTCATAATCCTGCATCCAAGCAGGGGGTCGCCGCCTCCGACGTGAAGGTTCTGGACGGTGCCCCTCATCATCATCGACTACCTCATCGCTCATCTCATCTCCATCTATAGGATCTTGCCTATCCAAAATATTGTGGTCATTTCCATTATCAGAATGAGCGTCCCGCTCTCCTGTATTACTACTTTCATCAACATTCTGTACCTCTATCACTTCATCTGGAGACTCATATTTCTTGAGCCTGTCAATATGTACGACTTTGAGTTTTTGTGAGTTCTCTGGTCTGATGCGGTATAGGCAATCTGACAGTTTTTTGACTACCACAAAGGGTCCATTCCACTTTAACTGTAGTTTCGGTGACAAACCTTTCTTTTTCGAATAGTTTCTTTGCCATACCTTATCACCAGCTGCATACGGGGAAGCGACTTTAAAGATACGAGCGTCATAGTGCCGTTTTTGGCGATTCTGACCATGCTGTGCTTTGTCACGCGCTACACTGTAGGCCTTTTCACAGCGATCAGCAAACTTGGCAACGTACTCAGATGTCGTAGTGGCCTTTTTTCTTGGAGCAGGAGGACCAATCATCAGTTCTACTGGAAGAGTTGTTTCACGTCCCAGCATGAGTAGATTCGGAGAGTACCCAGTGGTTTCCTGTGGACTGGAACGAAAAGCCATTAATACAAGAGGAACATGTAAATCCCAATCTTTCTGATTTTCATGAACATACACAGAAAGCATCTGTTCTAATGTGCGGTTAAACCTCTCTACAAGACCATCTGACTGGGGTCTGTATGCAGTAATACGAGTTTTCTCAATACCTAATCAATTACAAAGCTCCCTAAACAATGCCGATTCGAAATTGGAACCCTGATCAGTATGTAAGGTCTGTGGAACGCCGAAGCGGCCAACAAAATCTAAAAACACAGAAGCTACTGTCTGAGCCTCTTGATTGGGTATTGGAAAGGCTTCAGTCCATCGGGTAAAATAATCAGCTATTACAACAATATACTTATTCCCATTGTAAGTTTCTGGCAAAGGGCCTAGGATATCTATGGCAACTCGCTGCATGGGTTCCCCAATCTTAACAACCTTCATTTGCGCTCTGGCATGAGGACTGGGCGCCTTGCGCCGAGCGCACAATTCACATTTACGACACCAACTCTCTACTTCTCTCTTCATACCAAACCAATAATACCGGCTTAGTAACTTGCCCCGTGTCTTCTTTTGACCCAAATGCCCTGCAGTAGGAGAACTGTGAAGCTCAGACAGAATATCTTTCCTCAGTATTTGAGGCACCACCATTAAGTCTCTGTCTTGGGAGCCACTATCAGACAACCAACGCCTATACAGTACACCCTCATGAATAACTAACAAATCCCACTGGGCCCAATAAGCCTTCACTACTCTACCAAGACCACTAACCTTCTCCCAAGGGGGTCGAGTTCCTTCCTCCATCCATTTCAGAACCACACCAATATGCTTGTCCTGCAATTGGTGCTCCCTGAGCTGATCATTAGAGTAACTCCCTACCCAGTTGCTAACAGTCCCAACCAAACTATATGGCTGAGCACTAGTGCCCTGTGGACTAATGACTCCACACTCCCCCCTGGACAAAGCATCAGCATTACCATGTGCCCTGCCTGGCCTAGTCTCTATGTCGAAGTCATAAGTTCCCAAAATCTCTAACCACCGAGCTACTTGACCCTCAGGTGATTTAAAGTTATACAGCCACCGGAGAGAACCATGATCAGTGCGCAATAAAAACTTCTTCCCATATAAATAGGGTCGAAAATGTTTGATAAATGTAACAACTGCTAATAATTCTCTTCGGGTCACGGAATATTTCCGTTCACTACAACTAAGGGTGCGGCTTGCAAAAGCCACTGGGTGTTCATAACCCTCATGTACCTGTGACAACACTGCGCCAATTGCTTTATCACTTGCATCAGTATCAAGAATGAAAATTTGGTCAAAATTAGGATACGCTAAGGTCGGCGCGCGTGACCAGCTTAGATTTCAAAATCTGAAAACTCTCCTCACATTTAGAACTCCATATGAAATTCTCATTTTTTTGTTAAAGCGTGGAGAGGGCTAGCAATCTCCGCATAAAATGGTGAATAAATTTACGATAATATGAACAAAGCCCTAAGAAACCTCGTCAGAATTGTTTAAGGTTGGTAGGCGTAGCCCAATCAGAAACTGCTTTAATCTTGTCGGGGTCTGTGCGAATACCCTGCTCAGTAACAACATGGCCTAGATACTTGACCTCTGCTTTGCAAAGCTCACACTTAGAAGGTTTGAGTTTCAACCCTGCATTACGCAGTCTACCGAACACCTCTCTTAGTCGCTTAATGTGTTCCTCAAAGTTATTCGCATAGATTATAATATCGTCAATATAGATCAAGCATATTTCCCAATGAAGACCTCTGAGTACCTGCTCCATGAGCCTTTGAAACGTGACGGGGGCATTGCATAAGCCAAACGGCATTACATTAAATTCATAAAGACCACTACCCATGGAAAACGCTGTTTTACCCTTTATCCTTAGGATCCATCTCCACCTGCCAATACCCACTCTTTAAATCTAATGTCGAGAACCACTTGGAGCCCGACAAAGCATCTAGACTATCATCGATCCTAGGAAGTGGAAAAGCATCTTTCCTAGTGGCATTGTTCATCTTCCGATAATCTATACAAAAACCGTAAAGTACCGTCCTTCTTCTTAACCAAAACTACAGGAGAAGCCCACGCACTATCTGAAGGAGAAACTACGCCTTGTTTCAACATGTTTTCCAATTCTTTTGAGCCTCTAATTTACTGTAAAAGGGAAGCCTACGTGGATTCTGTCGTATGGGGCGAGCATCACCAGTATCAATAGTATGCTTCACCACCCCAGTACTACCCAAAGGATCACCACTACAAGCAAAAATATCCCTATTCTCCTGCAAAAATTTACGCAATAAGATCAATTCACTATCAGAAACATGACCTCTACTCTTATCTAGTAACTTTTCCAAATCAGGAGGTAAATCTAACTCACTACACCCTACGCCAGACGTATTTGCATCAACTATACCACAAATAGGAGATACTACACCCACATGAGTACCTTTGTATAAAGTCAGTGGGGCGGCCGTTGGATTGAAAAGTCGAATTGGAACTGTGCCCCTAGTTGTGTCCACTAAAGCACGACCTAATACTACCTGTCGATGCTCGGTTACACTAGACTCAGCTTCCAAAAGACCAGTCCCACCCTCAGATGAGAAGAACTCCCCATACTTGAATTCTATATGACCTTCAACAATAATCTCTGACTCCGCAGGGATTCTAACGTTTTGTGCTAAAGCTACCTTATATGACTGATCTGAAGTAATCTCCTTAAGTGGCACGACCTGCTGTATTCTACCAATGCACATAAATGGCTTACTTCCCAAATGGATAGCACATTCATACTTTTGAAGAAAATTGGCACCTAAAATACCAGAAATCGAAATATTTGCTACTACAACCTGTACCGAACTTGAAAGCCTGCAACCTAAAAATTAAATCGCATTTACCTTTTACTTGGAGAGGCCTACCATCTACACCTGCCAAAGTGGTGTCAACCCTCGACAACGTCGGTATAGGATTACTAAGTTGCCTCCAAACATGGGCACTAATCATAGTGGTACTGGCACCAGTATCTACTAAAAAGGAATTATTGTGTTACGAATCTGAACATCTACATACTTAGCTCCAGACTGTTTAAAAGTCACTTCATTCAGCTCTGTACTGATAGGAAGGGCTCTTTCATATTCGGTCGAGGGACGCCCGGCATGCTCAACCGAACTTAGTTTCCCATCCCCTGACCATTATCTCTAGCCGGACAGAAACGACTAATATGTCCCCACTGCTGACAATGCCAACAGTGTCGGGAAGCCGGCCTACTTGGATTAATTGACTGAGCTTCAAATGGTCTTTGCATCTGTTGCAAAGCCTGCATTGATTTAACATTCTCTTCCATGACCTTTCCTAATTGCGTTTCTAGCCTTTGTAACCTATGGGTTAGATCCTCAACTATATCATCCCGTGATGTAACAGCACAGGCCAGCCGACGGGATTTCACAATCCCCTCCGCTTGATCAATGGCCTCTATTTCTATAGCCAATGCCAGGGCCTCATTTAAACTTTTTGGTCTACCCCTCCTTATGGCAACTCTAATATCTCTATCCTTGATGGCCCCTATAAAAAAAATCTAAAGCTAACTCGTCCTGAGCCTGGGTACATACTGTAGGATAGGCATCCACTACATCCCTCCTTATAGATGAACACATTGAGGATAGACCTTCACCCTCAACACGCACCCTGGACCTTAATCTAGCTCTCTTACTACTGACTAGGGCCTCTGGTTTAAAGAAACGTGAGAGAGCACCCACAACTGTAATGAAATTAACTCTATCATCTACCGGCACTCCCATATACACCTCTTGAGCCTGCCCTCTCAACCTAGCTGCCAAGAACTGAGCCCTCCTCATGTTATTCCAACCATTAATTTCTGCACAAGTGGTGAAATGGGCGAGATAATCATCCCATTTAGTATGTCCATCATAACAATCTGGCATTATAATGGGTCTAGAAGCACCACCATTATCTAATACTGGTGCTGGACTTTCCCGGGCACGAGGGGTGCTAAAATACTGATCACCTATCATCTCAACAGTTGCACGGCTTTATACCTCAGTTTCTCTTTCTAGCGCTTGAATTTCCCTGGCCAATCTCTCCATAGAACTCATTTCCCCATAAGTATGTGATGCCATCCTCCCCACAGGGTCTGCTGTGCTGTGCCGCTGTGCTGCCATCCTCTGCATACCAGATAACCTTAAACTGTAAGACTAAGAAAGAAAGCTTACTTAACGCCGTAAATATACTACACAATGTTATCCCAAAACGTAATCGTCTCATGTCATACTAACTAAAAATAAATCCCACCTCTGACACCAAACTGTAACGCCCCAGGGCGAAGAACTAACGACTCTCACGACCGAGCGGTGGCATGAGTAATCGAGCAGCTGGAGGCCACTCGATATCAGAGCAGAGCCTAAGAAATAAGCTTCGAAATATAAGTACTAGATATTCAAACTCGGCTGAAAACCAAGATAACAAGGTAAAATTCCCTGGGGGCAGGGGTCCACTAACCCAAGGGACCTAAGCGACAGCCCCTAAACTAAATGAGATGACACACTTAGAATTATTGAATAAAAATAAAGGCAGTATCAAACAGTTGACAAAATCCATGTCTATATATAATCTTTTATAACTGAATAAACTGATTATTCTCTTAGAATAAACATAACAACTAACATGGTACACATCTTGCATGGACTTACAAACTTAAACTTAAATTACTTTAACTTAAATAATGAACAATTGAATATAACCCAGATTCACTACCAGGTTTAAACGGTCGCAAGATATATGATGCGGCGTGTGCGCATTTCTGAAATGGTACGCAAACAAACGAAACGGTGTGTCAAGAGTGCGAGGAAGCATCACTCATAAAACAATATTTAGCACCCAACACGTTTATAAATTAACTTAACTAGATATAACAGAACTAAATACATACCAAGCGAGTGAGGTACAGCCGGCGTTAACGGAACCGAGTACCACCCCCAGGGCGCTTAATAAATGACCGCTCAACAGTCGAACCTATATCATGACCCCACCCTTTTCAAATACTGACAAACTACACCCCAACCCCGAAGAGCCATGAAAAGTCGCTCTTCCAAACAACCCCTTACTAATATAAACAAACCCCACAACCAGTCCGTAAAAACAAGGGTCAATTACAAGAAATTTTAGGGAACATACCACTTTAAATGCGCCCTGTAAATTGGTGCTCGCCTCCGGACTCACTAACACATAGAAATAAATATACTACAGACCTGTACCGGCTGACAACATAATACCTTTCCTCGCTGGTAAATCACTTCCTTTAGCTATCAAACTCCTATAAAATACATGATAAGTAGTGAATATATTCACCACTTACTTAACGAAACCTAAACCACACGAAACCAGAATAATGAGTGTCTTAACCAACTTAAATTGCTCTACAAGAAAACTGTAACAAACATCCAAAGTATGCTAGGTATGACGGATAACACAGGGCACAAGCAGCAACAAACCCTGTAATAAAAGAAACAAAAGAGAGATTAGCATAATGTACACAATAACAAACCTAGCTTCCTGCGTAAATAGATATGTGCCGGTAAAGCATGCGACCCATTGGCTAAAAACTTATTGAACTGCCTAAGAATGCCAAAGGAGGTCAACCTGCACTCGGGGTTATAATCCCGACAAAATGTGTGGACATACACACAACAAAAGCTCTATCACAATCGAAGTACTACGGGGTAAAACCTTGTGACAAAATGCGGGCGTCACAATATGGCACACAGATGGGTCATGGTCTGTACATTTGTTCTAATGTTGTGGTAGCGATGTCATGAATGCAAATGTGTAGGTTTGGGCTTACTGACAAATTCCTAAAATAGGATAAATGAACAATCGATTTTGTATCATACTTGCTTTGATGATGTTGTTAATCATTGTGCAAATGCTAATGTTGTCAACATTTTTATTGATCTGCATGGTGGGTGTGGCTTATGAAAAAATATCATGGAGCAAATATATTATAATGACATGACAGTTAATACAAATTTTGCAAATCAATCAAGTTATGAAACAGCTTCAGAACCAGGAAACATTTTGGTTCTGGTTTCCTATGCAGCCTAACACTAATGACCCAGGGCTATGGTTGCCATTTAAAATGTAGCCAAAATGATGATGAAATTGTTTTTGTATGTTCAACCTTGGAGATATTTTGGGACACAAATAGTATCTCCATTGTGCAGGCCTAACAAATGGAGTCAGGTAGCTCAGTTGGTAGAGCACACGACTGAGATGCTGAAAGTTCCCCCATACCCTGATATAACTATGGGATACAAATCATACTCCATGGTGCAGGCTTATCAAATATTAACCTCAAACTCCTAGTAGCTAGCATAGAAAAACCCTTGCACCTTCAGCATGCCCTCATGCATTAACGAACATTCATGAACAAGTTGTGTTCATGTAATCATTCATCAGTGTTGTGAGAGAGAATTGTTAAAAGATATAATTGAACCTAGGGCCAGTTTTCATATCTTTCAAACATAATGTAAAATGCAAAGGCTGTTGTCAAAATCAGGTGATATACTATGGAATAGAGTTTACTAAAGTTAAGTCAAGAGTTTAGTCTACTTGAAAGTGGTCTAAATGTTTGTTTAAAATTATTTGCATTTTGTATTTTTGAATTTTGGCTTGTTGATATTTGCAATAAACACATTTTCATGCATAATTTGTGATGTATGACTGGGTGGACAGCTCAATAACTTTGTCATTCTGGATATGTCATTTTAAAATCTCACCCTGGCTCATGAATACAATAATCAGAAAATCTAGAATTTGAAAGGGGTATGGAAAAAAAATCGAAAACTTTTGCCTAAATTTTATGTGCCCCTTCAAATAATTATTATAGTGAATTAAAGCAAAGATTTAATTCAAGAATATATCATGCTTTTTCCAGTCATACACTACTGAATAAGACAAAGCCCATTTAATAAAACTGTGTGTATCGTGCTATGTGCTTAAAAACAACATCATTATTGCTGTTTTAATTGCCCTCATGACCATATAGCATAACCTTTAAAATATACTGTTTGCCAATGGAACTAACCACACTCTGTGATTGGTTGGTTACTCAATACCACACTTGAAAACAATTTATGGCAACCATATTGTTACATCAAATCCATATTTTTTTTTATATTTTGATTTTTCTCTTCAGTCTTTCAGTGCAAACCTCTAAATGCAAAGCCTTTAGTGATTGTGCTTTTATCGGTTTGTTTTTAACAATTTGGGGATTCAGAAGGAGCAGTTTCTATTCACAATGAGTGGTATGTATAAAAACAACTTGAACTTACAAGTTAGAAATATAATAAATGAAATTTAAAGGTAGAATTTTAATTGTCACAAAATATTTGACATTGAAAAAAGTAATATTTAGTAATTAAGTTAACCTTACATGTTTTAGGTATTTTTGTGTTTAAGCTAGAAATACTAGAAGTGAAATTTAAAGGTAGAATTTTAACTGCCACAAAGCATTTATTTCCCATTGAAAAGAATGTTAGTTTTTCAATTTTGAAACTACAGTACTGTAAGTCGTACGTCTTACAGTAGTTAGTATTTGAGTAATCCTTGCATGTTTTAGGTGTTTTTGCAATTCAGATGTTGGGATGTACGAATGGGTAGACAGCTCACCTAATGTTGGATGGAGGTGTCGTTTTTACCTGTGTGTTTCTCTTTGATTTTTGCCATCAAGATATCTCAAGAAGTTATAAAGGGTTTTAATATAAAATGGATTGTGTGGCTTTGGCAATATTCAATTGTGGAAATATAGAAATGAATAGATAGCTGTGGACGTTTTAGGGGGATATCTGGGGACTTAAAATATTGCTTTTGCCCCAGTCCACTTGTTGGATGAAATCTTGGATGTCGAGATAGAATTCAATTCTGCTTCACTTCAGGATAATTTGTTGCTAGATTGGAGTTCATTGCACCAGCGACTTAGATCATACAATAATTTTGGAAGTTGTCAATAGGTTTGTCTCTTTGAAGAAAGTTTGTAGGGTGATCTTTAAATGTCTAGGTGCAATCTTTCCTTTGCAGATGATCATATCGTGAAACTGGAGGTAGAGTGGGAAGACGATGCAGAGGAGGAAAGTTCACAAGTCCAAGACAAGGATGATGAGGACCGGGACACCATTACAAAAAAGGTGGCAGTTACACAAGAAGTGACTGTTGATCAAACAGTTAAAGAAGAGGTTGAACAAACCGTAATTGTTAAAGAAGAGGTTACTGTCAAACAAGAAGTTCAAGTTAAACAAGAGGATGATGACACCTCTTCAGGTAAGCATGCAAAAAGTCATCTGATGATGGGTCACATGTGTTTGGGAGTTTGCCCCCCTTTTAAAAAAAATTTAATGAAATTTGAGGAGCTCGTATGCGCGAAAGGTGGCTTTCAAAATTGAATAGAATAGAACATAGAGTGGGCAATATGTTTAAATATTTTTCATTTAATCTTTGGTGACAAAGCCAATGGTAAGAGAAAGTTGATGCTTGTACATGTATGTATGTCTTTGTATAAAGAGGCACATTCATCCTTTGGTTATTAGAAGGAGACATTTGCAAAAAGTGTTGTCACTGCTTTACTGTGAATAAGTAGTTTGTGCATATTGGACATGAAATAAAAACATCCTTCCTGATCCACATGTATTCCACCTAGCAGAAATTCTGTATGTGTGACAGCACTTGCGAAAGTTGCATTTTAACACACCATTTAATATGGAGAGATTAAAACTTTCTTGGCTGCATACACACTTTTTTTGGTTTTAGTGCTATGACCATCATAGCCTCTTGGGGCTGTGAGTATGTATGGATGTGTCTGTGCGGGTGTAATGCTTTACTTGTAAGCAAGATATTACAAGAATAATACAGTGAATTCATGTCATATCTGGTACATAGATAGCCTGTGATTCGTGGTTGGTAGATGTGTCCTGTTAATTTTGATGGTGATTTCATGCATATTGATTAGTAGGCAGGGCTTACCTTTGATGTTTAGATACAACCAGGTAAGTGACAGTGTCATGTTAATGTAAAAATGTCTGTTGTGTTTCATATTTGGTTTATTTATGTTGGTAGATAGTCTGAACATGCCTATGGTATAAAAATGTTTTATTTCAATAATATGCATACACAACATAGTGGGTGGAGTAAATATTGTTTTTTCAAAAAATTCTTGAAAATGCAGTTACCCAAGAACTATACATACGTACAAGTCATATGTGGTAAAGTGATAACCAGTGGTTCATAGATTCTTGATTCTTGATTGGTTGACATCCTAAAAAGCAGAAAACATTGTCCTGGATGGTAAACACTACAGTGCGGTCCAAGTGCAATTGAAAGAAACAAGAACACACAAAAGAAAGATACGATGAATACTGGTGCAAATAAAAACTGGAAGCTTTACCAACCATGGTTGGAAACCATAGGTAGCAGTTATCTAATGGTTTGTAATGCTGCTGAACTGAATCATTGGAGTGAGGCTGCTGTAACTGCATCCAGCAGAAGAATGTTCCAGAGACGAATCACATGTGAATAAAAGGTGTTGATATTGGAAGAAACATGATGGTGTGAAACTCTGTCTGGCCTTTAGTTTCATTTTAAGCGTGTAGGAACCAAAATGATGGCATTTCTTACCTTGAAACACATGGTAAATTGGGCAAGTAGTCTACGGTGTTTAAGTGTATCCCATTTAAATGTCTCGAGCACAGTGGAGACTACTGCTGAACATCAAAATTCAGTACTGTGGTAGTCTCTCACTATGAAACGGGCTGCTTGCTTGTGTCTCAACCTTTGTCTTGTCATTCTGCATAAATGAGTTCCACACCATAGAGCATACTAGAACTGGGGTCTTAATAGGCTCTGGTACATGGGCTTCACTGTGAAATAGGCTGCTCGCTTGTGTCTCAACTTTCCTCTTGTCATTCTACGTAAATGATTTCCACACCACAGAGCATACTGGAGCTGGGGTCTTATTAGGCTCTGGTACGTGGGCTCCACTGTGAAACGGGCTGCTTGCTTGTGTCTCAACTTTCCTCTTGTCATTCTACGTAAATGATTTCCACACCACAGAGCATACTGGAGCTGGGGTCTTATTAGGCTCTGGTACGTGGGCTTTTTCCTTTACAGAGATATCAAATGGACCCAAATTCCTGCAAGTGAGATTTAGATTTTGTGAGGCCTTAGCTCTAATTGAATTTATGTGCTTGGACCAGGAAAGGTTGAAAGTGATGTTAGCTCTTGTACTTTGTAGAGCTCTGTATGGGGATGATATCACCCTCGATGAAGTAAGAAACTCTAAGGGCTGACGCTTGTTAGAAATGGTGAGATGAGCACATTTTACATTGAAGCTGATTCCCCAAGATGTGCCTTATTGTTTAAGTGATGATAGGAAGCATATTAATGAGTAGGTGGGGATTGATGTATAAACCTTAAAATGCTCATATTTTAACAACAGCATGTCTGTTTCCTTTCATATTTGGTGAACTACAGTATTGTGAGGGTGAGAAATTAACTTATAAAACTGGGTACTATTTGGTAGAATTTGGGTACACTTGTTGTTAGCTAGTTTGTTCATGTTCATGGTATCAAAAGGTTGAATAGCATCATGTACATGGTAAGCAGTGTGTACAGCTTAAAAGTAGTTTTCCAGAAGGAGCATCTTTGTGTTGTGATTCCTATTACAAGTGTTTCCCTTTTTTCAAAAGTTTGGTTCCGATGCGATAGCATCAGGAACCTATGCAGTTATGAAGGCATATATGTGTGTGTATAGGTGTATGTGTGTGATTCCAAGCTTGTAATTTGTAAACACGATATCTCAAGAACGGTAAAGACCTTTTCATATCGGAATCGATAATTTCCCGAAATCTTATTTAAATAATGTCACATGGCCGAAATTCATGTGACCATAATGGACCAATCAAATTCTGGAGGAATCCTGATCGTCTGCACAATTTACTAACGTATGGGGTCAAGCCCATTAAAAACATAATTTCACACACTAATCAACAGTATATGCATGCAGAAATATGCACTTCACTGAACTATTCAGAGACTTGAATTGCAGCTTAATTTGGCTTGGAATTAACAGAAAACTTTGTATAAACTTTATCCAACTCCACAAGTTTTCCGATATGCAAAATTTGTTGTCTCATTCACGAATTAGGTCTACAAGGGATTTGCTGCCGAAAGTTCGCGATACTACTTTCACATTTTGTGCTGTGTGTTCAGCGGCACAATTTCATACCATTAGGCCCTCTGCACTGAACACCGACGTTTTAAAAATTGGAATGATCTTTGCCATTTTCCTATTGTTGTGTCTAAATTGTGCACAAATGCTTTTAATGTTTTGTAAATACTAAGGGAATGTGATCCCCAACAAACATTCAATGTTCCGTTCACAAAAACAACATTTTACGAGTACACTTACGAACGAACTGTGTCATAGACATACGTGAGGCAAAATTTTAACTTCAAACCTTACCTGGTTATTGCATAGGCCTATTCCTCAATTGCTACAGTCTGAAGGGAAGACTTTGTATCCTCGTGAAAAATAGAAAACATTCCCATTAAAAAAAACAAATATCCAGGCAGAGCAGTTGGAAGTCTGACGCAAATTTAGATAGGGCCTACTATACGTGTGCATACAACAAAAATTGTATACATTTTATGTAACGTTTATGGTGTACACACTGACTATGAAGGTAAGACGCGCGCGTGTTGTTGTTTATAATTTTCCCTGCAGCTGATTGGTTAGTTAGTAAAAGGAAAATTCCTCCAGCATTTGATTGGTTTAAGTACTCTGACGCTACACGTTCAGCTAAACTTGTTTTGAAAAGGTCTAAAGTGGATTCATATCATATATGGTACACAGGTAGCCCATGGTTTGTAGATGTGCCCTCTTGTTTTGGGTGATGATGTCATTCATACTAATGAGTGGGAGGGGCTTAAGGTAAAAATCTTGAAATGCATATTTTTCAACACAGTCAGTTCCCAGCTTCGCATTAATGAGGTGGTTTGACGTCATCCTCTTTGCACTGGACTCTGCCCACATTCAGAATTTCGCAGTTTTCACGAAACCGATCACTGGAAGAAACAATTTCCTATCACGTAGGGTGTCACCTGACAATGTTGTAGCAGTAAAGTTTCTAAGCTACATGTAGGTGGGAGTTCGCTGATTTTTCCCATTGATACAAAATTTTCCATATTTTTGGACTTGCAATTTTGCGTAATTGTCGTTTGGATTTGTGTACTAAAATATTGGCTTCATTTTTGGGTCAAATTCATGCAGGGCTCCTGAGTGGCATCCTTTAAATTTCGATATAATTGATGGATAATTCATTCAAGCTTTCTGCCAGTAATAAATTTGTATGGGCCCGGTGGCGATTAGTGACAATGTTTTGAAGTTGAAAATGGCCACCATTACAGAGATTAGCAATAGATTTTACATGGATTTTTATCGCGATCAAGAGTAAGTTAGTGTGATAGCTAGGATAAGATTTATTATACATCCATCTCATTTACTCTGACCTAGCCCAGGGCGTAGCTGTCAACGTGTCATTTGATTTCTTTTAATCTGTGCAGCGCTGAATCCAAATAATAGTTAATCATAAGCATACCCTACTGTAAATTCCAATTTTAAGTTTTCATAAGGTTGAAGTGGGTTTTAACTGGGGCAAAGCAGATAACCTAGTTCAACCCAGTTGAACTGTAATTTTCAGCATGGTATTTGAAATGATGAAGTGTGAGCAAGGTCTGTTGTGAAAATGAGAATAGTGTGTCCATAGTTACAAATCAACCATGGATCTAGGTTCTATATTTACAGGATAAAATTAACAATCAGGTTATTTTCAATGTCAGCTTAGTGTGTTGCCGTGTTGGTAAGCAGTATTTTTTAAATTGTCTTGAAATACTGCATTAGACCAGGGAGTCGTCATTTAAATGACAACTCCCTGAGTAGACATTTAGGAAATACTTCAAGACCAAGATATCTAAACTGCAGATTATCTACTAGCTTAGACCTTAGCTTGAAGACTTAAGTACAAAACGGAACCACAAAACCTTTGGTTCTGGTTAGATTTCCTTACCAACATGGAAGTCCTTATTGTGAGTACAATTTTTTTGTTATTTTGCTTGAGCCTGTTGTATAGAAAATGATGTAATGATTACGTAATTTAACCTTAAACCTGACCTTTGGTTGTCTCTTACCTCACATGTGGTTGTCTCTAACAGAATGAAACTTGGATCATTCAAAATACATTTTAAACATATGAAATTGTATTTAATGGTGATTTGGTTCATTAGGATAACTTGCAGAATTGAAAGTGAAAGATTCAAGCTGGTGCAATCTTTCCTTTGCAGATGATCATATCATGGAACTGGGGGTAGAGGGGAAAGAGAATGAGGATGAAGAAAGTCCATTTGTCCAAGACAAGAATCATGAGGGTCAGGACACCATTACAAAAGAGGTGGCAGTTACAAGCAAAAAGGTTACTGTTGAACAAGAGGTTGAAGTTAAACAAGAAGTTGGTCAAACTCCTTCAGGTTAGCAAAATATTATTTGATATCGTGCATGGAGAAGCTATTAGATATGCATGTGGTCAAGTTAGTCCGAAGCTTGCATAGGCCATGTACCCCTTGTGAAGGTAGGTAACCTCTTGCGTAATATTAAACGAAAAAGTATATCACATGGATATGTGGAGAATCTACCAAAGTACCTCCTCTTCAAATGTTTGTGCTCTCCAACGGCCTCTCCCTATCCCTTGCATATGGAAGATTTGTATGACAACAATAATTTTCAAGAGCTACATTAAGTCTACAAAATCAACACATATTGACATAAATTGATGATGCGCAACAGCCTGCTCATGCTCAAAACTCAGTAATATTTCTATGCCTTGTAATCTGTCATCCCCAGCTGCAGGATTTCATAAGAATACACATGGCTGTGATAGCGTTTCTCAAGCCGTGTAGTTATGGACAACAGTCAGTCATTCTTGGTTTTTTGTATAAAAACTTCAAACATTGGAATATTCATTGATACATAACAGCCCTAGTTCAAGTGCTCATTCAGAGAAAATAAAATGACTAAATAATTGAGTAAAGCCACCTCAAGTGCACTAAATTATACGATGCAGCTGAACAGACCATATCACTGCTCCAAACCAACTTTGGCAGTAACCCAGATTTTTCTGGGAAAATCAACGACATTTAAGCTAAAGTAACGTAATCCCGCCTTCTAGTATTTTGTATCACTTGCACTTAATTTTACTGTGTAAACAAGGACTGTGTGGAAGGCCCTTAGTGTGAACGGGTTAGACATTGATAGATGAAAAATCTTTCAGCCTCGTGATAATAATTAATCAAATGAAAAGTTGTACAAAGAAGATTGTTTATTATTACTTGAATAAGAATGTTAAATGCAATATTCAGTTTTTTTCTCGCTACGTTTGAAAAAAAAAAAAAAAGGAAGTCCCAATTTTACTTTCAAATTAAAGTGGTCATGCTAGTTAGGCGATACTTACATTGTGCAATCATAACAAGGTTTTGATAACTTTATTTTGTACTATCAATTGATGTCTTGCAATCAGACAACAGAAACATGTTTATATAATGAACGTCAACTCACATCTTCAATGTGAAGGAGCATGGCCTCTTATTACAAAAAGGAGCATAAGATACATATGTAAACATAAACAAATTGCCTTAAAGCAAACCAAACTAAGTGTACATAATTTTTTTCAATTCTATTATATGTAAAAAAATTAAGGGACGGCACAGCGTGTTTTTTTTGTTTTCTGTAGCGAAACTGAAACTATAAACAAATTATAACTCTTAAGCAGTAAAAAATAAAACATGAAACTTAAAACATTTCAAGTTTAGAAATTAAAAAAAAATTAAAACTTAAAACATTTGATACTGGACATATTCCAGTATAAGTATCCAAATAATAGATAGTATATAAGACAACAAAATTGCATCAAATCTTAAGAAGAAAATGATTCAGTTAAACAGATATAGATATATTCCAGTATAAGTATCCAAATAATAGACAGCATAAAATACACAGCAAAATTGCATCAGGCTTTATACTTTCGAAATGTTTATAAAAATAAGTGCAGTCAAAATTTGAGTTTTATTTTACACCCCGCTAAAAATAAGTTCACAATAACAGACTAAAGTCTTATTTTAGACTTTTGTGTTGCCCCTTACTGATGTCAACCTTTGGCTAACAGGCAAAGCGGTACCAAACAATAGGGGATTATCTGCTATGGCAGTATTGTGAACTTATTTTTAATAAGGTATAAAATTAAACTCAAATTTGGGGCTACATTTATTTTTAGAAACATTTTAAAAGTATAAAGCCCGATGCAATTGCGCTGTGTCTTTAATACTGTTATGATGAATTTGGATCCTTATACTGGAATAAATCTATTTAGCTGATTGTGGAACCGAGTGACATTACATGCTTACTGTGGAGAAATTTTGTATTTTTCTTACGGTTTATAAATCTTTATTTATTTTATTTACACCATTTTATCATGATTGTGGAGTATCAGTACATATACTATTTATTGCAATGGATGTAAAAATAAGTTGGTTGCAGCCTGTAAGGGATTGTGGTAAAACTGAAAGAATCTCTAGTAGTCGAGAAAGCTAAAAATTACAAAGTTGGAGATGTGTTGTCGGTGGCATACAAAAGTGGAAATAACAAAGCACAAATTTTGAAGATTTTCGGTAAGTTGTTACGATAGTTTGTAGTTTCATTTTTTTTAGCTTTTCTACTTTAACAAATTGGTAGTGGGTGCTGTATCATACCCGCTATAACATTTCAAGCCAGAAGATTGTACATGATTAAAGAATAGGGACTTGTCTTGCAAACATAAAATGATTCAACTTGTATCCCGCTATACATTACGTTTTTAACTGATTTTTCCTTTGAAAAAAACAAAATATGGGTGGTAAACATTAAGAAGGGTATAATATTATAAAAGGACTGACAGACTTTCATACATAGTGTGCTCAATCAGGGACTGTGATAGCTAGGACAAGACTTCTTATGGAGCCTATGCCATGTGGGATATGGGGTGGGATGCCATGTGGAACAGAGTGGGATATATGGTGGAATGCCATGAGGGACATAGGGTGGAATGCTATGGGATGGGATGTCATGTGGGACATGGGATGTCATGTGGGACATGGAGCGGGATGGCATGTGGGACGTGAGGCGGGATGGCATGTGGGGCATGGGGTGGGATACCACAAGTAACACACGAGTATGTCTGACATACAGTAGGAGGCTATGTGGGACATAGGGTAAGAGGCCATGGGGACTTGGGATGTGATGCCATATGTGGGACATAAAGTAGGATGGGGACATAAGGTGGGATGCCATATGGGACATCAGGTGGGATGCCATGTGGGACATAGGAAGGGATGCCATATGGGACATATGGTTGGTTTAATGTGGGACATAGGATGGGATCCATGTGGGACATAGAGTGGGATTCCATGTGGTTTATAGGGTGGGATGCCATGTGGAACATATGGTGGAATGCCATGTGGGTTATATGATGGAAAGCCATGTGGGAGATATGGTGGAATGCCATGTGGGATAAGGGATGGGATGGGATGTCATGTGGGACATGGGGTGGGATGCCATTTGGGACATTGGATGGGATCCGTATGGGACACAGGGTGGAATGCCATGTTGGTCATAGATAGGATGCCATGTAGGAGATATGGTGGAATGCCATGTGGGACATGGTGTGGGATGCCATGTGGATTTGTGGAACATGGGATTCCCTGTGGGACTTAGTGTAAGGTGCCATTTTTATCATTAGTTGGGTCATATGATATGGGCATGCGAACCATGACAGTATTTACTGTTCTAGTATACATTTATTATATATTTTCCATGATTATTTCCCGCTATAAGATGAACGGATTTTCCGTGATCGTGGTTTGCAATATTTTTCAAGTGCATGTTCAAGGCAATGGGCTAATTTGAAAAGTTGAAACATGTAAAAAAAAAAGAAGAAAAAATTCCAAGCATCATTCATAGTTATCATCATTCGTTTGTATCTTCGTGTGTTTCCGCCATTATCTTCTGAAACCCTTTTACTTTTCATGATATGAATTGGAAAGTTGTCCTGGTTATTCATGGAGGTATTATTGAAAATAATACCTCGATGGTTTAATCCACTGTCAATCAGTGAATCAAAATAATCCATGAATGGAACATCGGTATCAATAATCAAGAACGTTTGAAGCAATAGCATGTGTATTCGATTATCCTACTGGACGTGGTGCTTTATTGAAATTGTTCTTTCATATTCTTTTTTAATCAAATGATGGCAGAAGTGCACTACATTCATTATCAACTTCATTGACCATATCTTGTCCAATATTCTTTGAAAGCCTTTTTTTCTTCAATATTTTAACTTGTTTAATTGCATAAAGTATGCTTAAATATGTTGAAAATGATACGAGAACACATATTGTGAAAATCAGCCTGCATAAAGCTACAGTTTTGAATCTATGGTTTATTTTAAAGAAAAGGAAAGGACGTTTGTCATTATTGGGCAAAATTTGCATGTACTATCACCACACCAAGCCATACCGCTTACCAGTCAAAACATCCCTTTGTCAAAACATCCCTTTGTCAAAACATCATTTGTCAATTGGCCATTTAAAAAAAAAATTATATTGAAAATTTACTCTGAATTTTTTTAATATTTTTTTATTTAGCATACAAACCTTCAAGGTTTTTAACAGTTACGAAAAACGGAGACATTTTGGTAAAGGAACGTTTTGATTGGATACCACCATTTATTCATGCTTTCCATCATTGGTACAGATAAATAACATTTTTTTTTTTTTTTCAGGATTAAAACGCCAAAGTGATGACGACGGTTTCAGCTCTGATGATGATATACCCTTAAAGAAGTTATGCCCTGCATCACCTACATCAAGTCCATCACGTGCTTTGGCCAATGCTGCCCCAGTTCATCCTGCACCCGCTGCAAATATAAGCATCATTTCAACTCCAACACATACTGTGGTCCCACTTCCTCCTGCACATATCATCATTTCAGCTCCAAAGAATGTGGAAGAAACTACCCATGTGTCCATAAAACCTTTGCCCCCAGCTTCAAATAGCATTTCTATAGAACCAGACAGTGTAGCCCCCCATATGTGCAGCGATCCTGCTGATGAGACTGCCGCCAGTGACGTGTGCCATTTCAGCATAACGGATGTCGTGGACACTCTGCAAATCAGAGATCATTTTAGTAACTTACAACAATTCATAGAACTTTCGATGGCAGATATGGAAGGTCGCTTGCAGAGGTCCCTGCATGACGCGACAAGCAACTTGAACAATAGATTGGAGAAAGTCGAAAATGCAATAGGCAGGTTGACAAATGCTGTGTGCAAGATTGTTCAATCTCGGCTTCAAAGTCGGGTAGTAGAGTCACAGAAAACTCAGTCGCCAGCAGTAACTGATATTGGCAATGGACTTGTAATGATAGGAGACCAAAGTAACACTGTGCAGATGTCACGTAGAGACATTCAATCCTTCTTTTCCAGAAGTTTATGTGGAAAAGACTATGTCTTGAAGTTAATGTTGGTTTTGTTCTCTTCACAGGAGTTGTTTGGTACAAATTTTTCAGGGGGCAGGACAATTTGTGGGTCAGAAATTGTCCACAAACAAGGGTTGTGCGACAATTTAAAGTTTAAAGCATTAATGGCACAAACAGAAAAAGATTTTCCCGGGAGTACCACAGGGGTACATTTCAAAGTAATCAAAGATGCAGTCAATGGCAAATGTAGGAAGCAGAAGTTGTGATGTTTTGTTCATTCCATTTGATAGATTTTAATATGAACTGTTGTATAAGCATATGAATATATTTTTAACTTGTTTTACAATTACATTATACTACATGAACAATGAAAACTATTCCTATGAACCTGCGGGTGGAGATCTCGTGCTAAGGATGCGGTATACTCCCGGTGTCCACTTATGACATTATCTTATTCTTTTTTCTTCTTTTTTATAAAGTCCGTGTTGAATTACAAAGTCATCAACATCAATGTGAAATGCCAAAAAACATTAGGTTTTAAAGACCTTTGAATTTTCAAAATGACTATTCCACACCTATAGTTATTATAATATTTTAAACACACCAAGGTAAACATACTTGAAAAGGAAGTGGATGATATTTAGCCATGACAGTAGATACTGTTAAAAACCTGCGGACAGAGATCTTGCGACAAGAATGAGGTATACTCGCAGCGTCCACTTATGACATTCTTATGTTATTCTTGTTTTTTGAATTCTAATGTTGAAAGTACAGCCATCAATATTAATCTGAAACACAACAAATATTATTTTTCAAAAGCTTTGAATTTTCAAAATGACTATTCCACACTTAAAAGCATAGTTAGGCTATGCCTATATTATTTAGATAATAATTAAAAAACGTTTAGGTAAACATATATGAAGTGGGAGTGGATAATATTAAGCCATGATGGTGATGAAAGTATTTTCATGAGTTTTTTTTTTGGTTCCCCCCAGCAAAGATATTTTTCCCAGACGTATTTCAAACAAAGTTACATTGCATTATAACTGCTTTAATGTAGAAACATTTTCCTTTTTATTTCACAAATTTATATCGGAACATTAGTTGCTTTGAAACTGCACATGTAACATGTTTTTAATTCATTGTTGTACAATTATTGTTTGCTATGTTCATGTAGTCGTATTAAGGAACAGTGAATACATCAAGTTGTTTCTATTCTCATCTTAAGTCTTGTTTTTTAAAGTCTTATTGTAAATATCTTGTTTTAAGTTATTCTAAAATACATAGGTTGCTTGCCCCACAAATATTTGTAATAAGCATTTCCCCCCCCCCCCCCCTTCAATTTTTTGGAGATCCTCCTCTCCACCATAATTATCATTTCTCTTGTCGCCTGTTGTGTAAGTAAAATTTGTTTTCCACAACATTTTAAAGTACTCACTTGTAAGTTGTTTTTCACATCCAATATTCTTCAACTGGACGATTTCCTCCCTCCCCTTTCCTGCCCCCATGTCACTTCCCCTTCAATCGGGTACCTCACACCCCCGCAACTGCTTGCTAACACTTTTTATTCTATGGCAATCCTGTACTGTAGCTAGCCCAAAAAATTCTTATCTTATTCAGGTCTGGCGTGACTGCATTTGATTGGTCAGTAATTCGCAAATATAAATGTTTATGAAACACCAATGTTTGGAAAATCCCATCATACTTCCCCAACTTTTGAATTAGAAATAGTTTCGGTGTGAAAGTACATTTTGCCCCTCCCCCTCCCCCCTCCTTTCCCCTCCCCCTATGAAATTTGGGCCAGCCAGACAATTAAGCCATAGCCATCCTGTAAATTTGGTCTCCCCTCATAGTAAAAACGGTTCGCCAGGAAATTTGGGCCCCCGGTCCTTCTTTCGTAGGAGGTTTTGTCCCCCAGACCATAGGCCCTAAGTCTATTTCTCCCATGAGCATAAATGACCCTACTGTTGGGAGTTTCGACTAAGACCTGGAGCCTAAAGGTTTAACACTAACGTTAGATTATAAATGATAATCATTACAATTTACAGTTCATGCCTTGGTTAGCCCATGACTTAGGCCTGCCTCCAACACTGCAATGTTAAGCATTTTCTTCTCTTTCAACAGACGAGACAACTTGTCCCCCATTTGCAAGAAAAACCCCTTCTTCTCGCTTCACAGTAAATCTCACTGCCGTTTTGCGTAAAGCATGTTTTTTTTTCTTTAGTGTATTCTGATGGGTACTGCCGAGATCAAAGAAAATATTATATTTCTTTTTCACCGAAGTGCTTACTAGAAGCCTTTTTCTGTTCGTGGGCAAATTCTACGAGTACAACGGCGCAGTATTCCGTACATAAATATTACTAACTTCGATTTTAGCTTATCACTTCAGTACACAAAATTAATGGAAGGAACCGTACAGACACACCAGTAAATTACCTAGTAAGATGAGTCCAGAGGAGACCAAATTCACTACACATTCCTTAGGAGATAAGGACAAGGACCGGGGGACCCAAATTTACGGAGGGAGTGGGGAGGGGGGGGGGCGGAGATATCACACCGGCACTGAATACCTCGAAAAAATTACACGTGCTATCAATTATGCGTAGTCCCGCTTGTGTACATACTAACATTATGTTTGGAAAATAAATTCATTTCTCAAACTCTCTTTTCCTGAAGGAGGAGGAGGGGGGGGGGGGCATTTTCATTTGTGAGGTAGGTGCCTTTTTTTCATCCTTTTCGTAGTGCAGGTCCTGAAAAATGAAGTTTTACAGTGTTAATTATTTTGACTCTTTAACAAATTTGTCAGCATAATGTTTGTTTTCGTTCCTCATTGAACAGAAAGTTGACTGCTTTATTTCTTCATCTAAGTACATGTTAACTTGACTTTCACAAGAAGCCGAAAAAGTGTATGTTTGCATTACGTAGTGAATATAATGGTAGCGTCTTTCATGCGGCGGATTAGCGTGGGTTGCTAAGGAAGGTCTATCGTTAAGAACCTGGCGGAGATTTCACGATAAGGATGCGTTATACCTGCGTTAAAAATGCGTCCACTATGACAACAGGCCTTACCCCTTGAAATAATGTTGTAAACATATCTGTCACAAGTAAGGTACAAAATTAACTTAGTCCGTGTTTGTAGCGCCCAATTCAGCATAGTTTACGTACCTTCGTTCTGGTAAGCAAAACATTTGTTTCGTAAGGGCTTTGTCGTGTTGTACGTACTCATGCAAATTACTAAGGTTAGGCAGTTGCTTAACATCTCGCAACCGAGAAGGGTGTGTCTGTGTGTCGTGAGGTAGTGCCGAGGTTTGCCAATCAATTCGTGTCATTGAGGGCACATTGATATAATGAATAAAAATGAGTAAATTTGGAGTATTTTGTAATTTCATCGTTGAGGACGTATAACTCCACAAAAGTAGTTTTTCGACATTGAGAGTTGAGGTGAGGTAGCACCTAAGGTTCAACGCCCAGGCATAGCATAAAAAACATCCTGTTTTCATTATTTCATGAGTAAGTTTTGTATAATCTAGATAAGATATGCATAATAAGATATAGGGAGTAATTAATGCTAAAAAGATGGTTAGAGATAATAACGTCATGTGAAGGTAAATTGCTGATTTGTCATATATGGAAACTTGAGAGTTTAGGTATACCTAGAATGCATGACTATGTTTTAGGTCACCAAATGAGGGGTGGGACAAAATTCAAGTATAACGGGTGATGCCATGATGCCTGGTCCAATGGTAAAGTAAGAGGGTTTGTAGTGGTTTGTGAGCTACGCTCCTGGAATGTCAAGTTATGACATCACGAATTATTATTTTAATTTTGTAATATATGCGTTGTGAATTTCAAGTGTATGTTGGTGGTGTGGTTTTGAGATTGTAGGGACAAGTTTTTCGGATAAAATATTGTCAAGACCTCTTTAGAAATTACAGAGGTTTGGGATTTTCAGATTTCCAGGCTTCCGTCTTGGGTCACACAGGCCATCAGTGGAGGAGAGGCTGCTGCCTCCCATGCACCACAGGCCAACAGCTACCGATACATATTTTCAATGCCCCCTCCCCCTTTTTTTTTTTTGTATGGAAAAATGTTTCCTACCTTTATGGACTCTTTGATTTTCAGGCTTCCGTCTTGGGTCACACAGGCCGTGGAGGAGAGGCTGCTGCCTTCCACACACCACCAGCCAGCAGCTACCAATACGTATCCCCGCCCCCTTCCCGCGAAAGGCGGGGGTTATTTTTTTAAAATTCTACCCCTCTGGCTGAAGATGGTCTCACGGCTTCACAGTGGCGGATCGCTCCCTCAAGAAGATGAAGCCTCCCCCCACGCTAATCCAGACCTCAGCTGTCCTGGGCTTTACACAAGGCCACTTATAGCCGACAGAGGAGGAGAGTGCTAGCCGTGAAGATGATAGCAGGATATCCCCCTCTCCCAGCGAGCGCTCTGGCGAGACTAGCTGATGCCCATGGGCCGCTTAGTCGGTTTAGTGGGCGTAGTTCCCCATGTGCAAGTTTCAAGTGAGGGACCTACAATCTTCTTCTGCTAAATCCTCTGTGGTCCCATTCAGGGCATCTCAGTACTCCTGCTCCCTCACCTTCAGACGGTGGTCCCCACATATTGTGATGTTGCGGCAACTCCCACCTATCGTGAGGAGCAAAGTTTCCACCCATCAGATCTTCACCGTCAGCGGTGACGGATGTGTTTTAGATGAGAAGGGGCACATTTAACATGGTCCCCCAATCGCAGCATCTTTGGAAGGTTTTTATTGTCAATAAGATCCCTTCAGTATACGATTGGTCCATTATGGACACGCGAGTCTCGTCCATGTGACATTATTGAAATTAGTTATCTGGGAATCTGCCGATTCAGATTTGAAAAGGTCTATTGCATGTAGTGCGTAGCATGTAGGTCATACAGAGGGAAATGTTATCTCACTTGTGCCAGTACAGCCTAACATGTTAGAGTGTAAAGCGTAGGCTTGTGATGCATAAAAGATATTTTGAGGTTAAAATTTTTAGAAAAAAATATGATTTTTGCCACTATCAAATACAGTTCTTTGAATATTATTACAGAATACATAGAAGGTAGTCTGAGAGTGAAAGGGTGAAAGTCGCGAAAGTGGTCGTCTCTTGTTGTTAATGTTAAGTATCTCTATGGAAGAAGGTTACAAGTTGTGTTCCTCAGGGTTCTGTGTTTGGCCTGCTTCTTTTCTTAATCTTCATTTATGATATTGATGTTTCCCTTGGCTCCAGGATTTATAAATTTGCTGATGACACTAAGCTGTACAGGATTGTTTATGATGCTAGGGATTATTTATTTTTGCAAACTGATCTGGATAAGTTAGTTTCTTGATCCCAGACATTGCAGATGTCATTCAATGTTGATAAATGCAAAGTTATTCATTTTGGTCAGAACAATTTGGCTTTTGATTACTGCATGAATGGTTGAAATCTTGGTTGTGTTGATCAAGAAAGAGATCTAGGTGTTGTCATTAATAACAATCTGAAGCCTTCCAAAAAGTGTGCTTTAGCAGCTGCAAGGGCTAATAGGATGCCTGGTTTGATTAGAAGAAATTTGTGGTTTTTTGGTAGAGAGGTTGTTCGTAATTTGTATAAGCAGTTAGTCAGGCCTTACACCTTGAGTATGCTATTCAGGCTTGGAGTCCATGTTATGAGAAGGATAACTTCATTTTGGCATAATGTACATGGTTAGCAGTATGTACGGCTTAAGAGTGGTGTTCCAAAAAGAGCATCTTTGTGCTTTGATTCATTTGACAAGTGTTTTCAAATTTTTGAATTTCCCTACCAAGATGGGAGTCATTGTTGCGAGTACAGGAATATTTTTTTTTTAAATTTAAGCCTGTTGTATAAAAATTGATGTAATGATTAGGTATTTAAATTGTGAACCTCACCTTTGATGGTCTGTTACAGAATGAAACTTGGAACATTCAAAATACATTTTAAACATATGAATTTGTATTTGATGGTGAGAGGTTCATAAGGATAACTTACAGAATCAAAAAGTGAAAGATTAAATGTGCATTCTTTCCGTTGCAGCCAATTATTTTGTGAAACTGGAGGTAGAGTGGGACGAGGATGAGGAAAGTCCACTTGTCCAGGACAAGGATGATGAGGGCCAGTACACCATTACAAAAGAGGTGGCAGTTAAACAAGAAAAGGTTGCTGTTAAACTAGAGGTTGATGAAACCCCTTCAGGTTAGCATAATATTATTTGGTATCATGCATGGAGAAGCCATTAGATATTTTTGTGGTCAAGTTAGCCTGTAGCCAGCATAGGCCATGCACCGTTATAAATGTTAAACAGTTAAGTTGGTGCACGCTACTTGCAAACCAGAAAGTCGTATAAAAATTCAGTCACTGTCACCTCACCTAGTCTCTTCAGGCCTCCTGGCCCATAAGGCTGCAATGCACTCTCTCCACTGGACTCTGTTATTTGCACTTGTTTGGCTTCTGTCCACAAGCTCCATCTCATCACTTTTCTCTCCTTCTTGACTGTCCTTCTCCAGGTTGTGCTAGGACAACCAACTCTTTTCTCCCCTCTGGTTTCCATGTCATAGCTGTCACACAGTGCTTAATAGTGCTCATGCGCATCACATGATCAATCCACCTCCAACTTATCTTTTTACTTCAGTGCTGATTTTGTCATGTTTAGTGATTCTCAGTATCTCATTGTTAAATATTACCTATGGCCATCTGATCTTCACCTGTAGCATTTGAACATAAATGTATCCAGCTTTTTATTATCTGCTATATTAATTCTCCATGTCTCCCAAGCATACAGGACCATTGACTTAACAAGAGAGTTAAACAGTCGTATTTTTGTATATATTGAGAATGTGCTTGAGTTCCATATCTTATTTAACTTCATAAATGCAATTCTTGCTTTAGAGATTCTTTTTGGATATCTTCCAAGTTGCCACCATTGATGCACCATGGTATCTGATCTTGTTTACTACATTTAGTTGTTGGTTATCAATACAAACTTTGTTTGCACATTTTTTGTTAACTTTCATGAGCTTTGTCTTATCCTTATTAATTCTTAGCCCAGTTTGTTTGTGGAGCAGCTTTGGTTTGCATGTGTTGATAAGATGAAAGTTAAGAGATATCATCAGCAAAATCTAGTCCTCAAGGATTGACATAAACTTCCATCTAATTCCATTCCTGTTATCATCAGTTGTTTTTCTCATCACCAGTCTACCACCATCAGAAAAAAACCCTGGAAACATCACCTTGCTTTACACAATCACATTTTAACTTTTGACTTTAAAACCACAGAATTTTGACTTTTGACTTGAAACCATTCAGATTCCACACCACCATCTATAACTGCACGTTCACTGTTCTCATATAACACTTTAATCAAACATATTATCTTTCGTGGAATACCATGGGCTGCCATTATTTTCCAGAGGTTTTCTCTGTGCACTCAGTCAAACGCCTTCTCGAAGTCAACAAAGGCGATATAGATGGTTGACTGCCATTCAGCTAATTGTTCTAGAATGTTGTGCAGGATGAAAATTTGCTTGGTCTGACTCCTTCCTCTTCTAAATCCAGCCTGTTCATCTCTCATCTCACACAGTTTATAATTCTGTCGATTAAAACTGTTCCAAATACTTTGCTTGGTATGGATGTTTATGTTATTCCGTGCCAGTTATCGCATACAGTGGTATTGCCTTTCTTAGGTATTTTTGTTGTCAGTCCTTGCTTCCATGATTTTGGTACAATTTCCTTTTCCCATACAGTTGTGAACAGCTCTTCAAGCCATAATACTGATGTGCATATATCAGCTTTTAACAACTCTCAATCAATCAATCAATCGCCATAAGCCTAGCGGCTCGTTGACGCACTCCTCAGGGTCATTGAATAGGATGTGTCTGGCTGAAGTTTTTGAAGTAGAATTCTGGACCACCCTAACAACTGCAGTTATATCATCCTTGCCTGCAGCTTTGTTATTCTTCAGCTTCATCAATGCCTCTTTTATCAGTTACTGTATGATTGATTAATTAGGAGTTCTATTTTTCACAACCTTTAATATATAAATGCATATTCTATATACGCACAGACTGAGATTTAATTATTATTAAATTTTAGTACGGTTTTAAAGCCAATCAAGCAAATAGAAATGCAACACTGCCATAACATTACAATAACATGCCTTCTTGCGGACTGGCCTGGAAGTTCTACGGAAACCTCTTAGAACTTAATACTCCTACAGATGTCCTTCTCCAGTATTCCCACATTCTTCAGTGCAGAGTTTTTGACGGTCATTTTGTAACTACAAGGCTGTTTAGTCAAATTTACTGTATATAGGTCTGCAATAGTCTGTGTAATTGTGTTAGGTATTTTATTAAATTAAACTTACTCAACAAATACTCACGAAATCGGCCCACATTTTCCAACAAATTCCATGTGTATTTGTTCATTTTGTGCCAATTTGTTTATTTCCACGATATGGTGAAATAATGAAGGAAAAATTGATGAAAATTGGTTAAATTTTAAGGAAGAAAAGCTACACTCTCCTTACGGAATACACCCACTGTAGCACATAGCTATTGGAATAAATATACTTCAATGACGTCAGAGGACTAACTGGGATTTTTCAGTGACCATAATTGAGTGCTTTCTTCATTTGACTATTTCGGGGCTTTGGAGTGGAATTATGAGGGAAATGTTATCTTTTTGCTTATTGATCCAAATGTTTTAAAGCATATATCTAATGTACTGTACTTATGGTCATGTCATGGCCACTTTTAACATTGAACAATTTCTTATGTAATTTTAAATATTTTTGTGCTCAAAATGATGGAAAGGAAACAGCTTAAAAAAGCAAACGTGTAACTTTATCAATTTGCTAAGCTTATTTTTAATCAAACTTTTTATAATTCTTCATTAAATTTTCATTTTAGATTTGCAGTATAAAGCGAAAGAATCATCTGTTTGGAAAATTGGCTGTCAAAGTATTCAAGAAGGGTGCTGGATGGGCGCTTCTGCCAACCAATTGGCCCTGGATGAAAAGTTAGAACAATCAGGAAATGATATGGAAACATCACATGCCATTAAAAATGAAAAGGTTTCCACACTATCGTATTCTCAAGAGGACATCGAGAATAATACCAGTGATTTACTTGCTCCAACCAGACATGAAAGGACACACACATGTGAAAAGCCATACAACTATCAGTATTGTAAAAAGAGTTTAAAGGATTATTCTGATCAAAGGAAACACAAAAGGGCACACACAAGTAAAAAGTCATACAAATGTCAGTATTGTGTTAAACGTTTTAGTCAGCGGTCTGTTGTGAAGCGGCATGAAAGGACACACACAGGTGAAAAGCCATACATATGTCAGTACTGTGAAAAGAGTTTCAATGTTTCATCTAACTTAAGGATACATGAAAGGACACACACAGGTGAAAAGCCTCACAAATGCCAGTATTGTGAAAAGAGGTTTATTCATCAGTCAGGTAAAACAATTCATGAAAGGACACACACAGGTGAAAAGCCATACAAATGTCAGTATTGTAAAAAACCTTTCATTAATTCATATATTCGGACAATGCATGAAAGGACACACACAGGTGAAAAGCCACACAAATGCCAGTTTTGTGAAAAAGGTTTCATTAATTCACATATTCTAATAGTGCATGAAAGGATACACACAGGTGAAAAGCCTTACAAATGCCAGTATTGTCAAAGTGTTTCATTGTTTTATCTCATTTAAAGAAGACATGAAAGGATACATACAGGTGACAAACCATTCAAATGTCAGTATTGTGAAAAGAGGTTGATAGATAAATCAGCTCTGACAATTCATGAAAGGTCACACACAGGTGACAAGCCATACAAATGTCAATTTTGTGAAAATGGTTTTCATTGTTATCTCATCTAAAGAAACATGAAAGAACGCACACGGGTGAAAAACCATTACAAATGTCAGTATTGTGAAAAGAGGTTGATTGATAAATCAGCTCATACAATTCATGAAAGGTCACACACAGGTGAAAAGCCACACAAATGTCAATTTTGTGAAAAGGGTTTCCATTTTCCATGTCATCTAAAGAAACATGAAATGACACACACAGGTGAAATGCCACACAAATGCCAGTTTTGTGAAAAAGGTTTCATTAATTCACATATTCGGACAGTGCATGAAAGGACTCACACAGGTGAAAAGCCTTACAAATGTCAGTATTGTGAAAAGAGTTTCATTGTTTTATCTGTTTTAAGGAGACATGAAAGGACACACACAGGTGACAAACCATTCAAATGTCAGTATTGTGAAAAGAGGTGGATTGATAAGTCAGCTCAGAAAATTCATGAAAGATCACACACAGGTGAAAAGCCATACAAATGTCAATTTTGTGAAAAGGGTTTCCAGTGTTCATCTCATCTAAAGAAACATGAAAGGACACACACAGCTTTAAAGCCTTACAACTGTGATGTCTGTGATAAACGTTTTAGTCAGTGTGGGTCTTTACGGAAACATCAAAGGACACACACAGGTGAAAAGCCACACAAATGTCAATTTTGTGAAAAGAGTTTCCATTTTCCATGTCATCTAAAGAAACATGAAATGACACACACAGGTGAAATGCCACACAAATGCCAGTTTTGTGAAAAATGTTTCATTGATTTACATATTCGGACAGTGCATGAAAGGACACACACAGGTGAAAAGCCTTACAAATGTCAGTATTGTGAAAAGAGTTTCATTGTTTTATCTGTTTTAAGGAGACATGAAAGGATACATACAGGTGACAAACCATTCAAATGTCAGTATTGTGAAAAGAGGTGGATTGATAAGTCAGCTCTGAAAATTCATGAAAGGTCACACACAGGTGAAAAGCCATACAAGTGTCAATTTTGTGAAAAGGGTTTCCAGTGTTCATCTCATCTAAGGAAACATGAAAGGACACACAAGTGTAAAGCCTAACAATTGTGATGTCTGTTATACAAGTTTTAGTCAGTGTGGGTCTCTAAGGTTATCTACCTACTGTGGTGTAGCGGTTATCATACCTGTCTACAGACCACGAGGCCCTGGGTTCAAGCCTGGGTTGGATAGACACGCCAGTGTACCACAAGTGGTTATTAAAGACCGTGGACATGGTTGTCGATGTTATGTCTGTCCGTAGGTCGCACCTGTGTTCTCGTCCGGGTCATATTAAGCGTTTCGTGATAGCATTGTTACTATTATAACCGAACACGCAGGAGACGACCCCGTCATTGTAATTGTGTGTTCACTCTTCGTCGTCAGGTCTTTAAGGAAACATCAAAGGACACATATAGGTGAAAAGCCTTTAATACAGATGTTAGTATTGTGTGAAAAGTTTGAATAATCCATCTGGTCGGACAATGCATGAAAGAACACACACAGGTGAAAAACCACACAAATGCAAGTATTGTGAAATGAGTTTCAGTAATCCTCGTGGTTGGAGAGTGCATGAAAGGACACACAGGTGAAAAGCCTCACAAATGTCAGTATTGTGAAAAGGGTTTTGGTGTTTCAAATCTTCTAACGAATCATGAAAGGACAACAAAAATCATATAAGGACATAAGACAAATCTGTGATGTTTGTGATAAATGTTTAAGTCAGCGTTCTGAGGAGATATGAAAAGCCAAGGACACACCCAGATGAAAAGCCAAGGACACACACTTGCAGGTGATGAAGGTTTCAGTCTTCTATCAGGCAAGGGCTGTTCTTCGGGATGAACTTTTTTATTTTTGACATTCTTACCAAAATAGATCTCACCGGGAGAAAGAAGTGGTCCTGAGAAGTAAAGAAGCTGTATGATAGTGGGGTAAAAGTTTTATTACCTGCAGGTCGCTGGAGAGACCACCATGGCTTCCCTTATACAGTAGCTTTTGGAACAAGACAATATTATAATCGTACTATACAACTCAACTATATACACACATGAGTTTATATCAAACTTACTTCAATGAGATCATAAACGTTTTAGATCAGTCTGTCTGAATCCTTGTACTAGTAAAAATTATTTCGTTACGAAATGCAACTAGATTTCTTTGTTTGGTTTTTCAAGTTTTGTATAAATGTATGTATTTCTTTTTATACAAGTTATTAAAAGAAAACTGAGCAGTCCTATCTATACAATTAAAACTATCTTTCACAAACAATAAAACACCACCTCCTCTACCATTGGGAGTATCTAATCTGTCTTGCCTGAAAACTGAGTAACTTGGAATATGTATCTCTAAATCACTAATTTCACTATAAATCCAACTCAGTAATACCAATCATATCAGGTTTACTAATTGAAACTTCAGCCAGAAACTCATCACGCTTATTCAAAATGCTACAAACATTTAAAAACAACCTTAATTCTACCACTAGAACAATCCAATTTCCTTAGAAACATACCTGACAGGTGGATTCAAACTCTCATCCCCCCCCCCCTTCCCCCCCGTGACTACTCCAAGGTATTGTTGAAAGATTACAAGCCGGCTTACGATAAGCGGCAAATTAAACCCGATTACACAACAATACCTTGGGGTTTCGAACGTTTTTCCAAAGTTTGCAAGACAGTTGAAGCTTAAGTACACGAGCCCCTGCAATCAATTTTGCCACCCCAAATTACCCAAACTGCATCACAACCTTTATCCCCACCACCTACACCAATCCTTACCCTTACCGCACCGTCAGACCCGTCCCCATTTAAGAAACAAAAATTGCAATTTGAAACTACTAAATTAGAAGCTGTAACTAAAAAACCAGTGCCCAAAACAACGAAATTAAAGCCAAAGACACATGCCCAGGTGAAAGACCCAAGGACACCAATGAAAAGCCAAGGGCACACAACCGGGTAAAAAGCCAAAGACACATACCTAGGTGAAAGGCTAAGGACACACACGCAGGTGAAAAGCCAAGGGCACACACCCAGGTGAAAGCCAAGGGCACACACCCAGGTGAAAAGCCAAGGGCACACACCTACAATATTGGACAAAACTTGTTGAAACACTTAGTAAAAACATATGTTGCTTCTTCAATCCCTATTCTTTCAATTGTAATTAATATTTTCGAATTTTAAGGACATTTTTATCATTTCATTGATGCTGCCAGTATCTCCCTCCCCTACCTCACTATATTAATTGTCCTACCCTTTTCCTCTCCATTCAACGATGGCCGTTCTTACTGTTTTTCCTGGAAATGACGTTAAGAAAGATATAAATTTTTGATACAAATATTAAACAAACAACACTATAACATGTAGATCTCAAAAAGCTGAATTGTTCCAACAGTTTTGTCCAAAATTGTAGGTGAAAGGCCAAGGATACACACTCAGGTGATACACCAAGGACACACACCCAGGTGAAAAGCCAAGGACACACACCCAGGTGAAAAGCCAAAATTGCTTTAAACTGGAGGATGAAGGTTTCAGTCTTCTGTATTTTGAATGTGCATGAAAGGACACGTTAACAAAGTGTTACTGTAAGCTGGGCTTACATTGAACATTGTGGCTACTGTATGAAAATATGATGAAAACATAGGTGCAGGGATTTTAAATAGCTAGAATTTAATTTTTCTCTCATTTATGATTTTTCTTTTCCTTTCTTATTATTATATCACAGCAGTCAAGCTAATATATCTTGTACAAGCTGATGCAAAAATAGCCACCAGTCTCACATGAGAAGGAGATATAAAGTCTAATACATCTTTATTTCATTAGATAGAGAATTAAAAATCTAAACCGGCAAAAATAGCAAGTCAAAATTGTATTCCTATCCAATGTTGTTCATGTTTGAAGTCGACACTAAGGCTGCCAATTTGTTGTATTCTGTATTGAAATCTTGTGCATGATGAAACTATTTCCTCAGCAGGGACATAAATCAAGATTAAAATGTGTTTCTTTATAAATTGTATTGCAGTTTTTATCCAAAATGACATGACACAAATTTTAACAGCATGTTTTGATAATTTAATGTGTACACAAAAATATCATTGACCTTTACAAAAGAAAAACAATTTTTCATAAGCTAGAAAATTTGAGATAGATTATGTTATCGTGTTGCGTTGATGAAATTTTTGCAGGTTTTAAAATCAAAATGGAGGCTCCCATAGTAACAAGGTCTTATTTCTCAGTGGGACAGGTGAACATGTCCCACCACCAACCACTTTTCTGTAGAATTTTACAAAATCAGTACATTTTGGAGGAAGTTTGCCTCTTGTTCCCCCCACCCCTCCCTTTCACTTTCTGAATGAGAATTACAGCCCAACATAGTAATATCGTTAATGTTTTTAATAAGTACACAAATAGTGTTAGATTGTTTCAGAAGGTATGAAACTTGGTCAGATTTTTTTTAGCTCAACCACCACAGTGTTGAGTGAGGTTATACAATCGAACAAGATATTCACTTTAAGTTAAGGCTTTTGAAATGTTTAAACTTTTTGTCTTAACACCTCTGGTTTTAAAACTTTGGCTTATACAAAAGTTATCTTCAATTCTAATCCTTGTATTTTGTTAAGTGTAAATCGTTTTACTTGTGTAGTTTGAGCAGAGAAAAGATGCAACATTTTCATGTTTTTAGAGATTTTAAAAGATATTCCATGGTGTCTTGTTTCAGTAAGCACAGGCTTCCCTCAGACATTTCCTTTTATGGTGAAACTGTCCATCGTGCATGGATAGACATTAGGTAATTAACCAGCAGACTTTTTGAAAAATGGAGATACTATTTGAGAATTCCTTTCAATAGGTAATGTTTCCAGTAAGTTAAACTTATTTTTTGTTCCAATTGCCAGTGCAACATTGTTATGAAACTTTCATGGGAAATCAAATATCTATATGGACGGTTTAGCTGGAGCTTAATTTGACTCGAGCTAGTACTGGAAGAAATTATGCTACAAAACTTGAAAATAGTAAACATTTTCTTCAAAATTGGTTAAAAATTGCCCAATTTGCATAATTTTTATTTTTTAGGCTTTGCTGTGATAAACCATGGCAAATTAATTTAAATTTTATGTTTTAACAATCATAAAACCTATCAATCTTCTTATTTATTATTGTTTTTCAAATCTCATCTAAAATTATTTGAATGGGAGCAGTTGAATATGGTGAAGAAGTTTTGAACTTTATCTCCATATATATTACAGCTCAATCAAGGCATAGCAAGATCAAGAAACTGGTCAGTTTGATGATTTTCAGTGACTGGAATTTAGGACAAAATTAAAACATGAAGCATTATTTACCCTTATCAGAAACAGTCAGTCAATCATTTACAGTTAATGCACATATTACCTCAGTCATCAATACACAGCTATTTTATAACCCATTTAAAAACAAACTTCTCCCACCAAAGACCATTTCCATTAAGCTCTTTGTTTGAAGCGTGACGCCTGGCCTTCACTGCTTACACTCTGATGTAATTTAATCGAGGCCAGCTTGTGTGGTATACAATGAGATCTTTGTATTGTGTGTAAACCACGAAAATCGGGGAAGAATAGAATTTCTCAGGTGTCTGGTATTAAGGAGCTATAGAAGAAGTTTTCGCCATAAAAGAATTGCAATCTCTCAACTACAAACAATCAATATCTTCTCAATAAAAACATGGCACATTTTTTCAAAGGACTGGGAACTTTATATCAATAACATTCACCATGCCATCTTTCTCTTTTATGGACAACAATTCAGCACCACAGGCTGGACACTCAAAATTTAAAGGGTTGAATGTCTGCATCTGTGATGCTCTGGTTAAATCTATTATATGAAATAAGGATTATGTCAGACTTGACATTCCCTTTAAAGCTCATGCATCATCTGCAATAATTAATTACACCTTATTTTTCTCCAAATGTACACATCACACTTGGTTAGAGTAAGTGAATATAATCTTCATTTTTAGAAAAGTATGTTGATATTTTTCAAAATGTGTTCAGTTTTAGAAAAATGTATTCAATTTTTTTAGCAAATGTATTCATTTTTTTTATAGAAAAAATTACATCCATTTTGAGAAAACTAGATCCATTTTGAGAACAATCTGTCCATTTTTAGAAAATTTGATAGGAGTATGTAATAGCATTATAGATGATATAAAATTTACCCATGCAATTTTATTTGAAAGTGGGGTCTTTGAAATCATAATTAAATGAAATATTATGTATAACAACTTTTGTTATTTAAATTTGATTTAAACCAAAGACATGATCAACAAAACCCCTTTATGGGGTTTACGTTAAATTAGTATCATTTGCTTGTAAGTGTTTTAAGTAGCCCCCATGATTGGGGTAACTTTGAACACAGGTTGGGGTAGCTTTGAACACAGGTCTACTATTTAAAACAAAATATTAAATATTCAGTATAACCAAGAGCAGGCACGTAGCCAGAAAGTTTAAAGGGAGAGCCAGCTTCTATGAAAAATAATTTCTACCTGAGTGAATTATATATAAAGCGGAAAAACTTAGAAGCATAACCGTTACAATAATTGTATAAAATGTCTACAAAGATCAACATTCAGCAAAAGGGGGAGTCACGGTTCCCTCGGCTTTCCCCTTGGCTACATGCCTGACCGAGAGTCACTGATTTTTAAAGAATGCTGTCGGAAGTTCTTGCTAGGCCTTCTAATCTAGCAGAGAACAGCTTAAAATCTGAATTACCCATAAAGGATATAGTTTGCTTTTAATGACAGGAAATCTTCAATGTACCCCAACTTACAGTTCCACAGCATTGTGAAAATAGTTTAAGTGTTTTATCTGCTGTTTCCAGATGAATTTATTCGGAAAGATGAACAGCAATACAGTCAAAAAGCCAAAGTAAAACAGAGTTCAGAATTTCCATTTGAAGGGCCCTGTAGAAATTTAGCAGTATGAGATTTTACCATTTGTTTGCACCTGAAATGAACCTTTCTAGGTTTAATGCCTGACAGCAGCTTGTTTTAGCCAATCACTGGACGAATTTGACAAAATCTGTGTAACTAAGTGGGGGCAAACATTCTACATGGTATTGGTACAGTACAGCTAGCTAACGGTGCGCGCTCATGTAGTCAATGCAACTTACTGCACAAAACAAATTTATGCCCACAGACTGAGTGACGGCAAAATGGTGAACATAAATTGCGCTTACGGCCCGCTGCGGGCTTTGTAAATATGTTTGCTGTTACCCAGAACAGTTACCAAACTGAATTTTGTTTATCCTATTTGCTGAAAAACTCTAAAAATCCGGAAAAGTGCTCAAATGAATCCAAGTTTGCAGCTGGCCTCGCGACCATCTAAATGTCAACGCATTGGTAATGCATGATTGCAGATGTAAGGTTTGTTGTTATAACATTGCTATGATGGGCGTAGCCTATTTGGAAACCTGAAAAGGTTAATTAAGTGGTTCCAACAGACGAACTAGTTCTAATTACTGGATGCAGGTGGTTTGATGTATGTCCCATCTGAAAAAACCCTTTGGAAACTATCAGAATGATCCCTCTGGGGTCACTTTCATACTCAAATGAGCTTCCCACACGTTTTTGAAAGGCACCGTTTGGGCTTCATAAGATGTTACTATAATTTGTAATTATATCGCAGGAACTTATTGAAATAGTAAAAGGCTGAATAAACATTTTTGAGGGCTGCCATTTTGCAAGGAAAAAGAACTTGCTGTATACAGTACAATGACAAAAAAAATGTTTAAAGTATACCCCCAACTTACGGTACCGCAGCATGTAAAGAGTTTCATCTGCTGTTTGCAGCTGAATTGATATAGAATGGTGAACACTGAACAACAATACAATTAAAATGGCAAAGTTGTACAAACTGGGATTTTGCCAATTGTTTCCAGTTGAAATTAAGTGGTCCGTCCAATTGATGAACTAATCCTTACACTGTGTAAGTTGTACAATTAAGTGGTCCGTCCAATTGATGAACTAATCCTAACACTGTAAGTTGTACAATTAAGTGGTCCGTCCAATTGATGAACTAGTCCTAACACTGTGTAAGTTGTACAAACTTGGATTTTGCCAATTGTTTCCAGTTGGAATTAAGTGGTCCGTCCAATTGATGAACTAATCCTAACAGTGTAAGTTGTACAAACTGGGATTTTGCCAATTGTTTCCAGTTGAAATTAAGTGGTCTGTCCAATTGATGAACTAGTCCTAACTGTGTAAGTTGTACCAACTGGGTTGAAGTCTGTCCCATCTGAAAAATCCCTCTGGATACCTATCAAATGAATCCCTCTGGATACCTATCAAATGGATACCTATCAAATGGATACCTATCAAATGGATACCTATCAAATGGATACCTATCAAATGAATACCTATCAAATGGATACCTATCAAATGGATACCTATCAAATGGATACCTATCAAATGGATACCTATCAAATGGATACCTATCAAATGGATACCTATCAAATGTATACCTATCAAATGGATACCTATCAAATGGATACCTATCAAATGGATACCTTTCAAATAGATACCTTTCAAATGGATACCTATCAAATGGATACCTATCAAATGGATACCTATCAGATGGATACCTATCAAATGGATACCTATCAAATGGATACCTATCAAATGGATACCTATCAAATAGATACCTTTCAAATGGATACCTATCTAATGGATACCTATCAAATGGATACCTATCAAATAATTTCACCTGAAGTCCCTCTTAAAACTACTTTTTTCCCATAAGTGCACATACTATGTATGTATATCCTATTGTTACTGGTAGCACCGATGTAACCATTGTCCTCTTGAAACCTATGCTAACAGTAGTAAATCAAGTTTTTTTTTTTCTTTCTCAGTATTTATTGATACTCAAATGAGCTTCCCACACAGCCTTGAAGGGCATCCTGTGGGCTTCATATAAATGGTACTATAATTTTGAATCATGTCGAAGGCACTTAAAATAGTAAAAAGCTGAATAAATATTATGGAAGGCTGCAATTTTGATTCAGATTAGTAGCTATATACAGTACGAGAAATATTTTTCCAATTGTATTTAATTTTGAGACATTTCATTATCCTGCAATACTAAAAAAAGTGTAGGGAAAAATAATCAAGTTAATGATTTACTACTGTTAGCATAGGTTTCGAAGGTACAAAGGTTATTGGTGCTACCTGTGTAACAATATGAGTACATATACTCTGTGCACTTTAATAAAGAAAGTGTGGCACAGTAGTTTGAAAAGATCTTACAGGATTTGTAATAATTGAGTTCCAACCAACAGTGACCTTCCTGGGCCTGTAGTCTTATTAGGTGAGTCTCTGTATCTACACCTTCGTTGCACCAAGAATGGTCGTATGAAGCAGGGGGCGGCAGCTCCCATCTTAGTCCGGCAGAATCATGCCTAACTCAGCTAGATATTTGGGTCATGCCCTCCCGGCTCAGCGTGATGTTGACAATATGATACTTGGGCACCATTCTTATATAGTCAGAGAGCAGTAAAACGGTACTTTTTAAATCAGTGATTTTGTTGGAATCTTGCCCGACTGATAATTAAAGGAAATTTCCCCCAAATCGAAAAACTGCCTGGAAATGCAAGAAAATTGCCTGGAAATGAAGGCTACCTCCACCACCCACAAACCAAATACTGTGGTAAAACCATTACTCAAAATGTATTTTGTATTCAGATTGATTGCGATTTTTCCTTCGTAATAGGTTTTCGAGTCAGGCAAAAAGTCCCCCCCCTCCACCTCCCTCTGAGTAAGATGGTCCCATATGGCCATGGCACCAAGGTTTGGTGATTGGATATAATACCAGAGGAGACCAAAATTTGACAATTTTATAGGGAGACATGACTAAAAGGAGCACTGCCAAACATCTGTTATTTCCATCATGCACAAAAATAAAAGTAGAAAGATAATTGCATTTCATGTATAATTTATTCATATATATTATCTTTCAAAGTTGCAAAAGCACTCCAGTTCCATATATTGGTTACCTTAATATAAAAAAAGATAAATTTCTTTTCCAAATAATATTAGTCCAACACCAATTTCCCATAGGGATAATAATGCAATCAATCACGTGCAGAAACGACAAAAAAAGAAAAGAAATTAATTTAATCTTTAAACCTCATCTTAGATAAACTGAACACAACTTTAACAAGCCATCACACTTGAAATGTGTGTGAATGATAATAAAGGTATTATGGACGGCTACACAATTTTAAATGAAAAGACCAATAAATTCTGCACAGATTAGTCTTTAAAAGCACATGTAGCTTCATAAAGTAAAGACTGATCAGAGTTGAAATATTACTCCATATGTTATTCTTTAGATTTTCATGCATTCTAAATTTCAGTCATTGAAATTGACACTTAATGTCGATTTAAAGTAACATTTGGTAGTATTCAGTGGAAAGATCTAAAAATCAATTCTTCTCCTTCCCACAATTTTGGAAGAGAATACAATACCATCTATGGTGATTAAAATGTGGCGGCATATAATTTATTCCAAAATAATACTTATTGGCTTATCAATGTAAGTGCACACTACCATTGTATTTCGACCTATCAAAACACAGGATTTGAATTTCATTTACCTCGTACATTAGAGACAACAACTAGCATGTACATCAATAATAAAAAAAAAAGGTTTGCCATTTGTAGATCACAAATTAATTATGCATCAAAATACACGCAAACATACAAATATAAGAGTGCATACAAATATGTGTACACATACAAATATGCACATGCATACAAATACGTGTACACATACAAATATGCTCGCGCATACAAATATGTGTACACATACAAATATGCACGCGCATACAAATGTGTACACATCCAAATATGCACACGCATACAAATGTGTGTACACATAAAGATATGCGCATTATAAATCTTCAAAGTTTTAAAAAGAATTGTAAACTTACCAATTTCTAAAAGATTTTGATGAAAAGTTCTTAATGCAAATATCTTTAAATGAGTTCTTGGCCGAATAGTGAGGACGGGTTTTTTTTTCTTTGGCAGAGTCAAGAGAATTTTGAATACTCATATCATTAAAATTACTAAAGTGTGCATAAGAAATAATTATGATTCATTTAACCATTCATATCAATGGTTTTCCGTACCATCACTTGTACAAAAAGTGTTTTAAATATTCTTGAGACTCAATAAAAATTGCTTCAGCCGCCAGCTCCTTTAATAAGTAGTTTGGCTTGTATTACCTCTAGCTTTCCATACAGTCTAGTGTTAATAACTATGCTACCTCAAAATGTACATTGAACAACATCCCAAGAACAATCTTGTTATTTTCCAAAATCTTCTACCATGAAATACTTTTATTATATTGTTCTACATGTATTCTTATAGCTTTCCAACCATTTATACATGGTGCTAATGAAAATAACATTTGTAATTCTACAAAAGGTCAAGATATTGCACAATTGGTCATGCATGATGTGTTCATACATTGATTTCCTATTAGAGGGGACATTACATGTCAACACTGGCCCTGATATTCAGTCAAACACCAAAGTAAAATATGTTACTATTAAAGGAACACTGAACGAAGAAGTGAGGTCATTATTTTTGCCAATATTTGTGCAATTTGAAGGAGCGATCTCGGCATCATGTTGAAAAAGGACTTGTGCAGAAACTCATAATTGCAGTGTGATGTCATGGCTGCACTTCTAAGACAAGTTTTATGTATTTCATTGAAATTTGATGATCCTTTTTTTATTGGAACATTCGGTAAAATATGCACTTCACAAAAATATGTTTTGCTCATCATTCATACATGTAATATTCTTCATTAGAGAAAGAAAAAAAAAACATACAAAAATGTTATTAAAAGTGCAGGTACACTATGACACCACACTGTTTAATTAGACTTACTGCAACGTCACTTTTCAACACTAGAGAATCTAAACAGAAAATGATATCAACATCGATTTTCCGAAAGTGTTGGGACAAAATCGCTCAAACATGTTAACTTGCATTTATACCCCCTTCTCTTCCCCCTTATTCGATGTTGTATGCTTTGCAAAAAATAAGTGTAAAATGAGACTCAACATTTATCGAAAGGAGTGTGGATTTGTCCCAACTACTTTTGGCCACGATTATAGTGCTCGGGTTGCTATTGTTAAATTCAGGGCTGACAACAAATGGTTTGAGATTGGGGCGGCCATGACTATTGTTGGCAGTTGGCCATCGCAAGCGAAGATATAAATGCCTACACGAAACTCAATGCATGGCCCACCTGTTTATTGGCTACCACCATGTTCATCCATCAATTGCATTTGAACACAAGTATATCATTTGGAGCCTGAGCAGAGAGGTTATTCCCCTCCCTGCACCCCCCTAACCACACTCCCTCCCTGCACCCCCTTCCCACACCCCTCCCTGTACCCCCTCCCAGCACCCCCCCAATAAACTGGACGGCAGTTGGAAAAATGAACATCACAGTTGCAAATTCAACCGTTCCTCTGGATCTTCAGAAAACTTCACGAATCCACCCAGTTGAAAACTGATGCCTCTACTCTCCCCCTCCAATCAGAAGACAACGTGCCTGAGCATTGATTAATTTAATTCCATTACATGCAAAAAAGTTGATTATTCTAGAAAACTGTATAATTAAATTACCTCACTTGTCAGTCAAGTGCCCCTCTAAGAAAACTAACTTAAAAGGAAATATATCAATTAAAGATTTACTTATGTGGTTAGATGTCTATTTTATCAGATAGGTAACAATTAGACTCTAGATTCACAAACTTTTAAAAGTTATTTGAAAAGAATAAACAAGGCTTTTAAGAAGCATGACTTTCTGGTAGCACTTTATGGCTAACGGTCTCTCTAGTACATACATTTGAGCTTTAAATTTGATAATATCATTTCAGGGAATACAATTTTTGAATACATTCTTCATAAATTTGTTCCTATCATTGTAATATATTCGCACTTGGGATGCAAAATCAGCTGGATTTGTTGTAATATCATTCAAATGAACATAATTTTAAAATAGCAAAACATCCCACCAGCATCTGTTTTACGTTGACCATTTTGCAGATTTGAGTCAGGTATCGCTTTAGTTTCAAATTCTACAGACGTCTATCCGGGATTATATTCTCAGGAAAATGAAAAGCTATTCCACATATGTAAATTTGCATAGTTTCTTGAAAATCTTTAAAGTCTGTCAATCCTAATTCTGAGCAGAATTTTATTGGATTTTAGCTACTTTTATGATTTCAAATCATTTTTAAAAGACACGTAGCGATTTGTTGATTGGTTAAGCATATCGGTTAAGGAATTTTGGCTTGTCCCACAGTATGATCAATTGTTTATGCTAAATTAGTGATGTACAATTGGGAGCAACATGCCGAAAAGATTTTTTTGGGGGCCTATCCGCACCCGACACCCGAGTTAATCCTGAAAACCCAGGTATGACAATTAGAAACCAGATTTCCTGTATAGTGTATTGTGTTTCCTTTCCAAACAATGATTATCTGCCAACCCCTTGCAAACCACAGCCAAGAAGCCCAAGGTTATTTGTGTATATAAGATTACAGAAGCCACTTCTTTTATGACTGAAATCAATTATCCGTGCGAGGTGTCTTAGTGGGAGAAATCTGTTTGCAAACTGGCAATAAAAATATCTGTGTATCATATGCCTGAGGTGATGCTGTGAATGATTGACGGACCATTTCTCCTAAGGAAAAATATTGCTTCATGAATCTTTATACAATTCTTTCTTAAATCTCAGACACTGAAAATGAATGGAGTTCCTGCTAGATTTTCATTCGGAGTAGTATAATTAAGATTCATAAACTTTTGGGACAGAATTTGTTGCACCACTTCAAGAATATATAATTTTTGTTTTTTTAAACAGAATTTACGAAAAAAAATATCAAGTTCACCCTATAATCCATCACAGCTTTCAACAATGATGCCTACAATTTGAATGCTGTAAAATTGACAGGCTCATCTTCTGGCAAGGAAATTTATTTCAGGCCAGCTAAAAGAAGAATTCGCCAGTAGCAACCCCCAAAATTTCCCAGTTACAAGCAAAACAAATCACACTGATAAATTGGAGTTGCCATCAAATGTTGCTGCAAATCGGGAAATCAGAAGAAGAAAAAATGTCCAATCTTCGGGAAAAGTTGCCAAATATTACCACAATGTCCAATAATAAAAAACTTTTTTTTAAATTATAAATTATATTTAATTTGAACAAATCAGGGAAAAGAGCATGCAATTGGCAAGATGAAATGAAATCCTCTCAGTGAGATCATTTTGTACCCCTTTCCCACTTCCTATGCCTGAGTAGCACACAAACCATTTCCAATTACCTGCACCTGGAATGTATGAAACAATAACAATTTATAGCTTGAATCTTGTCCAAGTACAGGAATTTTGTTTCAAAATTTATTGACAAACTTTCCAAGGCCCACATGCATTCTCAGCAGGCATAATTTATTCATTTAATCACATATGCTTTCTACTTGGGATAAGTAGTAAAGGACTGTGTGACTTAATAAATCAAAATTGATATGTGCTAGTTACTCAAACAGCCATTAAACATGGGAATATTACTCTTAAGAAAAAATTGCATTGACTAGGTTAAAACATACTTTAAAAAAGTTTTGCACAGTTTGAAGTTTCATTTTCTCAGAAAATAGAGAACATGTTACATACCTCTTTGTTTTCAATAAGAAATAAGAAAGATCAAAGGAACAAAAATCAAAGACTTTTAAATTAACCCTTACTCTACCACGTGGCAATATTATCTCTGTTTTGGAGTGCCCCATCTTTGCTCCGCCTCCCGAGCACATTTCAAAAAGTGCTGGTAGAGTAAGGGTTAATCAACTCGCAACAAATGCGTGCCAACTCAAAAATATGTGCAGCATGATCCCAATGGGCGGCCCAGCAGGTCACTGAAACGGAACGGGCCCGACTCTGCTGCTTTGGAAGACAGAGGACCCTTCAATAATCAGCCCTTGATTAACCCTTACTCTACCACGCAGCAATATTATCGCCGTTTTGGGTGCCCCATCTTTGGCTCCGCCTCCTGAGCACATTTTCAAAAAGTGCTGGTAGAGTGAGGGTTAAAAGAGCGAAAATTACAGTCGAGTCTTAAAAGCACAGAAAGGATTAGGTGTTTGGTATACTTAACATGACAAAGGCATATTTTGAGGGCATTAAGTAACTGCACTCGACTGTGCAGTTTAATTTTTGAAAACGCATAAGAAGTGTCTGTTTGCAAATTTTACTTTTGTTGTCAAAATTGAATGAAATGGTATTAATCAGATACATTTCAAAATACTATAATACCAAAATCCACCTCACTTATCAGCAGCCCTGATGCTTAAACATAAATTGTATATCTTGAATTTAGATATCTAAGCTTTGTAATACTTCATATCAAGATTCAGAATAAATGTAAGATTTAATTACAATATCATATCTAAAACAAGGAAGAATTTGGCATCTAAATTCAAAGAATAAAAACAACATATCTTTCATAAACTTTTAAAATATGAAGAAGAAAAAAAATCATTTCAAAATTAGATCTGATTTCAGTAAATGTGGAATTGTTTTACTGCAATCAAATAGTATTCATGTGGGATTCAATACATCCTGGTGCGACACCCTCGAAGGTCCTCCGCACCAACAGTAGAAATAAACACCTTGTGGTCCCTGATCTGGTCACCTGACTCTCGTTGGATAAATTGTCATCAAGATCCCTTGCTTTCAGGCTGCTGCAATTGGCTCCAGTACAGTTGGTCCAAGTCCACTGGTTTAAAATCTAAAGAAAAAAGTGTAAGAATATTTTTAAAAGTTTGGAAAAGAATATCAATATATACTTGGAAAAATGAAATGAATAAACATGAGATAAAATATTGTTTTGTTTGCTGTAACCTTACCTACCTCAAATTAACCTCTCTGGGTTAGATATTTGACAGCTTTTTCAACCAATCACCGCATGAATTTGCCTACCAACAGAATCTGCGTAACTAAGTGGGGCAAACATCCTATGCGGTACTGGTACAGTACAGCTAGCTAGTGGCGTGTGCTCATGCAGTCAATGCAATACACTGTACAAAACAAATTTCTGCACACACTGACTGAGTGACGACAAAGTGGTGAACAGAAAATGCACTTACGGGCCAGCTGCGGGATTTGTAAATCTGATTGCTGTTACCCAGATCAGTTAGCAAACTGAATTTTGTTCCTCCAATTTGCTAAAAACTCTAAAGATCTGGAGAAGTGCCATAAATGAATCAAGGCTTGCGGCAGGCCTATCAAACATCTTAATGTCATTGCATTGGTCGTACACGATTGCGGATTTTAAGGTTTGTTTGCCCCTACTAACTTACCGCGTTGCTATAATGAGTGCAGCTTATTTCGTAACTCAGAGACGTTATTTCCTACAAACTTAAAAAGTGACATCTCATCACCATGTATATGGGGATGAAATATTGTACCTTTTTTACATACAGTATATCCATCCATACATCCATCCATGTTCATTTGTAGTAGGCGCCTTTTCCATAAGATACAAAGCGCCCAGAATGCTGCCCCAAAGTTCAGAAAGTAATACATGATTAAAAAAGAAAAGTCTTCAGACGTGTTTTGAACTGTCCAAGTGAACTGGCATGGCAAATGTGTGAAGGCAAAGACCCTCATGTATATGACCCTCATGTCCAGGCCCTATGCACCACCCCATTGATACCAGTCTGTAATGCAGGGAGTAATAGCGGGTCTCATGTGATGATCCCATAATATGAGTAAATGGTCTTAACTTGGTGATATGGGGTCAAAGGTGGAGAATTTGTGTCTGTAGGTGAATGTGTATGTCTGTCTGTGTGTGAAGTTGTGTGTGCATGTACAAATATGTTGTGCCAGCCTACAACAGGGGAAAACTCCAATTGAGACCAGTAGGTATTTCCAATTGGGAAGAAGTGATCAACTTGAATTGAAAATTCCCAACTGGGATGAAATAGTCCCAACTGGATTTGAACATATTCCTAAGTGGGATGAACTGGTCCCAAAATTCCAAGTGGGATTGAACATATTTACAACTTGGACCAGTTTATCCAAGTTGAGATGTCCGAAATTCCGGTCACAGGAAATTCCCAGTTGGGAAAATTCGAACTGGAATTTTCTCCCGGGAACAGTGGGAAGTAAACTCAAAATCTGCTACACCAATTCGAACCTAAATTGCTGGAGGGGTACCCTGCAGGACAAACTTGTGCCTCCTAGATTTTAAAGCTCAAAGGTTAAAGGTCATATAAAGCATTTGCTACTGTAAGCTGCTATCTTGTACAACAAAGACATGACATGTATGTGAGAAGCATAGGTACATGTATGTGTACCATATATAACTCTTAGTTAACCCTTCGAGTCCCATTCCATTAAAAATGTGTCTGCAATTATTTTTCTTCCAAATTTATTTTTACAACTTTCCTTTCGCTTTCTATCACTACAAGTTTGGTTTATATGAAAGCTAAGACGATAAACTTTTCAATAATAAAGTCAAAATAAAGAAAATTTTAACACAGATATGCGAATTTGCAGAATTAGGCCAATTGTTTTGAGCTTATATTTTATCTTGTGAACAATGAAAATGGAAGAATGTTTTACATATTTAGATTGTTTGTGAAAGTTCTTTTCCAATGATATCAGTCTAAAAAATTTCTGAAAGCAAAACATGCAAAAACAATTAAAATAAACAATTAATAATCACTGCTGTAATTACTCCCGGAAAAACAAAATAATTCAAAATATTAGTGTCTTTTCTTTCACAAATGTTGCTTGTTCTGAAATAAACAATGATTGCCCTTAACTCAAAGACACTAAACTACTCTGAATCACTTTTAGACATGTGAGTGATGATTAATAAAAGTAGCTGAAATTTATCAATTTTCTCATCAAAATAGGTAAATATTGTCAATTATGCAGAAAATAGGTGAAATTAGCTTGAAAAATAGCTGCAATCAGCTAAACAGCTGAAGTCTCACTTGCTGAAATTGATCAATTTTCTCATCAAAATAGATAAATATTGTAAATTATGCAGAAAATAGGTGAAATTAGTTGGGAAAATAGCTGAAATCAGCTAATTAGGTGAAGTCTCACATGCTGAAATTGATCAATTTTCTCATCAAATAGCTAAGTATATTGTCAATTATGCAGAAAATAGGTGAAATTAGCTTAGAAAATAGCTGCAATCAGCTAAAAAGCTGAAGTCTCACATGCTGAAATTGATCAATTTTCTCATCAAAATAGCTAAGTATGTCAATTATGCAGAAAATAGGTGAAATTAGCTTGGAAAATAGCTGCAATCAGCTAAACAGGTGGAGTCTCACATGCTGAAATTGATCAATTTTTTCATCAAAATAGCTAAATATTGTAAATTATGCAGAAAATAGGTGAAATTAGTTGGGAAAATAGCTGAAATCAGCTAAATAGCTGAAGTCTCACATGCTGAAATTGATCAATTTTCTCATCAAAATAGCTAAGTATATTGTCAATTATGCAGAAAATAGGTGAAATTAGCTTGGAAAATAGCTGCATTCAGCTAAATAGCTGAAGTCTCACATGCTGAAATTGATCAATTTTCTCATCAAAATAGCTAAGTATTGTCAATTATGCAGAAAATAGGTGAAATTAGCTTGGAAAATAGCTGCAATCAGCTAAACAGCTGAAGTCTCACATGCTGAAATTGATCAATTTTTTCATCAAAATAGCTAAATATTGTAAATTATGCAGAAAATAGGTGAAATTAGTTGGGAAAATAGCTGAAATCAGCTAAATAGCTGAAGTTTCACATGCTGAAATTGATCAATTTTCTCATCAAAATAGCTAAGTATATTGTCAATTATGCAGAAAATAGGTGAAATTAGCTTGGAAAATAGCTGCAATCAGCTAAATAGCTGAAGTCTCACATGCTGAAATTGATCAATTTTCTCATCAAAATAGCTCAGTATTGACAATTATGCAGAAAATAGGTGAAATTAGCTTGAAAAATAGCTGCAATCAGCCCAAAAACTGAAGTCTTACATGCTGAAATTGATCAATTTTTTCATCAATATAGCTAAGTATTGTCAATTATGCAGAAAATAGGTGAAATTAGCTTGGAAAATAGCTGAATACAATACCAATTGTATTTTTTCTGACAGCCAGCCAATCAAATGTAAACTAAAGAAAAACATGTCATACTCACTTTTAAAGTAAGAGTGTTCATCTTTGCTGAAAAACTCTTCAACTTTTATATCTGTGAAAAAATAGAAAATATTAAGACAACTGACTGTTTTAATAAAATATCTGTTTAAGAAGAAAAAAAATGTGGTGTAATACAAAACTCGTGCTTAAAATGACGCTTTATCTGTCAAAATTTTGAGGAGCCTAAATTCTGAAATGACTTCAATGAAGCACATAATGTACCTTTTGTGCAGGATTTCAAAACACGTCCCCATTTTAGGGCCCATCTAGTGGAATACTATCAACCCGTCATACTGGATTTCAGTGGAGCACATGCCCCCAATCGGGGCTCAGTTTGGCTACTCATTATTATTACGATACCACATATTTTAAGTGCTTAATTCAGAACAGACCTGCTACTCTGCTCGCAATCACTTTACAATGATTTACTACTAACCATACAATGTACTCTATTGAGGGATTTCATCACATGACTGTAACTCAACTGGACTCCATCCATTTTGCAGGGTAGCGACGTTGTTGCGTTTCACACATCTTCACACAGCTCAGTCAAATCACACATACAACAAACATACTACATGCTAACGAACGAGTACCAGTTCAGCAAATTTTACTGACTAAAGTTTTTTGCTCGCGTCCGATTTTTCTTCATATTTACCTCAAGTAAGTTATATTTTCACCGGGTATATGAAGAGTAACTTTAACGTTAACGCCATCTGATTGTTCGTTATACTCAGACAAAGCCTACATACGTGATATAAAGTGCTCGCTGCAAATCCTAGTGTGTAAGGCCTATTGTAGGTTGAAAGCCTTTGCGTCGTACAGCAGAAACCCACTTCGAACGTCGGTCAGGATCAGAAGGAAATTGAGAAACGTCTTTTTATTCCCCACCACACGTCTATTAGTGCAACCAATGGCACAGCAAGATTCCAGCATAATTATCTTGCAAAAATAATCTCATGCGTATGTAAGTCTAATTAAGTGTACAGCAGATGACAGTGGATTTGACCAACAAAATGGCAATGTAAACAAAGTCACATGATCTTGTGACATCAGCTGGAACACCCTAATTTAGACATTTGAAATATAAAGCGTGGTTGGTGTATCTTTCTTACGGCATTGCAACAACTTTACCTGCATTACATTATTACAGTATATCTCAAATATAAATGAAAGTAAAATAAAAGAAAATGTTATTAACTTCCTCTTCCTCTCTGGTAGTCTTCCAACTCTCGTTCTGTTTGTGTCCAAGCTGGAAAAATAAAAACAACAAAAATGTTTTCAGTATCTACATTGATTACACCTGTTCAAATCAAGTTTAGCTGAATGTGATTTCTTCACTACCAATCTTAGACCAATCAGCTGCTAGGGGAATTTTCTCTTTGTTTCCCAACCAATCAGGTGAAGTGACTGGAAGAAAATTTGAAACAACAATATACACGCATTTACCTTCATGTATAATGCAGGAAAACATACACTTGGTCCCATACCGTGCGTAAATTGTGCAGATGGTCTAGAATCTCTCTATTTGATTGGTTGATAGGTTTCCCCCAGTTTACCATTGGTCAATGATTCAAACATGAATGTCGACCATGTGACATTATTTATATTTTGCTGATTCAGATTTCAAAAGGTCTATGTATACACTGACAATTCTACTGCAAGTAAACAAATATAAACACAGAGATAACTGTAAGGAATATGGACTCAAAGAAACACCATGTGTTCAGTGGTCCAGGAAGTTTATTTTACATAAAAGAGGACTTGAAAAGAAACAAAATGGTGATGAAAGAATTTGAAAAAATCCATCTAGGAGATATTGCAGATATCTCATTTGTGTAGAATTGACTGAAATAAGACGCATGTCAAAAAGTTTCTCTTTAAGCCTACCCGCACCCGACACCTGAGTTAATCCTAAAAACTCAGGTATGACAATTACCAACCTGACTTCCTGATCAGTATATTGTTTTCACTCCAAACAATGATTGTTTATCTGCCACTCCCATGCACACCACAGCCAAGTAGCCCAAGGCTATTTGTCTGTATAAGATTACACAAAGCCAGAGCTGAAGAATTAAGGCACTTTTATGATTAAAATCAATTATCCGTGTAAGGTTTCTTGTGGGAGAAATTTGTTTTCAATCTGGTAATAAAAATAGCTGTGTATCATAATGCCTAAGGTAATAATGTGCACTACCTGTAAATGATTGACGAACAATTTCTCCTAAGGAAGATATTTCTAGATTATAATATTTGTCAACCATTGGATTTATCAGGAAAGTAATAAAACAGAAACTTGTCATGTAATTTTAATTCTATTAGTAAAATAGTATATAACTTATTTTCCTTTAATCAAATCAACAATTGTTGACATAGTGAGGATGAGGACCTATCCTTCTCTTGTAGACTTTCCACACCAGTCATTTCTACACAAATGAGACAAAATAATTTTCTTCACCGTTTGTTTTCATTAAAAGTCCTGTTTAATATCATTAAAAATGGCTTTGCAAAAACATCTCAACTTGCCCTCAAATGATACAGGGCCGGTCGGAGTAAAAGATATTTCATCTCAACCTGCCCTCAAATGGAACAGGGCCGGTCGGAGTAAACGTCATTCATTTCTTTATTTCCCAAACCACAAATCTGTATACAGTTTCACCTGTTAGAGGCTCCTTCAAGATAACAACTACTCCCACTGGTGTTACATGGTATTTTTAGTCACACACATCGGAATATAATGGCATTCCTTTGTAATAAAAGTAGTACCCGTAATCAATGCTGACATTGTTTGTCTATGCTGCAGAGGCGAAATGAAATATGAGCATAGAACTATTTATACCTCAATGTTATGATGCAAAGTTAATCTTTTAGAATGATGCGATTAATTTGTGGCATAAAAATTGCAGGCCAAATTTGTAAGCAATGCCTTTACTAATGTAAGCTCAAATTGCTTGACCACTGAACAAATCCTTTATCAAAATGGCACCCTTCAAAACACCTTTGTTTAAAGATAATGTCTACCCAATGGGTTATTAAGACCACAGGCAGCAGAGTGATTACCTACTCAGGCAATGTAGGGGGATTGAAATAGTGCAAGCAATCAATGATAGGTGCTGAGGAGATTTTCCTAATGTCAAAAATACAATAACAAAACCTGAAATTGAAATAGAAAAAAAATCACTTACAATCCTGAAGCATTTTAATAATTTCACGATGGCTTGGACTAAAGTATGATTCAGGTACACCATTGTCAACTCCGTTGTTAAACCTCATGTTACTCTCTCGTTGTCTGGGACCTTGCATTTGCTGAAATGTTGGAACTGCTGAAGAGTGGGCGCTATGAGGAAGACAATTTTGTATTAGTTAAATCCATCCAAGCCATTGGGGTCATAGGGCCGGTACTTAGCCCTGGTTGTCATGAATGATGCAAGCGGATATGAGAGCATATGATTCACGCTGGACTGGATGCCAGTTCACCACAGGTTAACTCTCCAGCAATGCTGGTACACATTTTCACATCCTGAGTGGAGTGGAGGCAAGCAGGATAAAGTGCCTTGCCTTAGGACACAACACACAGCTGCTCGGCTGGGAATCGAAAACGGTACGTGAGGAAGAAGAATTTTTATTGTTAAAGGTATATGGACTTGTAGAGGCCACATTAGCTAAATAACAAAAATTAGCTTTTAAACTCTATTAAACTCTATCAAAAATCATCATATTAGCAATGAAATTAATCCAAATTCATTTTCATAGCATTTTCAAAATGAGGCACCAATTTGCAATTTTATTGATGTATCACAGGACAAATTTGCTAATTTTTTTTGTAAATCCTTTGGTTTTTAAGTGTCCATCATAATTCTTTGAAGTGGTGTAGCATCTCTGTTTAAATGCTTTTTGAGTCTTTTTTACAAATTCTAGCAGGAAGACTTTTTTACGATTTTCCTTGACTAAGATTTAGGAAAGAAATTTTAAGATTTACATCAAGGTTCTGAGCTGTCTGTCCACAAAAATCAAAAACACGTTCACACTTTGATCAACCAAACCTCAAAAACCATGCCAAAAAGTTTCTCTTTAAGCCTACCCGCACCCGACACCCAAGTTTATTTCTAAAAACTTGGGTAGACAATTACCAACCTGACTTCCTGTTCAGTATATTGTGTTTCCACTCCAAACAATGATTGTTTATCTGCCATTCCTGTGCACACCACAGCCAAGTAGCCCAAGGCTATTTGTCTGTATAAGATTACACAAAGCCAGAGCTGAATAATCAAGGCACTTTTGTGATTGAAATCACTCATCCGTGTTAGGTGTTTTAGTGGGAGAAAATTGTTTTCAAACTGGTTATAAAAATAGCTGTGTATCATATTGCCTGCGGTATGTACAGTTGAGTTGAAAATTCACATCAAAGGTAATGAACACCATCACATGCACGAAAACTTTGTTGGAATATTCTAAAGACCCCAAAAAAATAAGCTCTCACATTGGTGGTCTTCCAGTTGGTACACAACATGGGAGAGGTTGGGAGAGGTTTTGCTGCATTAACTGTGAATGATTGACAAACCATTTAGATATTGCTTTATGACTAAAAGTGCCTTTTCCAAAAAATTGATCTCCTCAGATTTTATAATCTTTTAATTGCTACATGTCCATGATGTCCATAAACCTTTAAGTAGTCATTACAATCACTTTGATGGGATAACAAAGATTGTGCTAAACTAATCTTAAAGGAATATTTTCATGAATTTTCATTTTCATACATATGATAGACCATCAAATGAACAAACTGGTGTAAAACTGTGTTGGTATATTTCAAGGGCATATCCAGGTTTTATTTTAGAAGGGGCGGATCTGCTTGATGTATACGCTTTGCGCATTTGGCGTGGGGTCTAGGGGCCCGTCCAAGGGCCCTTAGTGAGGTACAGAGCTATTTTGGTGGACTAGAGGGTGCCTAAAAGGTCTAATATTGTATTCAATAACCACTATCAACAACTACTCATTTGAAAAGGCCAGTCTTTTTTTTACCTTTTGGAAATTTGGAGGAGGGGAAAACTGCCCCCATCTGGCTACACACCTCATATATTTTTCTGTATTGGAATTATTGCATTTCAAAGATAGTCACTGGTGTGTTTAAAAGTAGCCTTGCAGTGACATTGTGATGTCATACTTGCAGATCTGAGAATATTTGTATGCATTAATTTGAAAATTAAAGGCATCTTTCTAAATCATTGCAAACATTTTGTAAACCTTTGAAATTTAATTACTACTAAACTAAATAAGATATCAATATGTTGTTCCCACACAAATTTTTTTATATATAATTTTAGGGTAATTTTATTATTTTGCCACCCATCCACCCACCCACATTCAGTGGGCAAATCTTGCTTATGATGATAACCATTTGTAACAGTGATATAACCATTTGTAATAATATCACCATTTATTAGTTGTAATATCATCATTTGTGATGGTAATATCACAATTTGTAACAGTATTACCACAATTTATAGCAGTAATATCAAAATTTGTAACAGTAATATCACAATTTGTAACAGTAATATCATAATTTGTAACAGTGATATTACAATTTGTAACAGTAATATCACAATCCGTAACAGTAATATCATAATTTGTAACAGTGATATCACAATTTGTAACAGTAATATCACAATTTGTAACAGTAATAACACAATTTATAACAGTAATATCACAATTTGTAACAGTAATATCATAATTTGTAACAGTAACATCACAATTTGTAAGAGTAATATCACAACTTGTAATGAAATCATCATTTAAAACTAGTGATATCACCATTTGTAACAGTAATATCACAATTTGTAACAGTAATATCACCATTTGTAACAGTGATATCACAATTCGTAATGATATCACCATTTATAACTAGTAATATCACCATTTGTAACGGCTATATACAGTATCACCATTTGATTCAATACTGTTAATCATTTGTAACAGTGACATATAACCATTTGAATTAAGTGCTGTTAACCATTTGTAACAGCGAAGTTCACGATTTGTAATAGGGATGTTCCTACCTCACACTATTGCGACCAGAATCCACTTTACCATTTCGTGTGTCCAGGGCAGGGTCAAGTTGAGCTGAAAGAAAATACTTAAGGTAAGGTACTGGCCAGAACTTTATAATCAACATTTCTTGTTCAAAACTCTGTTTCAATCTATTAGTTTTCTGTGCATTTTCATATTTTTCATGGTACAAAGTTAAATTTACCACTTTTACCAACTAACTCTGACATCATTCCTGAACACAACTGTCACATAGATTCAAATTATATCACGTACTGTACCTTACAGACCACAAAATTTGATTTAGCCAACAATGTTCGACTCATGTTGTTTATGCTATTATTACAAAATTAGAGGGTGCCCTTCCACAATTGTCATTTTTGGTAAGTTTTTTTCATCCAAAGAGCATTGATGATTCCAAATAGTGCTAAATACTTGTTGTAGAATCTGTAATGGGAGTGGCGTAGTTAGAGCAGATGACCTCCCACAATGTAGTGACTAAAAGGCAGAATGGCAAAATGCAATCTACATGTTAAGGGATTGGGGTTATAAGTTCCAGCGCTGGGAGAATATTAAAGAGACAGGAGGTAATGAATTAAAGAAAAGAGATAGATAGCTTCATAAGTTAAAAGAGTAGGGGAAATTGATAAAGGGAGAAACATACAGTGTAGGTTAAAGAGGTAAGTTTCATATGTTAAAATGGTAGGGTTTCATAGGTTAAAGGGGTGGTGTTATAGGTTAAAGGGGTAGTGTTTTAAAGGTTAAAAGGGTAGTGTCATTATTTCAAAAATGAATTAATATCATTAATTGAGTATTTTTAATATTTTTAAATACATTTTTTGACTTTTTTTAATTGACAATGGCTATCAATAACTTTGTTTTTATTTTGAAAGGACATTGGAGACCTTCTAATTTAAACATGCACATTTCATTATTTACCCCCTGCTCACATTGGAATTATATGAATTGGCGACTTAAAGGCTAGGTGACCCTAAAGTCACCAGGTAGAAGTTTAAATACATATTACCTTTAAAGTTTCTAATAAATATAGCTGTTGACTGCATTTTTAATTGTGTGAAGAATGTTTTGTTTATTCTTGAACAATTTCTTTTTTTATTGCAGTTATTTCAGGCCAAGTTAAAATGGCCAAGTTGAACAGAATACCTGAATTTACGTGTCTCAAAATGATAAAGAATACATACAGCTCAAAAAATTGTTAAACAATACTATAAGCTAACCTAATTTAATTTAAACGTCCTCAAACCAAGATGAAATAGCATTTTTATCGAGAAGTTGTGGGAAAGATATTCTCCATCCACCATTACTGATTGTCCACTGCGTATAATATGGCAACTGCGTGCATTCGTGTTAATGTCCTCGTATCGTGCATGTGTACACAGTCTGATAGTTAAATGGGTAGGTTCCAAGAGCGCTCACACGATCATCCATTCACGAAAAGCAAAAATATTTGAATTTGAGTTGCGTAAAGTTTCTTTTATATTTGCAGAATGCGCACAAACACGCTTGGAGCTAAGAATGCACGATAGAGATTTACAAAAAAAATGGACCGCCATCCAAAAAAGTGTCAATCGTTTGCGTATGCTCTTGATTTCAGTTTAGGCTCGCAATCATAGATGGAAGGGTGCATACGTTGTTTTGGTTAAACGCAGATCATTTTTCTGAACAAACTTTTTTGCCAAAACTTTGTCTTCCTTATGATCTATCATAAACTTTTTTTAATGGATCACTAAAGATGGAATCAAAGTACAGTATAACATAACATAACAAGATTACCGGCTAAGAAGGGTTAGTCACCCCATAAAAAGTCTAAACTAATACCACCACCACAAAAAAATAATAATAAAAGACGCCCAAACTAAGCAAAGAACTTATCAATGTTGACTTTAAAATTGTGAACAGAATTGGAGCTAACTACCCACTCAGGCAAACCATTCCACTCATTAACAACTCTTTGCGAAAAGCTAAAACGCCGAATATCTATCAGTAAGAACTCTTTGGTCAACATCAAACTGTTACCACGTGTCACATGAAGATTTTATGAAACATGCAATAAAAAAACAGGAAATCAATGCATCACTACCAGATAGGAACCTAAACACCTGAATCATATCGCCACATACTCTTCTCTACTCAAGTGTGGTCAAACCAAGAATTCGCAACCTAGATTCATAAGAGGGATTCCTTACATGTACTTCGGAAATAAGTCTAGTGGCTCTTCACTAGACCTGCTCCAAAATGAACTTATCTTTCTTATAAAAGGGACTCCGAGCCTGAATAGCATACTCAAGCAAGGTGAGGTCTGACTAACTGCTTATACAAATTAAGAACAACCTCTCTACCAAGAAAATAAAAATTTCTTCTAATCAAACCAAGCATCCTATTTGTCCTTGAAGTTGCAGCTACTAAAGCACACTGTTTAGAAGGCTTCAGATTGCTAGTAATGACAACTCCAAATCCCTTTCTTATCCAACACAACCAGACATAGCCTACATAGGCCTACATACATACAGACATACTGTACTAAGGTTAAAGTTACTAAGGTAATAAAGTATCAACTATCATGTTTAACATCTTTTGAGTTTTAAATATTTTTCTCATACAGTAAGTCCAACTCATGAAAAATTATTTTCAAAAAATTGAAGGGAAAAAAGCAAGGCTTCCCATTGACTCCAATGATAACTTTGATAGATGACCCTCCCCTTCCACCACAGAGTGAAAACGTATTATGCCTTCGTTAATGACCCTAATGGAATGCCATGGTCAGATTGTGCCATTTTTTAACTTCAAAATTTGTTTCAAAAATTACGGTTTGGCAACGAATCCACTAACTTGTACATCTAATGTTTAGGCCTAACTTAATATTCATGTTATGTTATGTTATGTAAAACTACTAAAAGCCTATTAGCCTAGGCTATTATTAACGTTAGGCCTAATGTTAGGCCTAGGCTAAAGCTGAGATTTGATTTGTAGCAATAGGCTAGCAGACAAGCAAATTAGAAAATTAATTTTATTTTGGCATCTTCATACTTTATACCAAATTATGTGCGAATCTCTATCATACAATTACAAACATACTTCTCCTTCCACTGCTTTGCACGTTAAATCTGCTTGGCCCTTGTAGAATTTTGTACATTGTTCGGAAAGAACCAAATATTTAGTAAAGCCTCCCAACGTATCGTTCATATCAGTTGCACGAAATTTTTGATGCGATGACGCAATGAGTGGTTACAGGTCAGCCCGCCCCCAAAACAGCCCGCTCCCAAGCCAGCCCGCCCCCAAACCAGCCCGCCCCGAAGAACAAGCCCCCCAAGCCACAAGCCCCACAATCCCCCAATCCACAAGCCCCCAAGCCACAACCCTTCAAGCCACAAGCCCCAACCCACAAGACCCCACAAGCCACAAGCCCCTGAGCCACATTTCTTCAAGCCACAAGCCCCCACCCCAGCCACAAACCCCAAACCACACGTCCCCCAAAGCCACAAGCCGCCCCCAAGCCACAAGCCCCCACAAGCCCCTTCTGCCAAAAGCCCACCCCATGCCACAAGCCCCCAAGCCCCAAGCCACAAGCCCCAAGCCACAAGCCCCCAAGCCACAAGCCCCCTGCCACAAGCCACAAGCCCCAAGCCACAAGCCCCCAAGCCACAAGCCCCCAAGCCACAAGCCCCCAAGCCACAAGCCCCCAGGCCACAGGCCCCAAGCCACAGGCCCTTCAAGCCCCAAGCCACAAGCCCCCAAGCCACAAGCCCCCAAGCCAAAAGCCTCCCAAGCCACAAGCCCCGCCCCAACGCCACAAGCCAGTCCTCCCACGAGCCAGCCCGCCCCAAGCCAGCTCGCCCTCAAGCCAGCCACCCCAAGCCAGTCCGCCCCACAATTCATCCCGCCCACCAAGCCATCCTGCCCCTAAGCCAGCCCGCCCCCAAGCCAGCGTGCCTTCCCTAAGCCAGCCCGCCCCAAGCCAGCCCGCCCCAAGCCAGTCCGCCCCCAAGCCAGCCCGCCACCAAGCCAACCCGCCCCAAGCCAGCCCATCCTCCAAGCCAGCCCGCCCGAGCCACCCCGCCTCCAAGCTAGCCCGCCCCAAGCCAGCCCGCCCCAAGCCAGCCCGCCCCAAGCCAGCCCGCCACCAAGCCAACCCGTCCCAAGCCAGCTCGCCCTCCAAGCCAGCCTGCCCCCAGCCATCCTGCCCCCAAGCCAGCCCGCCCCGAGCCCGCCCGCCCTGAGCCACCCCGCCTCCAAGCTAGCCCCCCCCAAGCCAGCCCGCCCCTGCCAGCCTGCCTTCAGGCCAGCCTGCCCCCAAGCCAGCCCGCCATCAAGCCAACCCGCCCCAAGCCAGCCCGCCCTCCGTGCCAGCCCCCCCACCCCAGCCAGCCTGCGCCCAAGCCAGCCCAGAAATGTTAAAGTTTTTAGATTTCTTCAGAAAATGTTAAAATTTCTTCAGAGTTTCTCAGAAAAAATTAGTTTCTTAAGATATCCTTATGGTAGGTTATAATTTCCGCCACCGCCCCCCAACCAGCCCGCCCCAAGCCAAGCCAGCCTGTCCCCAAAACAGCCTGCCACCCAAGCCAGCCAGCCCCAAGACAGCCCCCCCCCCACCCCACCTAAGCCAGCCCGCCCCCTAAAGCAGCCCGCCCCCTAAAGCAGTCCTCCCCTTAGCCTGCCCTCAGTTTCCGGCCAGCCCCTCCCCCTTCCATAGCCCGTTCCCTCCTCTTAAGCCAGTCCTCCCCTCCCCATTAAGTTAGCCGCCCCGAAGCCATGATGATGATAATATGATATTTGGGCACCGATCTTCCATGAGAATGTTTCCGCCGACGTCATGAGGTCACATGATTTTGTTTACATCGCCATTTTGTAGGAGACACTGCCGTCTGCTGTACACTTACATACGTTTGCATATTGTTATATAAAAGTAAAGTAGTGTGCCGGAATCTTGCTGTGTTGTTGTTGCACTAACTAATAGATGTGTTTAGTATCCACAGATTAAGATTTGTTTTCTTCTTTAAAATAACATGATATTAACAAATTAATTTATCTGGCCAATTCATTTTAACCAGCGCGTGTTTATATGCTCCGCACCTGTTTTACATGCCTGCGCATGTATTCATCACCAGCGCGTGCTAGCGTGTTTTACATCCAGTCTGTTTGTTTTACATGTGATGTGACTGAGCTGTGTGAAGATCAGACGCGTGAAATACTTAATGCGGAAAGCTCTGACCTACAAAATGGCTCTTAGTGGAGTTAGAGTCACGTGATGAAATCACTCTATGGTCAGGCAGAGCTAGAGATGTAAAATGTACTTTTCAAAGCACTGTTTTATCGGAATTAGTTCCGACTCAGCAAGATTTTCCGATAATTAAAAGAAATTTCCCGAAAATCGAATAATTGTCTGGAAATGAAAGAAAATGTTCCGAAAACTGAGTAAAATTGGAGAGAGAAAAAAATATCCCAAAATCGAAAAACCTACCCGAAATTTGCCCGGAAATGCTATCACTTTCCACCCCCTCCCACCCCCATTCTCTTCTCTCCACCCCTGGAAAGACTAAAGCCATTTCTCATAAATAATTGTTTATTCACAGATTCATTGCGAGTTTTCTTTCGTAATAGGTTTTGGAGTCGAACAAAAAGTCACCACCCCCTTAATAAGATGGTCCCGTACCGCCATGCACAGAAAGAGATAAAATTATGTAGATTCTGCTGCTACGCCCCTTGACCTAAAGATCTGAATGATAAAGAATGTGAGATATTTTTTTGTCATCGGGTAAATGTGATATATTTTGGGCAGGGGGTCAGAGAAAGAAAACAAAAAGGGGGGGGGGGGTTGCTGTATAGGCAAATGATTGCCTGTACCTTTAAGACTACATGGCCACCCCTTGATATTAGAGGGGCTGGGGAGCGCACCAGAGGGTCTCATAGGATGACCTCATATTAAGGGTTATGGTTCATAACTTTTCGGAACGGGACAAATATTGGTGATTTTTCCGTCTGTCTGTGTGTTTGTGTGTGTGCGTGCGCGTGTGTGCGTATGCAACAATTAAATTTGTGTCGCTTATAACTCTAAAACTGTAATACACATATGAACCAAAATTGGTGAACGGGTACCCCTGGCTCAGTACACAAGCAGATGTTGAGACAGGCTGGGCTATCTTTCTTTAGGCATGTTGATGGATTGTGCTGCCCATGAAAGTACAAACATACCTTTGACCTTTTGACTCCAGAGTCTACAGGGACACAATTTCATGTACCAAGGTGTCATGGTAAACATAGGGTTGGTATAGGGTACCTTGGTACATGAATTGGTGTCCCGTAGACTCTGGGGTCAAAAGGTCAAAGGCCACAGAGCTATTGACCACTTTTCACCATTTTCACCTATACTTATGGAATGGTAAGTGTGACGTGGCATGAATGGTGTTATACAGTAGGTACAATAAATGTGAACATTTTTAGAACTTGTTTTAGTGATTAGGGTCAAAGGTCAGAGGTAAAATATGTGAGTTTTAGTGGTAATTATAATTTACAATTGTTGTGCCACTTTAAATTCCGAAAGTGCAAGACCTATACCAATCCTATGCTTGTATCACATGGTACATGAACTTGTGTCCCGTAAACTTTGGGGTCAAAAGCTAAAAGATCAAAGAGCTATGACCCCTTTTAACCACTCCCCCATATTTATTATTATTGTTATTATTATTAGCTATTCATTCCGCCCGCCCGCACCCCCTCCCCCCTCCCCTCACACACACACACACACACACACACACACACTATGCTGTATACTAAAGGTGATGAGCAAATAATCCTCTATCATAGGTTCCTACATGAAAACAGAATTTAATACTATTGTGCAGGCAATTAGTTACAGATCACGTGCCAGCCTTGACCTTATCATGTTTTCCTTGGACTTTGGACGCCAACTTCACATGTGCCACGCAGATATACAGTCTAGGAAAACTCCCCGATCGAGGTATATGTCTGCCATATCCCATTTTGGGTATATTATTCTGATCTAGGTGTCAAACCGCGTTTTGATATGAGTTGTCTGATAGGTGATATACCTCGTTCGGGGTGGTCTCCAGGTAGTTGGAATATTTTGATTAACCTTGTCAATATAAGTGTAGGACGCGGGGGCAGGGAAAAAAGTGACCTTAAGAGGACTTCACCTTCCCGTTTGCATGCTTTCTTCCCGATTTGGAGGTACATAGTTATGAAATTCTTTAAATAGAATTGAAGGGGAAAATGTGAAACGCAGTAAAATTAACAAAAATGTTGATAAAATTGACAGAAATGTTGGTAACATTGCATAAAATATGGGACTATTGAACGAAATTTTCCTTATTTGAGGGAAATTTTCCCCAAATTGAAAGACTGGTTCCGAAATTGAAGTAGATTTGCTACTTAGCAGAAATGTTTTTATAAAAACGTAAAGTTACCTTTGCAATTCTCCGCTTGAGTGGTGACTTTTCCAACGTTCCTCAGTCAAATTTGTAACTTTCTGAAGTATACTAAGGGGTATTATTTATCAGTTCATCTTAAGTCTTGTCTTCCGCTCGGGTGCATACTATAAGGTTATTTGTGGCAGCCATACACTCTTCTCAGTGTATAGCTGAACATTAAATCATATATATCAGGTTCCAAGTCACTTTTTAAATATTGTTTGTAATATAAGCTACAGGTAGGATCAATCTGCAAGATGAGATAGAAACACACATTAATTTCAAAAGGAGGAGGCAAGTATGACAAAGAGAATCTGGCAAGTTTAGTTTACAATTCGGTCAGGTATGAACTTAATAGAAACATGAATTGTGAAGATATATGATCAATGCTATATCTGAAGACAACAATGCTTGTTGGGGAGACTCCACGATAATTTGATTGAATTTCTGGGAAACCTTGATTGGCATGCACTCAGGAATTATAGAGATCTCCAAACGGACTTACTCCCCCTCAGATAGTTGATGTCCCCTGCGTGGAGAGTGCATCCCTGGCTACCCCCCCCCCCCTCCCTCCACCGCCACACACACACACACAGCCCCACTAGTACATATTCTGATTAATGATAACATGTTGTTGTCATAACAGGCAGGGCCATTTTTTAGTTGCTTTCCCTTTCATTACCATTTTTGCAGTGTTATTAATCTAACAACATTGAATTTGCATAAAACATCTTTGTGGCATGTTTAGGTGATCAGTAACCAGGTAATTGTCTACATTAACAAAAAATGTCCAATCCGTCTCGGCCCGGTGATTTCCAACTTTTGACATCACTGTACTACCTATGATAAAACAAAGTGTTTCTGACCATCTCAAAGGAGAGTTAACTTTTTTGAAGAGTACGCTAGACGTTTTTCCAAGGCCAAAGTTATCGTACTCTGTCTACTCTTTTAACTTGACCGAAGATTTTTCTACAGAAACAAACAGTGGATAAGGTCATCATTATAAGGGAAAACAGTCCCAGCCACTTTGACCCATAGGATATTGAAAAGCAATATGAAAAATGGCAGCTGTGAGAGAAAAGATGTACGTACATTTGAGAGAGAGAGGGGGGGAGAGAGAGAGAGAGAGGGAGAGAGAAAGAGGTAGAGGGAGGGGTTACTAAAGAAGGTTCTATAGCTTCCTGTATTTAAAACCTTCTTGGGTTCTTCAAGGAACGTTTAAAAGACTCCACTCCATCAACTCCAAAATCGGAGAGTTTCCCCCTCACACATTCAGTAAAGCAGAGGAGATGTTATCTTAGGATGGGTACATCTTGGTCAATCTTTTATCACATACTCCTATAAACACTCTTTCTTCCCTCACACACTAAAGGATTGGAATGTTGTACCGTCAGACATTGTACATGCACCAAGTCTCAATTGTTTCAAAGCCAAACTTACTAACACTTATATTGCTAACTAGTTTTTTAAATATTTTTTACTCATACTTTGTGCGCGATCGGTTGGCGTTCATGTCCTCCTGAAGGATTTTTGCCGACTTAACCTATTCAGATTCAGATTCCTATCATGCGGCTTCCCAAAACGTTTCTGCCAGGCTGCAATACTGAAATTTTGATCAATCATATCCTTTTAACCTGTTCTCATCCCCTTCATCTGTTTAACTCTATCTTATATCTCTTTAAGAGATTCGTCCTTAAATACCATTAGCAAGGCTTCCAAAACAGCAACTTATTTTACTGGATCTAACTTTTATTCAATTCCCCATATCACTTCCTATTCTCCTTTCTCTCCCACTCTCCTCCCCTTACTATTTCCTCCTCCTTCCAACCCACCCAGTATTCCTCAATCGCAAATTCATTATATATATATATATATATATATATATATATATATATATATATATATATATATATATATATATATATATATATATATATATATATATATATATATATATATATATATATATATATATATATATATATATATATATATATATATATTTATATATATATATATATATATATATATATATATATATATATATATATATATATATATATATATATATATATATATATATATATATATATATATATATATATATATATATATATATATATATATATATATATATATATATATATATATATATATATATATATATATATATATATATATATATATATATATATATATATATATATATATATATATATATATATATATATATATATATATATATATATATATATATATATATATATATATATATATTTATACCCTCTCTTAATTCTAGCATCATGATATTGTAATACCCATAGGTGTAGGAACCAGGAGCACTGGCGAATATGGCAAAAGTGTCCCATTTGAAAATAAAAAGTTTTCATCAATTACTGTCCCAATGGAAGCTGGGAACTTTTGTCAGTCCCATGTACAGGAGGATTGCATGTGTTCCCATTGAAAAAGTGCCTTTTTCTAAAAATAAAGTGCCTACTTTTACTTGGCTTTCTTGTTTTGGGTTTGCTTATTCTATACATCTACAGATTGGGATGGGGGACATATGGCTTGGAAAGTGCCCCTAAGAGGACGTGCCCCCATTTTCCCCAAAGCTTCCTACACCACTGGTAATACTCTTTTGGCACATATGACTCTGCTGTCGCAGTGATATTAATCCTCAACAAACAAAATCAGCTTGTCTAGTATTTGGAATCTTCTTTTCTCTAGAAGTCGAACCATATTTCCTACGAGTGCACCGTAACATGATAACATTACAAGAATATCCATCGTCTATCACTGATGGCATGCATGTGCAGGATTTGGGCGAGCATGAGGGGAATTCTCCCAATCCTTTTTTCCGAATTTATATCTTTGGATGGTGACTTCTTAGCATAATTTTGTGATCGGGTTTGTGACCCCCCCTCCCCCTCTTCTTTCTTTCTGGGGGATGGAATGAGCCTCACAACTTTGGAGGCTGGAGGGCCTATGAGTTGTTAAGGGCGCTAATATACGTACCCTAGGCAGTTCTTGTTCTGTCCAGGCTGCCTCAATTTATGATACTTCCGGTCCGGGCCCTGGAGTGTTGGCCGAGGCTACCTTTTCAGTTATCGCCCGTAAGATCATTTTTATCAGTTTCAGACATTTTTATCAGGTAATTTGGCAGATATAGATCAGTGTCGATTGAACTTGTTTTAAGCAACAAATATTACTTTTACAATGTATATATTGAATACGCGCGTTCAGATTCACGTAAATTTTTGTTTCCGTGGTGAATTGTTTTGATTGACGGTCAGAATTTAGATAATTATGTATACTTTCTATGGCAAGTTCATCAGCGTGCGCCAGCGTGATATGAATTGCGCCGACTCGTCAGAAAAATGACACACCCACCCCAAAAATTACAACATAATTTATTAGAAAACACTTAGATCGGGTATATGCAATTACGCAAGACATCTAGAGCGAGGTGTGTTTAAAACTGCGCTGCTCGATTTAGGCGTTCACTCCGAATCGGGACGTGCCTTGCACTCAAATATGCATTGTACCTCGATTTAGGTGCTACACCTCGATCGACGTTTTCCCTGACTAATATATGCAGTGCGCATGCTCATTGTTTTCATTGTGTACCGTATTTTAGGCTTGGGACGCGATTAGCCTGTATACGAAACTAAACTTTAAGGAAATAATCTACCAGAATCTTCGATAATCCTGGCAAATTTCTCTTTAAAAGTTGAACTTGTTATTTCTCAACATGTCTTATGGACGCCCACCGCCTGATACCTCGAGGATGGTTTCCCTGAAGGTCGATAATTTAACATACGACACGACTATCGAAGACCTAAAGAGAACGTTTGACAAATATGGCGAGGTTGGAGATGTTTATATTCCTCGCAATCGTTTCACGAAAGAGAGCCGAGGTTTTGCGTTTGTTCGTTTCTACGAGCAAAAAGATGCGGATGATGCCATGGAAAGTATGGATGGTGCAGTCTTAGATGGGCGAGAATTGCGCGTTCAGTTTGCCAAATATGGTCGTCCAGAACCAAGAAGACAAAGTTACAACAATCGGTATGGTGGCGGCGGAGGAGGATCAGGTGGTGGCGGAAGATATGGCGGCGGACGGTACGGCGGCGGTGGTGGTGGTGGTGGTGGTGGAGGAGGAGGAGGTGGAAGGAGAAGGTAATTATGAAGGCATAGGGTCTACACTGAAAAAGTTCGTGCCATTGCTTGTCCAACAAATTTTCCCGAAAATTGACAAGGCCGCCGTGTTAAGTGTTAAGCCTAGCCTAGGCCTACTGTGTTAGGCTATGCCTAAATGTTTCAGGGTTAGCCTAGGCATTGAGGAGGTCGGACATCCGGGAATGTTGTGGTGCACGGCGACGTAATTAGCTTTTTTGACGATCTCGAATTTCAGTCAAAGGGGAAAACAAACAAACAGTCAGTTATCATTGCAGTCAACGGGAGAAAAACCTATTTTTTGTCATTTTGCTAAAAATACTCGACATAATTTATTTTTCCAGACAAATGTTGTGTATTAGACCTACTGATAATAGTTTCCAATATATATGAGTACCAATAATTTTCGCTGACAGGCTAAGGCAACACAAGTATGCATAAAAAATATCCCATTGACTGTAATGATAAAGTTTCCCTTTCAACTTTGCAAAACCGTACTGAGCCCATACACACTTACGTCGAACCAGCCACTTCAATAGGGTACAGGTGTTCCTAGCGTTATGGCAACCTATATGTTTACTAGTATGTATAAAAAGAAAGGTAGGAGTCTTTCTAACGCGAATTTCGAACCGTATATAAAATTTCCTTTCTTTGACCCCACGCGAATCTTAATTACACTTTTTTACTCTAGGCCTAGGCCCCTACTCACATTTGCTAAAGACTCCCTTCTTCGTGTATCAGTATTTCTTAGTTTTTTTCTTGATTAGATGTACAAACGATGAATTTTCTACCAAATTACCGCAAGACAGTCTATCCGCCCAACAATTTGCTGCAAACTAAAGAAGTGTGGGATGACGTCACTAAAGTGCTGCTTCTTCATGACGTCATTCCAACGTTTAGGCCAAAATAGGAGGCGCAGTTTCTGAAACTCAATGATTGATGACCTTGGTATACAGTGGCAACGCTATTTAAAGTTCAACTTAAATTTAAGGCCCCTAACTTTAAGCTTAACCAAAGTTGAAATTTAAACATTGACTAGCCTTAGTTATTTGTCATATACCTCGTTTCAGGCATTTTACTTGTCCCGCTGATATTTTCTTTCTTTTTTGCTTTTTGGTTGATGTTCACTGATTGTTGCTGTATCTGATTTTTGGCCTGGCAGAGTTATTCAAGTCCTATGCAGCTACATGATACATTTTATTCTAACCGAGTTATGATGCTTTTTGGTATAAAACTCTTCTTTCAAATTACCTGTCTTATGTGTGTCCAGCTTTGCACTGGAACAATTCTCTAACTCTTTTTTTTTATGTTTTCTTCTGAATCTGAATCGGTTAAGTCGGCAAAAATCCTTCAAGAGGACATGAACGCCAACCGAGCGTAAAAAATATGAGTAAAAAATAATTTAAAAAAAACTATTTAGCAATACAAGTGTTAGTAAGTTTGGCTTTGAAACAGTTGAGACTTAGTGCATGTACAATGTCTGACGGTAAAGCATTCCAATCCTTTAGTGTGTGAGGGAAGAAAAAGTGTTTATATACATTCTTTTTAGCATAGGGAATCTGGAAATTAAGGTCATGATTATTTCTTGTATTAGTTCTGACGGTGGGGATAAGTTCATCTTTATTGATGGCGACAAGATTGTTATTGATTTTATATAGCATATGTAGCCGGGTGTTGTATCTTCTTGTTTTAAGCAGGGGCCAATCTAATTTATAAAGCATGATTTTTACACTAGATTTATAAGAGTGTCTGCCATACAGAACCTGGCTGCTCTCCTTTGAATAGATTCAAGTTTATCCACATCGCACTGGTGATGGGGGTCCCAGACTGCAGATGCGTACTCAAGTACTGGCCTGACTAGAGCTTTATAAGCAGTGGATTTAACGTCGGTGGGACAGTTTGAGAGGTTACGTTTTAATAGGCCAAGTATAGAGTTAGCTTTCTTGGTTATGTTATGTATATGTTTATCCCATCTAAGTTTATTATCAATTTCAACACCTAGGTATAGGTGGGAGTTGACATGTTTTAGTGGCTGGTTGCATAAGGTATAAACAGGTGATTTAAAGCATTTCTTAGAGGAAATTAAGAAGATGTAGCATTTAGAGGTGGAAATTCATTTGCCATTTGTTTTGCCATTGTTCAAGTTTGTTAAGATCATCTTGGAGGATTTGTTGGTCAGAGGGGTTATCAATTGTTCTGTACACAAGGCAGTCATCAGCAAACAGTCTGACTGTGCTGTTTATATTATCAGGGATGTCATTTACATATAAGAGGAAAAGTAATGGACCCCCAAGACAGTACCTTGTGGTACACCGGATAAAACCTGTTTAGAATCAGAGATTTCACCATCGCAAACAACACGCTGGATGCGGTTGTTGAGGAATGATGCAAACCATGCCAGAAGATTTCCATCGATGCCATAGGCGGAAAGTTTGGATAACAGGCGCTGGTGGGGAACTTTATCAAAGGCTTTTGAGAAGTCAAGAATAGCCATAGAGACGTTACTGTTTTGGTCAATTTGTTTAGAGATATCATTTATTCTTAAGAGGAGTTGTGTTTGAGTCAATCTTTTTGCACGGAAGCCATGTTGTAAATCAGTTAAGATATTATGCTCATCAAGGAATTTCATCACATGTGAGTGGATTATATGCTCAAGGATTTTACTACAAACGCAGGTGAGGGAAATAGGCCATAATTAGCTGGGTTTTGTTTATCACCTTTTTTTAAAACGCTACATATGTTTGCTTCTTTCCACTTGTTAGGGATAGTACCATTATCGACAGAGGTTTGAAAGAGATCAGTTAGAATATTATAGAGGTCATCAGCGTGTGCTTTTGGAAACCATGGTGGTATTTTGTCAAGACCTGAGGCTTTGTTGGGGTCTAGGTTATGCACTTGCTTTTTGACACCTTCTGGGGTAATTATAAGTTGGTTTATTTTGCTGTTGGTAAGTGATTTAGTTACAGGAATTTGGGAGGTGTTTTCTTCTGTGAAAACACTGAAAAACTGGTCATTTAGAATGTTAGCTTTAGTTTTACTGTCACTGCAGAGTTTACCGTTGTTTAGTAGATCAGACACACCTACAGAGTTACTTCTTAATCTTTTGATATAGGACCAGAATGCCTTTGGGTTTTCGTTAAGTGAGTTTTAAAGTTTATCACAGATAAAGGTGTTTCTAGCTTCTTTGAGCTTTTTATGGACAGCCTTTCTAAAGCTTTTATAGGTAGTCCAGTCATTGGCTTGTTGATTAGTCTTAGCTTTTTTAAACAGTTTAAGTTTTTTCCTGCAGAGACTGCATTGGATACGGGTAAACCAGGGCAGATTTAGTTTAGTTGAGGTGAATTTGTGAGGCGTGTTTTTTATCAATAATCAATTTAATTTCTTGTTCAAAGAAATTCCATTTTTCATCAACATTAATGGAGTTATTGAATTGAGTATAATATTGCAGTTTAAATTTGGTCAGGTCTTCTTTTATTCGTTTTATGTTAGCTTTTTTCTTTAAATAGATTTTATGTTTAGGTAACTTTTTACGAGGAGGGGAGATATTTAGGGTCAATTCAACAATATCATGGTCACTTATACCGGGAATGACATTAGCTGAGGTAACAGCTGGTGAATTGTTAGTAAAAACAAGATCAAGGATGTTGTTATCTCTGGTGGGTGACTGCACCATTTGAGTGAGATTGAATGAATTGGTCACTTCAAGAAGAATTTTGGCTGCTTCGGAGGAAGCGTTAGTTCCTGAAATAATATTTTGACTACAGTCAATATTAGGTTGGTTGAAATCACCAGCAAGAATAACATTGTTTTTGTCAAAATTTTTACCAAGCTTTTAGAGGGATTTTTTCAATTCAATTAGGCTAGTGAGATCATTGTGACTGGGTCTGTAAAATGTTCCTATATACATGCTCTTTTCCTTAAAAAATTGGAATTTGGTCCAGATAATTTCACAGTCAAGAGTCTAATTTAGTGAGCTCAGTGAAAACCAGGTCATTTTTTGTTGCCTGTAGTACACCACCATAAGTATTTGAATTTCTATCTTTGCGAACAACTGTATAGTTGTCCGGGAAAATTTCAGCGCTGGTAATTTCGGAATTAAGCCAGGTTTCAGTGCCAATATTGACATCTGGGTCTTTTTCTTTGATAAGACTTTCCACGGAGGCCGTCTTGTTTCGAACACTCTGAAAGTTGATAACAAGAAGTTTTAGAACCTTCCTTTTTTTTCCTTTTGGGATTTGTGTTCAATTTGACATCGGGATGGTGGTTGGATCCAGAGTCAAGGCCAGAAGAATAATTTTGAAGTGGCTCATATGAGTTGGTACAGTTGATGGAATTGTTAGTTGAGAAGAAAGAATCAGAGAAGTTCATGAAGTCACAAGTGTCACACACCCAGGTACAGCTAGAATGCATGAGATCGCTGTATTTTGAGTCGTCAATGCTACAGCACTTAGTGTGGATCCATAGATCATTGTCACACTGTACTGCTTTTTCGGATCTCCTACACTGGAGTCCACACAGGCCACAAGGTGCCAAACATTCCAAACAAAACCAATCATCAGATGATGATGCAAGAGTATTGTAAGCTGCATTACTAATGCCTGCACACTTACTATGAACCCACGAGTCACAATCATCACAACAAATACCTTTCTGGTTATTTTTAACAGATTTGTTGCATTGTTTGCAAGGATATTTTGGGGAGGGTCCAGGATTGCTTTCAATATCACCAGAAAGGGTAAGGAGTAATTTTCTCCTGCGTGAGTTGAATTTTGTCAATTTCCAACTTGATTTGTACGAATGTAATTGCCCATCGATACAAAGATAAGTTGCAAGTGAGTGATTTGAATAATCACTAGAGCCAAACAAAACATGGTAACCAGTTCCTGGGGCGTTTAGAGGCAAATTTGATGCCTGGGATGAATGAGGTTGCGACGAATACAAGAAGTTTAGAGAGTCAGAGACTGGGGAGTATGTTAACAAGAACAGTACAGGGAAGACGAGGTTGTGAGTGAGAATAAACATGATTGATGGTAAGAAGAATGAATATACTTGACAAACAGGAATACAGACAGGTAGAGCAAATAAACACTGTAATACAGAAAAGAATATGAATGGAATGACAATAAACTTACTCAGGTCTCAGGATTAATAATGTTCCGATCACCGAATAAAAAAAAAAACGTGGAAATGGTAAAACTACAAATAGTATGTTAGGCTATATAACATTAGGTTCACAATTGTTACGCAAAAATAACAAACACAAAAACTGCATCAAATGATAAAAAAAAAAAATAGACAGGCAATGAATAAGCACGAATAATCTGCAGAAACGTAAAACAATGATATATATCCAAGTAGGGTAAAAAGAATCCACAGGTAAGAGGTAAAATATCCAATAGATAAATCTGGTTGTGGAAAATACGTCTGCACTCAACTTTGTACGCTCATTATATCAGCTAAAAAGTGAAAATATATTCCTTCAAGACCAAAATCAGATGATTCTTGGCACACTTTCTCTGTCTGTTCTTCGCACTCTACAGCTTTAAGTTTGTACTAAGGATGTCAAAGTTAAAAAAGCTCTAAAATTATCGTTGGAAACACCTAACTAAAATTCTACCGGTAAAAGTTTGCTGATTAAAAACTCTTCCATAGCAGAGGTGAAAATCCATCACACTGTGCGGAAAGAACGCAAGTTTATCGCATTTAGGAAAATATGGGTTGCTTGAGTGTGAGTCTAGACGAAAACACGATATCTGCAACAACCTACTTACACAAAACAAATGTCCCAGTGATAACATAGGTGTACATGGGTTGTGACAATACTAGGCTAGCCTTACGCATGGTTCTGCCATGCCTCCCAAAAAATTTGAGATTTAACCTGATATAGGTTTTTCATATCCCTAAATTCAATAATTCGTCAAGAAATCTTGAAAATAACTTAGAAAATTGATCATTTACTATTGTGCTTGCTTTAAAAAAAAAAGGATTTGTGAAGTTATAACAGTTTGCTACGTCATTTCAGGAACTGCTGATTGTAAGCAATGCATGACACACATACTAACCATGTACAAATAGCATCTGATTACCAACGTTTTTTGGGCCTTGCAGATCTTAATTTGTCATTTTCAGCTTCAATCTATGATAAAAATGATTTGGAAATAAATGAAAAACATTCTCAAAATGAAGGGGATGTCGTTCCTTTTCAATTTGAACCATTTGCAAACGAGAAAGAAGGATCAGGCTTACAACCTTTACACAGTCCTACAGTACTAGCCTAGTACTACTAGGCCTGCGTTGTTGGTAGAGCTGTGAACGTTTAGGGATTTTAGTAAACGTGTACACGCCAAAAAAAGCGAGCGTGTATCGTGTACACGAGTTTAGTACCGTAATTTTCGGAAATACACCAAAATTGCTCCAAAACTACAAGGCGAAGTAAAAAAATCGCGCAACTAGTATGGCAAAAGTACTGACTGCTTTGCTCAAATAGACGCTGAGTTTTGCTTTCCAAATCGTAAAAAGTTTACTTCTACAGTACAAATTATAATTTTTATGGAAAATATGCATGGAAATTCAGTTTAGAAAGAACAGATAACTTCCTTTCAATGTCATTTAAACTCAACATCGCAGAACTTGTTTGTCGATTCGCTCACGGCTTTCAAAGTTCTGTGAAAATCTTGCATACTGAGGCCTATGATATACCCTCGTAAAACATTTCAAAACTACGCCACCACTAGGAAATTCTGAAATATCAGCCCCTCGGAAAAAATGGCCGCCATCTTTGCGCAGCCTGCAGAATTTCAGCTTTGTTAAAACCTTGTTCTGTTTATTTATTATGCAATATTTTTTCTTTCTTGCAAAATTTATTTGACTCATCAGGTAATATTTACATGTAAATGTACTGATTGTCACGATTCAAGTGTTTTTTGGTCGATGAAACGGGCCTTGATTGTGTGGGATTTAAAGCCCTATGGCCTAACGTTAGGCCTATTGTTAGTTTCACTGTTACTGCTGCACATTCGCGGTGCATTTTACAATGTAGATTACTCAGATTTTGGTGAAATCAAAGTGCATAATATCCCCATTCATTGGTGATTACTGCGCATTTGTGATTCGCACTTTTAAAAAAGATTAATGCTAATCGGGTTTACAGTTTGTAAAGTATCATTGATTGGAATTTTGTCAGCCGAATGAATGTGTGATTTGAATCATCAATATTGATTTTCAACGGCAAGACACTAGCCTAGGCCTATAATGTATGAAAAACGATTACTCGCAATGAAAATTTAGTAAACGTTTACAAAATTTGCGAGCGTGTAGCGAGTACACGCTAAACGGTCACAGCTCTAGTTGTTGGCGTGGAATTCTTACTGTTTTGCATGTAATATTTTGTTAAACATATCACATTTTCTTTAAGTCTAATGGAAATATAAAGTTTTATTTATCAATGTTCAAGTCTGTCACTTCATGTTTAGTCAACAGGTCACATGCATTGAATAGTTCAATCACGCAATTTCGTTTGCATTTTTGCACTTATAAAGTTTTGATATGCTAAAAGGAAGCTTGGCATATGGACAATAATTACAATTCAGCTCTAATTTGTCAATTTTTCTTCCTTCGATTATATTCCACACTATATATAACATAAATGATATGAGCTTACAAGTGATTTGGTGGCCCAGTTGGTTACATCATTGTCTTCTGAGCAAGAAGTTATGAGTTTGAATCTCACCGAGTCCTATTCTATTTTTTTTTCTTCCTTTGTTTCTCTCATTTGAATTTTTATTTCTCACGAAACAGTAAAAATTACTATTTGATCCCATCGTGGTGCTAAATAGGTAAAGATTTAGGAAAAGTGTAATAATTAGACTAATTGGTATAGGGTGAGTCTAGCCAGGGAGCATACTCTATGCAATCCAATGGCAAATAAAAATGGCCAAGTTGAACAGAATACTCATATTTGCATTTCTCAAAATAAATAAGGATTTATACATAAAAGGTTAAAAAATTTACTTGTAGCTCAAAATATTGATAAAGTACTATGAATTTACATAAATGAACTTAAAAGTTCTAAAACCATAACAAAAAAGCGCTCTTTTAAATGGCCTATAATTAATTTTCTTTAATGGATTACTAAAGATGGATTCAAAGTATGTATGGTTGAATTTTTTAGACGAAAGTATGAAAGTTTTTATATTGCAATTTGAGTTGCACTAAATCTTTAGATCAACTTTTTGGATGCATGTTGTAGCCCATTGACTTTTGCTTCAGTGTGTGGTTTGTTTTGTTCAATACACGCGTGTTTATGCCCTAATCCGGAGGATTAGGTCACTACGTGATTTTGTTATAAAAATTCATGCTAGGGTGAGACATACAACTGACAAGTGCATTAAACAGTTGAACGTGCGACACAGTTAACGGAGGTTCCAGTTTGTGAGTCTTTATCGATTTAACTTGCTTTTATTTTTTCACAGATGATAATCATGAGAAACAAAACACTTGACATTAAACACAGGTTGATTATCTGTATCCCACCTACCCTCCCTTCCCCCTCCTTCCCCGTCTGCTTTTTAAGTTTTACTCATGCTTTTGGACAAGTGGCTAGTGAAACACTGACATCAAACACTTAGATTGATTATCTATATCCCACCTACTCCCCTCCCCCTCCTTCCCCGTCTGCTTTTTAACTTTTACTCATGCTTCTAGACAAGTGGCCAGTGGTTTGGTGATGTGGACCCTCCATCAGATGAATGCAAAATATTGAGTTCCTGTTGGTAGGGCTAGGTGCACATCACCTGCTTCATTGCAGTATTTGTCTTGAAAAGAATAGGCTGAAAACTTATAAAGGTTCCTTCTTTTATTTTTTTATTTTTTGCACACAAAAAAGAGGAAACTTCACATTTTGTGTTTTTATATATTAATGGTGAATATATTTGAAAGAAATTGCTGATACCTTTTGCGTGTAGTTTACTACTTTTTATGCGAGTTTCAGACCCTTAGCTTGATTTAAAAAAAGGCATGGTGCTAGACATGATGAGGGGCACCGTGTAACTTTTTCTGAAATACATTATTGACTTCAACTCCATCCATTCCATGCATGCCCAACAGTAATGAATAGGCACTTCATTGATAGCTGCCTTAAATATTGCTTTTGCTTTGTTTCCAATGAAATGTAAAATTTGGCCTATGTGGACAAAACACATAGCCTGTGTTGTCCTTGCAAGGACTACACAAAGCCTGTGTCGTCCTTGCAAGGTGCAAGGACTCCACGTCTTCCAGGGCCCCTTTAAGGCTCAATCCCATGGTGAAGAAGCTCTGGGATTTTAGCTATAATCATACCCTCAGAATGAAACTATTTTGACTGATAAGGACCATTCATGAGCCAAACAGATCGATTGTTTACTATGCTATCATTCTGTGTTTTGTATCCATGTAAGGTATTCTATTTATAAGGTTAATTAAGATTATTAAGTTTAAAAAAAAACACATTTTTCTTGATGAGGGGCAGGGCGAACCTCCAGGGGGGCGGGACGGTCCCGCAGAGCGGGCAGCCCCTGTGAAACAGCAAAGCTAGGGGTCTGAATGTCATTTTTCTGACCTAATTATTGCCCATTGCTACTTTATGCACACATGTGTGATGTTGGGTACAGTGTGGGGGTTGGTGAGGTGTTTCAGCGTCTGACAAGGCTGTGTGTTTTGTCCGCGTAGGCCAAACTTTACATATCAGTGGAAACAAAGCAGTTGTGAAGTGGCTGAAATAGCTACTGTAATAGCTGAAATAGCTACTGTAATAGCTGAAATAGCTACTGTAATAGCTGAAATAGCTACTGTAATATTTAAGGTAGCTATAAACGAAGTGCCTTTTTGTTGCTGTTGGACATACATGGATTGAATTAAACTCATTAATGTATTTCACAAAAAGGTACAAGGTGCAGCTCTTTTCATCAATTTTTGCCATGGTTTACACAGTTCTTAGAAGTTCTTTTTATGGTGAAACGCCAAGTTGTGTTCTTAGAAAACGACATTACACATTGCTAAAGTCAGGATTTGTTTGAAGAATCAGAATGTGGATGTACAGGAGGAGATGACTTTCACGATATCAATTTTCTCCAAAAATTTATAAATACATTGTTTAAATTAATGTTGTCACAATTTACCGGTTATCGTGATGTTATTTTTTCCTTGATATTAATAATACCCTAACCATTGTGTGTCGTGATATGCCATTTTCGCATGTATGCTGCATATTTTAGCAATAATTTGTGAAACTAGACTTGCAGAAAAATTTCAAATGAATGAGACTAACTGACTATTTACAGAACATCTTGATTTTGTTATGCTTCTTTTCCCAAGCTCTTAGGTTGTATGGAGAAGTGAGATCTGCATGCTGAAAATTAAGCCAAGCAGATTTCCAGAATTAATAATTGTAGAGGGCAGCAGCATATTATTGTGGATAGGCCGAAAAAGTCACTGAAGGGAAAATAATGCTGACTCTTAAGTTGATCATGAGCTCTCTCTCACTACCTTTTTGTTTTGACTTCACAGATCGAGATCAAGGTCAAGGGACCGTAGTAGGCGACGTAAGAGCCGAAGCAGATCCAGGAGCAGGTCCCGTTCAAGGAGTAGGTCCTATTCACCTGTGAGGAGACGATCAAGGACAAAGTCTGGCAGTCCAGTTGCACGCAAATCGAAGTCTGGCACTCCCCCACCACGAAGATCCAGATCAAAGTCTGTGTCAAGATCTCCACCGCCGAGACGTTCAAGGACTAGATCCCCAAGAGGTGATTGAGGAGGTGTAAGTGAGGCTACTAGGCTGAACCAGTGCAGAAGAACTTTAAAATCTTGAACAGTTAATCATGATAAAAAAAAATGTGTTAGTAGTTTTTGATATTATTTTCTTATCCTGTTCTTTGTTTCCCCCTTTTTGATGTTAAATTTTCAAGTAATAGTCAATTAGTTGTATTAACGGTAAAATATTCTTGTTACAAAATTACTCAAAATTTTTTTTTACTTTAATCTTTTTCCATTTTGAAATATAGATTGTGAATAAAGGGGTGTGATTGTCCATGCCTTACAATTCTTTTATATAGATACCAACATAACGCAAAAGAAAATGATATTTCAAATGGTCGTATGTGATCATTGCATTTGTGAATATGTAACAGTGATGTCAGTTAAGAAAAGGTGTCTATGATGAGACCAGCCTTTGGACAACTAATTTTTGGCTTTTTTTTTTTGTGGTGGTGGTATTTTTAGCATTTTTTTGTTGTTGCCTTTTTCCAAAAAGAAATTACCCGCTTTTTGGTGGTGGCGATTTTGTCCATCTGGTTGTCCACAGTTTTTTCTGTGATTTCCTCAGAAATAAACAGTTTCTTTAGAGTTCCTCAGAAACGGTTAAAGTTTCTTCAGATATTCTTATGGAAGGTTAGAATTTCCTTACAAAATGTTAAAGTTTTTCAGAGACATTTAAGATAGATTGAATACTGGTTTCCTTATAAAGTCTGCAAAACAATTAATATTTCCTTAGAAGATAACCGTAAAATGATATAATGTTCCAATATTCTTCAGAGATCCTCAAGCCTCTCTCTCGTAGCACTGGAGATTTAAAATTCTTTAAAATATTTGGGCACCAACGGTTGTATCAGGCATAATTATTGAACTCCGCCTTTATTGTTGTGGTCGTTTGCATAAAGTTGCTACAGTATATGAACCGACCAGACTGTTTTTTATTTAGCATGCTCAGTCAGGGAGTGTGACACGATGTGACTGCATATGGACATAAGGAGGGATGCCATGTGGGACATAGATGGGGGCCATGCAGGACATACTGTATGATAGAATATACCATTTGATATACACCAAGGGCTATATCAGGCATAAATATTTGACTGCCTTTTTTTCTTATTCAGCAAGTCATTTGCATATGAATCATATGAACTGACACTTTCGTACATAGTATGCTCAATCAAGGACTGCTGGCTAGGATGGGATGCCATGTGGGACATGGGGTGGGATGCCACGTGGGACATGGGGTGGGATGCCATGTGGAACGGTGGAATGCCATGTAGGATATATGGTGGAATGCCATTTGGGACACAGGGTGGGATGCCATGAGTAATAACAATGGTCGGGGTGGGATGCCATGTGGGACAAAGGAGAGGACGGGATGTCATGTGGTAGATATGGTTGAATTAATGTGGGACTTGTAGGATGGGGATGGGATCCATGTGGGACAGGGTGGGAAGCCCTGTGGGTCAAAGGGTGGGATGCCATGTGGAACATATGGTGAAATGCCATGTGGGACATATGGTGGAATGCCATGTGACACATACTGTATGGTGGAATGCCATGTGGGACATATGGTGGAATGCCACGTGTGACAAGAATGGGATGCCATGTGGGACATGGGATGTCATATGGGACATAGGGTGGGATGCTATGTGAGACATGGATGCCATGTGTGACTTAGTGTGAGATGCCATTTTTATAATTGGCCGGTCATGATATGGGTGCTAATTTGCATGGGAATTCGAACCATGACGGTATTTATCGTTCTCGTTTTTTTTAAATCCCCCCCCCCCCAAAAAAAATTTACACAAGAGGAAACGTCCCCCCCACCGCTAGTGTCAACATTGAGTGTCAACCTCATCAAAAAGTTCTTAAATCAACTTGATTGGTTTTAAATTTATCACTATCAGCGTTTCTTGTACTATGTTTGTTGTGACATACTGTTTGTTTAGGAAGTGTGACCTTTTTACTCATTGCTCAGGTTGTATTCTTGTTATCATGTACATGTATTTGTCTAGTAAGCCTCAAATTTGTGTTATTCTTTTCCTTTCACAACCGAAGATGGTGATATCATTTAACATCTCTAAGTTACAAAATAAGCCACACCCACCATAGCAACGTGGTAACTAGGTGGGGAAAACAACCTGAAACATGCAAATTTGTATGGCCAATGCATTGACATTTAGATGTCAGTGTGGCCTTCTGCAAGTTTTGATCCATTTATGGCACTTCTCTGGATCTTTCGAGTTTTCAGCAAAAGTAATAATCAGAATTTTGTTAGCTTACCGTTCTGGATAACGGAAATCAAATTAACAAAGCCTAAAGCAAGCACAAGTTTTGTTCACCATTTTGCTGTCACTGCCTGTGTGTACAGAAATTTGTTTTGTACAGTATATGCATTGACAACATAAGTGCATGCCACTAGCTAGCTGTACTGTACCAGTACCACGTATGATGTTTACCCCACTTAGCTACGCAGATTTTGTTGCTAGGCAAATTTGTGCGGTGATTGGTTAAAACGAGCAGTCAATCATTAAACCCAGAGAGGTTAATTGTATGTCCTTTATAAGTTACACACCACTAATGAATATGGCTATTGTGTATGATGATGCTTTATATAAAAAAAAATTGTTTTGTTATAATATCCTAATATGCTTTTTGTTGTTTTCATATACCTAGGCGGCAGTAATTATGCTGATTGGTGATATATGCAGATAGGTGATAAGGGGTTGTGATAAGTGAAAGGTTGCCAGTGAATTGGTATCCAGTGCAGTACTGCAGAAAGGGGGCAGATTGCTAGCTGGCAGCTGCTTTTGCAGAGTAAATGGTGTTAAGCTTTGAACCTGGCGTTTGCGGGTGGAGCTGTGGTGATGGCCTTAGGGCCACCAGGTGTTGGTGCAGAGCGAAGTGTTGGCTGGAGTTAAGCAAGTTGTCAACCCAAAATGGTATGAAACCCTTGTAGGACTTATTTTACACTTTTTTCGTGTGAATACCATTGAAACGAAAATTGATTGTATTACAAATTGCAAGCATGAAAATTACCAACTCAAACAGTTTGATACAAAATATTGGAAAACTACTGTAGATACTTTTTTTGTAATTGATATGTACATATTTACTCAAATTTAGGCAGTTTTTGTAATGCATTTCAAAAAAATAAGAATTTGCTGTACACCAATGCAAGGAAGATCTTTGTGATGACAAGAACATGGCAACAAATGTTAAGTTTCTATTCAGAAATAATTTTTAACAATTAAAAGGAAAGAGAAGTACAAAAGAACGGATATATTATCGCTGGAAATTAGCATTGGTTTTTCATCACTAGCCATTCAGGCCTCTGTGCCACACTTTTCATTAACCCACAAGTGAACTTTTAAAAGCCCATACTGTTTTCTTTATGTATAACATGCACATGCTGAATCTTTTGTTCGAGTTTAGGTCTACCATGACAGCTTGAGTATTGGAAATTGTGCTAGTCCATACACTAAGTAGCCCTGGAGTACAGGAATTTTTCAAGCACTAATATTTGTTGGACGAAAAAGATATTGATCAAAATCTTATTGAAGGAACTTAAAACTCCTTTTGATTTCATTTTCACAGATGTTGGTTCATTTTGTACATGTACACTCAAGTTAATATGCTGATTTGGTGATAGCTGAAAATTTCCCAGTTAATATGGTGATTTGGCGAAAGCTGAAAATTTTCCAGTTAATATGCTGATTTGGCGAAAGCTGAAAATTTTCCAGTTAATATGCTGATTCGGTGAAAGCTGAAAATTTCGGATAGAATTTGCATTGTTGCTGTAATGTCTGCAAGGTGCAGAACAATAAGCAGAAGGCTGGGTGTGATTTTAAGAATTTTGCCTGTCGTCATTGAGTGGCAGTTGCTGTACGAGGGTGTGTTGCGAAGAAGCAGGTGGTCTAGTCCTGTTGCTAACTGATTTGTTGAAATGTTCGGAGCTGAAAGAGAAAGGTGCTTCAGGTGTATAACCTTTGTAAGTTATATAAAGTGGAATTGTCTTTTCTTTAAAGAATTAGTTCAATGGTTAAACAAACCCCTTCTCATTTGAAAGAGGACTTCAAAAGGGGGAGGAAAGTGCTCATGTATTCTATTCCATTAGGGAGGTAATCTCATTTGTGTAGAATAAATGAAATCAGATGATGGTTGTGATGTCACTTTCCTCAAAATAAAAGTATGCTTTTTTTTCTGAGATTTATCTTAAAAAGAATTTGATATTTTGGAAAATAAAATAATTTACCACCTGAACAAAGCTTAAAACAAAATTCAATTAAAATACATTAACAGTTAGGAAATTGAGGACAAGGGTGTCACCCAGTGTTCAAATTTTTGGTGGGGGGAACCCTTCCCCCCTTTGTGTATTTTTTGGGGAGAGGGGGGGTTGAAAAAATAACAGAAATACCAAATGATAACACTGAAAATGTTAAATTTGACGAAGGGGGGGGGGGGGGGTTATAAATTATTTTTAGCGGCACCTTAATGTAAACACTTACGTCACCTGTTAGCATTAGAATTTCTGTACCAGTCATTTCTACAAAATTAAAACGAACCTTTAAACTTGATTATTTCCTCCTGGAATAAGATATTGGAAGGTAAGTTCTTCACATACCTTTTTAAGTTCTCTTTCATAAATATGAACTTGTTTGACCATTGTACTAATGGGGAAGTTTCATGTATAAATAAGTGATTGTTTATGTTCATCATGTATAGTGGATGTTCAACGTGTATAGCAATTATAGAATACCCCACCAAATTTTCTATATATTTTTTGGGAGAATAGGTAGCTCCGTTGGCAGAGCACACGGCTGAGATGCTAGAGGTACCTGAAGCCTCGGTGAGGTCTTTACTCGTTTTTTCCACAGCTATGCAGACAGATACGCCACGCCAATCATCAAAGTGGAAGCATTTTGTCTGCAGCTCCTACTCGTTCAGTTGTTGGGAAAAGCGTCCTTCGGAGCAGACGTTAAGCTGTTGGTATTGACTGCAGGAGAGTCGCTCGCCTGATTTTCTGAACACTATTCAAAACGCGGTGTTCATTCACTTTCCCTTTCAAGTTCATGTGTGCCCATAGGCAGCCAGAGAACGTATCTGTTAGTTGTAAAGCGCATTTGAATAGTTCTTTTAAACTACAAAATGCGCCATATAAATTCCATATATCATATCTTGCTTTTAATCGTTGGTTACACAAGTCGTCACATTTCACGAAAAAAGTTTTACTGTAATTCCCAGTGATGTACTGTATTTTAGAGGTTTTGTTTTCAATCTAAAAGTTAAAAAGAACATTTATCCCAATACTTACTTACTGCCAGAACATGCAATAAATGTTGTTCCCAGGAAAGATTTGACAAGTCATTGTTCAGGTTAGCCAAATAGTCATCCTTTACAGTTAAGCTCGTGTAGCCCTCTGTGAGGATTTTGAACTCTTTGTCCTAAGAATTGAAAATCTTTATCAAATACAAAACCTACGAGTCCAGTTGAAATATGAGCACGTCGTTCCCAAAACAGTCAAGTATTAAACTTTTCTGCAGTAAATCTTAATGCTGCCCTCTATTGTAAGGGCTCCAGACTCATCAGACATTGTCAGAATGTTGCAATAGTGACTACTCTGGCATGGATACTTGGTTTTGTGGGGTATTCTATATATTTGTTCAATTATTAACTGCAAAAAGAAAGTACTATCATAATTCTTTATCCTTGGAATTTGCTCCCAGAGATTACAGTAACATCCACCAGTCACCTCATTAACGTACCTTCTTTCTAGAACCCATCTTCGTTAACATACAGTGAAGAGGTGCTGTTTCTTTTGCACTTCATGTTAATATTGATTTGTTTTTATAGCTCCACATTTTGCTTTTAATGGATTTTATTGTGTTATTTTCAATAAATGATGGTCAAGAATTTAAAAGTGTAAGTATTCTTTATTCTACAAATTTCTTTACTGGGATTGGAGGACGGGGACAAAATATACATATAACCCTAATACCATTGCCTGTCCCACTGAGAAATGGGCAGTTCCATATTTGGCAGGCAATGCTAGATAATCTTATTTGAAACTGATAAAAATGGTATATCTTTTGTTTTTACTGGTGAGTGGCGGCTTCATGATTTTGAAGAATGAAGGGGGAAGCGTTCAAAATGACATTTAACAAAAAGCTGCCTATGACAATTCCCTCGTATCAATTTATCTCGAGTTGGATACCAATAACTTGGCCAAACTATAGACCAATATGCTACCTCACTTTTTAGCCTAGTGTATTGTTAACCTGGGTTAAGAATATATCCCCGATAATGACCTATATGCAATCTGCACATTGAGCCCATCCAGTGGCATAGTGACTTATCCAGGGAAGAAAGATCAGAGGCCCCTCGCGCTAGTGAAACGATCCAACTCTGCTTTTACATGCTGAAAATTCTCTTTAAGCCTACCCGCACGAGACAATGGGAGTATGACAATTACGAACCCAGACTGCCTGTTCAGTGTTTTGTTTCCACTCCTAAACAATTTGTTGATCATACCCACCATAGTCAAGAAACCCAAGGCTATTTGTGTGGATAAGATTACACAAAGCCAGAGCTGAATAATCAAGGTATTTTGTGATTAAAATCACTCATCCATGTTAGGTGTCTTACTCTTAGTGGGAGAAGTTTGGTTTCAAACTGGTGATACAAATAGCTGTGCATCATAATGCTGGAGGTAATTATGTGCATTAACTGTGAATGAACGACAGACCAATTCTTGCAAGGAAAGATATTGCTTCATGTGACATGTGGGTTCATGGTACTTCTTTTTTCAGATAGGGATCAAAGGGGTGGAAATATCCACAAAACAGCAGTTTACTCATTGGGGAAACTCCCATTTGCACAACGAGGTATTCAACAATGAATTGAAAAGCCCGAAACCTTGGGAGGGGAACCCCACCCCTCCCCACTTTTTTTCTCGGACTGCATCTTTTGTATGGTAATTTTGTACATCTTAGCGAGATAGCATAAGGAATGCTGGTGTGTGTATGTCTGTGACAGCAAGGTTGTAAGAGTGAAAAGGAGAATAAATCTGATTCGTGTCGTATGTGGTACACATAGCCCTTGGTTTGTAGATGTGCCCTATTGTTTTTGGTGGCGATGTCATGCATATTAATGAGTAGGCTTAATGTAAATATCTTGTAATGCTCTTATTTTCACCAGTCCGTCTGCTTTGGTTTCATGTTGAGTGTAATTATGCTGTTAGCTAGTATGTTCATGGTATAAAAATATTGAATTTCGTTAATTTTCGCTAAATCTTGCATGCTGAAATTGTCAGCTATTGTGCATGTATGAGCCTCTTTTTTTTCTCAAAAATGGTTTCTATAATATAAATATATGGTCAAAATTGGTTCTACAATCAGTAATGGTCATAATCACATTCCATAGCCATTGAGAATAATAAGTTCTTTTGTCTTGTTAAAAATGGGGCTATGATTAAGGTTGTTCAAGGCTGTGACATGCCACTAGCCCGAGCGAAATAATTCATTTTTATTTAAATCAGGATAGATGAAAGTGGGTGTTTCATGCCATAAAGCCCTGGGAATATCTTTTGGTGGAAATGAGTTTCACATGGATTGTCTGTGGGTGGGTTATACAGGAAGGTCATATGATTCTGTAATTAAAGGTATATTCTATAGTTTTTCATGTACTGCATGAAAATGACAATTCAAACAAACTTTTCTTTTGTAGTGTTGATGTTCCCTTTATATTCATTTCAAATATTAACCAGAACCAAAAGGTTTTATGGTTCTGATGCTTTTTGTTTTTTACAAGCTGATTGATTTGCAAAATTTGTATTAACTGTCACGTTATTGCATCATAAATATTTGTTCCATGATATTTATTCATAAGTTACACCCACCATGCAGATCAATAACAAAGTTGACAACATTAGCACAATAATAACAACATTGCCATAGCACGTATGATGCATAAAAGATTGCTCAGGTAATCTATCCCCACCTTAGCCACCTACTCATTAATATTCATGACAACCACCACAATGGAAATATACAGACCATGACCCATCTCCTGATGTAGCATAAATATGGTATATCATTGTTTACATCATTTAGCACTTTCACATTAAGCCACGCCCACCATGCATATTAATGACATGCTGATAACACAAGCATGTACACAACCAACAAAATTATCATGCCCAATATGATGCAAAACGGATATACAGTTGTTCATTTATCACTTTAGGCTACTTATTAATATGCATATTATCACAAAAACAAATTAGGGAACATCTACAGACAATAAGCTATCTGTGTACCAAATATGAGTTAACAGTTCTTATAATCGTTTTACATCATTAACACATGAACTAAAACACTCATTATTAACCAATAAATATCGTCAAACAGAGAGTAACTGAAGTGAAGGTGATTGATATCATGAAGTTATCAGGCACTAACAAACAAGACCATTATGTTAACAAAGAAATGGCCCTTTGACCCATATGGAAAACAGGATTAGAAAAGTTATCTACAGAGGATGGGCTATGTGTGTACCAAATATGAGTTTACCGTTCTTGAGATGCTGTTAAGAAGTTCTTGTCAACAAAACCATATTAAACCGCACCCACTACGCATATTAATGAATTTCAACGTTTTTACATCGTGAACTTTAAATGCTCATTATTAGAAATGGCCCCTTGACCCATATGGAAACCTGTTCCATGAAGGATCAGAAAAGATTATTTATAAAAAATTGTAAAGATAAATGGGTTCTTATAATGGGAGTATATAAACTGACAAGGAATGGCAGGATGTTTATAACAATTATTAAATGAATTGTAATATGTTTGCCCAGGAGGGATAATTTTAGAGTTTAAGAGGACAGTTAAGAGCTCTCAAATAACTCAATTTATCAGTGAAGCTAATGACCATACCATGGGCGGGGCTTAACATGATTTGTGTTGAAAAGAGCTTGTAAGTATGGTATCTTAAGAACAGTAACTGGATTATGTTTGTTTGATGATGGCTTAATGGCACCACAACAACTAAGGTCAAATTGTGCCTGAGAGGTCAGATCATTCTAGAGGTAGGAAGTGAAGGAAACAGGGGGAGAATGAGAAAAATTTAAGGTCAGAAAGCTGTGATCGTGAGGGATGTCATATTCTGTATGCAGATGGCACATGGTGTTTTTGTTGGTGATATCATGCATATTAATGAGTAAGGTGGAGTAAATACAAAAATTGAAATGAACTATGTGGTACACAGATAGGTCATGGTCATAGAAGTGTCCTACTGTTTTTGGTGGTCATACATGTTAAATAGTAAGTAGGTAGAGCTTAATATGAAAATCTTGAAATGCTCAATTTTTTTTGAACAATCGCATGTCTGTTTTGTTTCAAATTATGATTTTAGCTAGTTTTGTATGTGTTTATTTGATAAAAAAAACATTGAATTTTATTATTATGCATAGTTAGCGGGGCTTAAATTTACTGAAAGAGCTTGTAAACACGATATCTCAAATATTGTATAATATGCAATGACATAACAGTCAATACAAAATCAGCATGAAAAAAAGCATTGGAACCACAACACCTTCTGGCTACTCCCATTTATCCCATTTATAGTTGAGATGTTTACAATCTTTTTTCAACAAAATCATATTAAGCCCCACCCACTGCATATTAATGAATGAATATTTTGGTACAGCTAACAACATAATTACACCAGATTCAGTTCATATGTGGTACTTAGATAGCTAACAACATAATTACACCAAATACGGAACAAAACGGACGTTATTGAAATATGAATATTTCAACTTAAAGCCCTACCGCCTACTCATTAATTTGCAGGACATCACCACCAAAACAATAGGTCATATCTGCAGACAATGGGTTATCTATATACCACATTTAACATGCATCCAGTTTATCATTCTCCAGGTATCGCGTTTACAAACTAGCATTACACACACATACATGCCCGCATGGGTTCCTAATGTTTTCGCATCGGTACCAAAAATTAATTCATTTGGCAAGTTTTTATATAACCAGCGCGTTTTATATGCCGTGCATTTTTATCACCAGCACGTGCTAGCGCGTTTTAGTACGACTGTCTGATTGTTTTAAGTGACTGAGCTGTGTAAAGATCAGACGCATGAAACGCTCAAAGTTTTGCCTTGCAAAATGACTTCCAGCGGAATTAGTCACGTAATGAAATCTCTCTATTAAAAACAACATAGTAGCTGGAAACGTTCTATCAAATGAGTTCAAAATTGACCATTTTACAGCGGTTTTATGTAGTCCTTATGCCTTTTTTATTTTCTATCATAATTCCCTGAAGTGGTGCAGCAAATTATGACCGAACCTTTTTAAGTTTCGATAAAGTTTTAACAGGATTAGATTTTCACATCATCAAGTTTAGTGTCTTAAGATTTGGGAACAAAAAATATTTGTAGCTTTCCACCCAGTCATACCTCACAATTAAAAATAAACTTTGATCAGTCCAAACTTTAAAATTACAAGGCCAAAATTCAAGCAATGATCTACTGAGATTTTAACTCTTTCAGTACACACAGTAATGACTACAAGTACATAGACCCATAGGCGTCGGGAACGGGCGGGGCGGCATGTGCACCCCATGTTGCAGTGACCTACATGGTGCCCCCAACTAAGTCAATTTTTTACCATTAAAGTAGTGCTGTAGCATATCTTTGTGTTCCTGCAATGAACATGTTCCTACGCCTATGCATAGACCTTTAAAGTATGCAGTCTCATAGTCCACAGCAACTTGCTATCTATGAAGTTTCCTATTTTAGCCAGCAAGACGGGTCTTTATGACATCAAAATAAACAAATGAATTAAAGAATGTTATATCACAACTTCTTATTGACATTTTAAACAAGAACAGTATGAATGCTGAATAATGATACCATTGAAAAGTCAACTTTAGAATAATGAACACGTTGTTTAAATACTAACCAATATCAATACACAAACTATGACTTACTATTTCTGAAACAAGGAACCACAATCTATCTTATCTATGAAGTAATATCTCAAATGAGGTATGAGGATAAACAATGTCACGTCTACTCGTAAAAAGAGCATTGGTTTTCTCCCTGCACATTACTTGCCCTCATAAATTCCCAATTCTTTACCTCCACAACAAGGTGAAAACATTTAAAGGAGCATAAGACCAAAAAGTAAGGGAGCTTGTTTTGGCAAATTTCACAGATGTATTATTCACAAAAGATCGAAAAACTTCATGCCTCCATAGCCCACAGACGACGTGATGGCAAAGGTCACTTGAATATTCAAATTAACCAGAAAATTACTGCACCGTTCGTTGCGTGCTAGATACATTAGATTTTTAGAGGACCCCATAAAATGTATCCCCTCACTTTTCGGTCTAGTTCTCCTTCAAATGAGTCAGCCATACCATTACAACAAACTGCTGGGACCTCCAATCATCAGCTACAGTACCCAGCTATAACAAACTGCTGGGACCTCCAATCATCAGGTACAGTACCCAGCTATAACAAACTGGTGGAACCTCCAATCATCAGCTACAGTACCCAGCTATTACAAACTGCTGGGACCTTTAAACATCAGCTACAGTACCCAGCTATAACAAACTGCTGGGACCTCCAATCATCAGCTACAGTACCCAGCTATAACAAACTGCTGGGACCTCCAATCATCAGCTACAGTACCCAGCTATAACAAACTGCTGGGACCTCCAATTATCAGCTACAGTACCCAGCCTTAACAAACTGCTGGAACCTCCAATCATCAGCTACAGTACCCAGCAATAACAAACTGCTGGGACCTCCAATCATCAGCTACAGTACCCAGCTATAACAAACTGTTGGGACCTCCAATCATCAGCTACAGTACCCAGCTATTACAAATTGCCGGGACCACTAATTATCAGCTACAGTACCCAGCTATAACAAACTGCTGGACCTCCAAGCATCAGCTACAGTACCCAACTATAACAAACTGCTGGGACCTCCAATCATCAGCTACAGTACCCAGCTATAACAAACTGCTGGGACCTCCAATCATCAGCTACAGTACCCAGCTATTACAAACTGCTGGGACCTTTAATTATCAGCTACAGTACCCAGCTATAATCTAATAATGCAGTAGCACCATCAACCTAGCAAATAAATCTGCTTCCACAATGCATCAGCAGCGTTCAGCTAACTATCAATCCTAGCATTGCATCAGCTTGCAATCTGCTCCCACAATGCATCAACAGCTATCAATCTACCCCACCAATGCATCAGCAATGATCGGCTAACAATCTGCTCCCACAATGCATCAGCAGCCTTCCTGCTAACAATTTACCCCACAAACATCAGCACCACTCTGCTAACAATCTGCCCACTTTACTGAAGTGCTCACTTTGCTTTCAACCGCTCCACTCTGCTAGGCTGCCTCTACTTCAACCCTGCATAAAACCAGCAATGAGCAAAGCAGCACAGAAACCTGGGTAGAGTGTACAAGAATAATAGGAAGCAAGTTAGCATTGGAGCAATATACTAGAGTGCCACAACCACTGCATTAATAATTATATAATGATAACTACATACACAAGAAAAGAGACTTGGATACATATTGAAAACAAACATTGTGGTAGGGAACAAAAAAGACTACCAACAACAAGAAAAGACTTACAGAATTGTTTATGACAAATTCAGTGAACATTTGGTAATAAAAATATCGTGTTAGAATTCCTGACATGTTTTTTTTTTTTTTCTCCTACTTTCCAAGCACATTTATAAATTGTAAGGTTAAATGCTGGCTGCACATCAAATTCATAGAGCCATAGGATTTTTGCAGTGTCGATGTGGGGGGAAATGGCAATTGCTGAAATATATTGATCAACCTGTTGTTTGTTGTTAACTTTTGTCAAATTTTGACCATAATTTTCAAGGCAATTTTTTAGTTCTCTCAGTCATACATACCCCGAAAGTGACAAATAGAGGCACAACTAATTTTGGTCCAAATTCTTATATAACCCCTTTTTCCCTCTCAAAGAATTAATGTTTCCTGTTCCAACAATACATTTTGTTGCTTTATCAGTAATTTTGCCTAGCACTAAACACTAAACCATACCATTGTCATTGCTTAATCCCGGCAAACTCAACTGCTCTGCACCAGGACCCTCAGCCATCACCACAGCTCCGCCGGCAAACGCCAGGGTTCAAAGCTTAACACCTTTTACTCTGCAAAAGCAGCTGCCAGCTAGCAATCTGCCCCCTTTCTGCAGTACTGCACTGGATACCCATTCACTGGCAACCTTTCACTTATCACAACCCCTTATCACCTATCTGCATATATCAGCAATCGGCATAATTACTGCAGCCTACAGACAGTGTATAAAAACAAGAAATGTGTTAGGAATTCACTATGCAGTGACAAAAAAGTATGATAAATCACAAAACATTTTTTTTTTCTCACCTGATTACCTTGTATCAGAATTATTGGTTTTCCATTCCGGACTGACAAACGCTTCAAATTATGTACAGTAGTACCCAACACAATTTGGTTGGCTAAAATTCCAGATATACCATTCACATTTATCTGACAAACACTTAAGCTCAATTTAAAGGAATATTCCCATGGATTTTAATTTTTTCATACATGATAGAGAAAACTTTTATAAACAAAGTTGTGAAAAAAACTATGTTTTTCCATTTTTTTCACCACTTTTGTTTCTAAAATTTTCTCTAGCACATATGAAAGAATAAAAATCCATGGGAATATTCCTTTAATTGTTATAACTTCCAAACAGAATAAGATATTAACATAGTTTTTCACCACTTTTGTTTCTACAAATTTTCTCTATCATATACGAAAAAATGAAAATCCATGGGAATATTTTTTTAATTGTTATAACTTCTAAACTTTCATGGTAAAAATACTTTACAGCTGTATCACAATAACAAAATCCTGTTTTTGGCATATCTTTAAAAGATGCTTACTGTATTGTAAATGTCACTAACTGCACAACAATGTATTTGAAAATTAAAGTGAAAACTAAATTATCATTAAATCTGCTGACATATTGTCTGGACCAGTACACCACCATTTTGTTGACATGTCTGTTTCTGAGAAAAGCTATTCAAGGTCACACAAAGATCTCTAAAGAAATCAAAACTGGGTCCTTAAGAACTTGAAGAAAATTAAAGCAGATCTGTGCTCAGAAATCCAAGGAAGTAGTGAATTCAAAAGAAAGCTTTCCAGAAGTTTTCTCTTGTAGGTCTTTGTATTGTTTCACTTCTTCAAAATGGGTCCTATTATACAGACCCCTAGCTTGATTTAAAAAGGGGCAGGGTGCTAGACTTGTTAAATGTGCATGTGAAGCGCTGCGTCTTTTTAATGTGGAGTCCAGGAGCCCACTCAAGGCTTAAGCCCCTGGTAAAAAAAACCTTGAGATTAATTAGCTATAATCATACCTCAGAAATGAAACTATTCTTATTGATAAGGATCAGTCATTAGCCAAACAGGACGATTCAGCTTATTATGCTATCATTTATGTAAATTATTTGTTAATTAAGTTTAAAAAAAAAAAAAAAAAATCTATAAACAATTTTTTATATAAATGTTTTACCATATTTTATTTCTGATGGGGCAGGGCAGACCCCAGGGTGTGGCCCCACAGAGGGAAGGACTGACTGCCCCTGTGAAACAGCAAAGGCTAGGGGTCTGCAATAATTCCTTAAAAGACAACTAATTAAGATAAAACAACAACAAACTCAATTCTTAAAAAGTTGCTATTACTAATCCCCCTCCAAAAAAAAACATTCTATGACAGGTTTTACGAGTGTTGTTAAATTGAAAAGGCAAATTCTTAAGAAAAATTAAATGTTTGGACTTATTTGTTACATAATGAAAACATCGCTTCTACTCCATTCATTTTGGATACCACTTTAAAAGAATTAAAACAAAAGAAATTGGTAAAATACTTCTAATGTTATCTTTACATTGTGCGTAAAATAATGTCATGCTATGTTATCGTTGGTATGCACAGCTGCAAGAATACAACATAAGCTTTAGAATACCTTCTTAATTTCTAATGCATCAAAACAAGACGAAAGAAAACCCTGATTCTGTTCCATAGATAACATAAACACTATCAAAACAATACCAAATTCACTACTAATAAATTTGAACTTCAAACCTGATTAATAAATCCGTTCCACCTTTTAAAAAGTATTGCTAGTATAAGGGGATGGTTAATAAAGTACATATTTACAATTCTTTGTAAAATTAACACGCTCATTGTATACAACATAACAGTATGACACAAATCTTTTTGAAGTTTTCACATGGAAAAGCCACCTGAAAATCGCTGGCAAAACCGACATGAATACTTCAAATTGCAAGCATACTGCACTCCTTGTCATTATAGCAAAGCGCAAACCAATTTTATGTAATTTTTCTTTTAAAGTCAAATACTAAGTTTCATCTGTGTCATACAACTGTAATCATGTACAGAACAATAAACCTTACTGGATACAATCATGAAATATTTTTATAATCACACATGTGCATTCACATAATAAAACAATACAGATATCTTTCTCTAAATTTGTGTGTAAACAACGAGTAAAAGGCGAAGTTTTACATCTGATTATCACGGGAAAGTATATATTGCCCATCATACATACTGAGAGGTTTTGGAGCATAACTATTCTCACCCTAATGCACTTGTCAGTTGTATGACTTACCCCTACAAGCCCTGGCAATGTCAGTCAAATGTGAGTTATTGACACATGAAACAGTGACTCACATGTTGAGTCATTGTACCAAATTATCAGTCCCCAGAGCGACTCTGGGGTGAGTCAATTTACTTCAGCCCTATTCACTTTGTACAGAGTGATTTGGGGCAAGTCATTTGAAAAGATATGTCACTCATTTAAGTGACTGAGGGGTTCATCAATGTTTTGTCCACCCACTTTTGTGCAATGACTCGCCTTGTCCAGGGGTGTAGGTGAGTCACACAATTGACAAGTGCATAACAGGTTAGGTTTATGCTTCATAACCAACCTCCCTGTACATTAGACAATACATCACTTTCCTTTACATTACGCCACGCCGTTGTGTATTCCATTCAAAATATTGCCATTTGTCTAAGCACTATCCATATGGTATAACTTTTCATATAAAGCACAGTATACATGTAGATCTAAATACAGTATATTATTCCCTAATTCTTCCCCCGGCATTACATTTTCAAAAGGGGGCGTTTATTTAAGGTTAAATTTAAGCAAGATTGATTTTTTAGTCAGTTCTTGTGTGCATAGCAAGTTCAACTCTTTGGAATGAGTATTTTTCGGGAAGTTTTAGTATTTGAACTAGTTTTGGCTGAAGCATAGTGTTAAATCACACTGTGTATTTAATATCACGATATTACCTATCAAATTATGTGTGACTTAACGATTGTCACCGCAAAAAAAAAGCATAAGGGGTGGGGGCGTTTATTAGAGAGAGAGGGGTTATTAGGGAATATACAGTAATTCAAATTAGTTCAATAACATAAAAAGCTATCCATCATTTTTGTAAGGGGTAATCTATTTTCAAAAAAATACATAAATATTGTCATTGATGACATCAACTGATTGAATCAATACACCAGTCACTACTGAACACTAGTGCTGTCAAGACATGGCTCTATTACTTACGTATTGATTATCGTGGAAAAAAATATCGTGATATTTTTCAAGAAAACTTGACTTGCAACACAAATTGTTAATATTACAAATTATGATCAACGCAAGAAAAAATATACATGTAAGTGGTGAATTTTGACAATTGTTGCCCTCTGTCATATAAAATGTACATCTTTGACCAATCGAATACTCCTTTAAAACAGTAGAAAAAATATAGATATCATGCATTAATCTCTTTTTTGACACAAAATTCCAAGCATTTGAATGAAGATATTCCCTTTGCTCTTAAATGCATACCATATTCAACAGACAAATGCTGCTTAAAACTCAAAAAATGAAAAGATTTTACTAACAACAATTTTAGAGGTTATTTTCCAAGCTGCTCAATGGTGTGTTGTGCCATCTCGATGCCACAATAATCAACCTAATCATCTCTTGGTGATCTCGACCTGGAACGTTTCTGAGGAGATGGGGACTTCGAGGGGGACTTTGAACGGTGATGCACTGGTGGAGAGCCAGACTTCGATTTGGAATACCGAGCATATGGACTGCGAGACCTCGTCCTCTGTTTTCTCGCAGGTGAGCGCGACTTACTCTTGGAGCGAGATCTACTCCTTGATCTACTTCGACGACGTGGAGACCTGGATCTTGATCTAGACCTGGACCTGCAGAAAAAAAAAAGATTTTTTTTTTTGTGGAGGCATTACGAGTAATTAGCAATACGGATCACAAGTCAAGCTTAAAATAAGTTTTAAAGGTAAAATCAAGAAAACTAAACCTGTTAAGTAAAGTTTCAAAGAAACAAATACTAGCCTTAATAGCAGTATTACTAGGAATTAACAAAGAATCTTGGGTTAATTATATGCATGATAAATACTTTTAGCTGGAATTTATTATAAAATTTGTAATGCTTCTGAATAAAGTTTATGAGAATCTTTGACAAAATTAATATTAATAATGTAAATACATCTTTATATGCTACCTTCCCCCTTTCACAATTTAATGTACTATTCATTGCCCAATTACATGCGGGACGTTTTTAGATTTAGTTTGATGAGGTTTAACGGCACCACGACAGTCAGAGTCAAACGTGCCAAGAGGGTGTTAAATAATCAAGGTGCAAAGGTTAGGAAAGAGAAGATTGGAAAAGGAGGAAAGGATGGAGAGAAGTTAAAATTTTAGAGGAAATAAGTTGTAGAAGAATAAGTGGTGAGGGAGAGGGACTATAAGATAGGAAAGGATGGGGGTATGGGGAGATTAAATAAAGTGGAAAAGGTTGCTGTTGCGGAGGAAGGTGATAATGTTGGAGGGAGGATCGTTCTTGAAGAAGTCGGAAAGAGTGGTGGGAGGGGATGGGAAAGATCTGGAGTTGACGTAAATCGGACAGGTTAAGATATGATTGATTGAGAGATTAGTATTGCAAGTGGAGCAGATTGGTTTGAAAGAGCCAGAAAGGAGGTAGGAGTGGGTGAGATAGGTGTGGCCTAAGCGAATGTTGGTGATAACCATGTCCTCTCTGTGATTGTGACTTAGTAAGGGAGGGATGATGCTTACTTTGGAATTAATAGTGTGAAGTTTATTATTAGTCTCGAGATTCCGGGAGTCTTGCCAAGTCCTCCAGAGGTAATTGGAAATCTGGTTCAACAAAGTGTTATTGGCAGCTCTGTCGGCCCTTTCATTCCCGGGGATACCGACGTGACTAAGGATCCAGAAGAAGATTAATTTCTTGCCAGAGGAGAGGGTGCATTTTGTTTAAGATATGGGGATTAGACCATTGCATGTTGAGGATGCCTGCGAGGACTGATTTGTAGTCAGAAAAGATGTCAAAGTGGGAGCGGAAGGAGAGTTCTGCGAAGTTTAAAGATAGGATAGCCTAACCTTTGCCTCAGCAGAATAGATAGAGGCTGCATCTGGTATTTTCAAAGAATGGGTAAGCCTGGGGCAGGCAGCAGCAGCTGCTGCGGTACCTTCACGTGTGGATCCGTCGGTAAAAAGGAGTAGTTGTGGAAGTGTCTACTGAGTTGACAGTATTCGGAGCGAAAAAATGCAGGGTTGTGCTGAGCTAAAAGAAGTGAGGCCTAGAAAGACTTGGGGGGGGGGGGGGGAGGGGTGATATGACCCAGATGGGGGTGGGTGAGCTTGGCTATAGAGAAGATGTTGATGTTGGCTTTAGGAAGGTGGGAGTGTATCCGTATTCTGAAGGGAGAAGGGATGCAAGGAAGGAGAGCGGGTAGAATGGAAACAAGCTCTCCTTTCTTCACCAACCTCGTCAATCTCAACAAACGCATCCCCCCTCCCTTCGGAATGCAGATGCACACGTTTTTACAGCACATATTTACCACATATACTGTTGCTTACTCAAGAAGTCTAAAAAACAAAGAAAAAGTCTGGATAAAGAGAACGCAAGTTAACCCGTAAATTATTGGATGAAAATATTGAATATGCAAATTGATAATTCCAGTGACCAGAATGTCATTTCTATATACAATTTGAATAATATTGGATTTTTACATCAAAAATAAACATTGTAAGCAAGATCAAAGTTGCTGCTTCTCTACATATTCATGTACAATATTGTGAATATAAATTTGGATTTCTTAATATTTCAAATATCTGCAGAGTTTTTCATGCAACTGATTGATTGTACTCTTTTTGTAGCTTTTATTGTTGGCTGTTAAAAAGGTGGAAAGTTATTCAGAGCAGGTACAGTACATACAGCACAGGATCTATTTTTGGCTATCAACAAATCAAACCAAAAATTAATAAGTTGCTAGCCAGGCAGGAGTATCTGAATTTCATTTCGAAATTGTAAATAAAATCCTTTGTGAAAATTTGTTAACATGCAATGCAAATGTTTTTGAACATTTCAAACATCACTGTTCTAGATGAAATAGTGTTCTTTCATTTGATTTCTGCTACAATAAAATACATGTTGTCAACAAGATAAAAAGAATTTCTTCCAGTAGAGAAAGCTTTCCCACCTTGCCTGCCAGTCTGAAAAGTATAGTATGTATGTCACGCCGAAGATCTTGTGTGGAGCTTAGCCAGTTTCACCTTTTTTTGACAAAATTTGGCGTACCCTTTTCTCAGAGTTATAAAGGAATATATAGTGGTATGAACAAACTGGCGTAAATAGCTAGATTTTCAACAATTCTGGTGTTAATCTTTGCCGTGGAGAAAACAAACTTTTTACTGTGGCTTGCCTGAGCAATTTTAATGCAGCTATCAATCGAATGTCCCACCCCCTACGCCCCTAACAAGGTGCGTCATTGCACAGCCTGCGTCACGCAAGTGGTGTATTTTGATGCACCCCCGTCACACAATGGACTAACGTCGTCTTGTCTCAAAATGACTGTACCTGCATCACAAAATTGACGCACATTCTAGTGTAATTGAAGCACACCAGTCACAAAAGTGACAGACATCACATTAACGCACATATTGACGCACCAAAAAGAAATAATACAATTTAAGATTCGATGGAAGGAACAGACGACAGCAGCTCGGTATTCTAGAATCTCCTTTACTAGGCTAGCTGACAAACGTACCAGAATTAAAATTAACCTCGTAAGTACTGGTCATTTATTGATAAAGGATCAATTGAAAATACTGGTTTTAATTTATTTAGTTGTGATATAAACAATACTGGAAAATTTGGACTATCTATGAGTCTGTTAATAATCAAAACCACTCATATTTCTGGTATTGCATTCCAGTTTTTCAGACAGCAACTCTGCTGAATAAAGCCATGTTTTGCGCCAACTTGCAATATTTACCAGGCACATGCATGAATTCTGCAGAGTAAAAAGTTATAAGTAGTTTGGACACAGATACATTTTGTGTCAAAATCTTCAAAAAGCAATAGAATCTTTAAGAGTATTACCATTGGCCTTCGCATGCAACAGATTTAGCACGTGACCCACCCATGTCATTATAATTTGAAATGACAGACATCTTTGCTAAAATGACTAAACCCAGTCACATTCATGACTGACATCCAAAATAAATGACACACATGTGAGTCACAATTGATTTTGCAATGACCCACCTTTGACTCACCTTGCCGGGGAATAGGGAGTGGGTCATTCAATTGATAGGTGCATAGAACAGTACGGCTGCTTGGTGTATGTGTACTAACAATAGCCTACGTATTTGTACATATTATTGTAGGCCTAGTTGTAAATTAGGCCTAGGCCTGTAATGCCATTTTGAAAGGTATTTGTGCGCAACGTTTAGCTTGTTACTGTTGTTGATACTTATGCACGTGTCAAATGTATTACTCACCCCTACTACCCCTGGCAATTAGAGCTGTGACCGTTTAGCGTGTACTCGCTACACGCTCGCAAATCTTGTAAACGTTTACTAAATACTTCATTGCGAGTAATCGTTTTTCATACATTATAGGCCTAGTGTCTTGCCGTTGAAAATCAATGTTCATGATTTAAATCACACACACATTCGGCTGACAAAATTCCAATCAATGATTTTTTACAAACTGTAAACCCGATAAGCATAATCTTTTTTAAATGTGCGAATCACAAATGCGCAGTATTCACCAATGAATGGGGATATTATGCACTTTAATTTCGCCGAAAACTGAGTAATCTAACTTGTAAAATGCACCGCGAATGTGCAGCAGTAAACAGTGAAACTAACAATAGGCCTAACGTTAGGCTATAAGGCTTTAAATCCCACGCAATCAAGGCCCCTTTCATTGACCAAAAAACACTTGAATCGTGACAATCAGTACATTTACATGTAAATATTACCTGATGAGTCAAATAAATTTTGCAAGGAAAAATATTGCATAATAAATAAACAGAAAAAGGTTTTAACAAAGCTGAAATTCTGCATGCTTCGCAAAGAAGGCGGCCATTTTTTCGAGAGGACTAATATTTCAGAACTTCCTGGTGGTGGTGGCGTAGTTTTGAAATGTTTTACGGCGAGGTATATCATAGGCCTCAGTATGCAAGATTTTCACAGAACTTTGAAAGCCGTAGCGAATAGGACAAACAAGTTACGCGATGTTGAGTTTAAATGACATTGAAAGGAAGTTATCTGTTCTTTCTAAACTGAATTTCCATGCATATTTTCCATAAAAATGATGATTTGTACTGTAGAAGTAAACTTTTTACGATTTTAAAAGCAGAACTCGGCGTCTATTTGGGCAATGCAGCCAGTACTTTTGCCATACTAGTTGCGCGATTTTTTTACTTCGCCTCGTAGTTTTGGAGCAATTTTGGTGTATTTTTGAAAATTACGGTACTAAACTCGTGTACACGATACACGCTCGCTTTTTTGGCGTGTACACGTTTACTAAAATCCCTAAACGTTCACAGCTCTACTGGCAATGTCAGTCAAAGATGAGTCATTGACATATGAAGTAGTGACTCACATGTGCATCATTGAACCAAATTGTCAGTCACCAAAGTGACTCTGGGATGGGTCAATTTACTTCAGACTCATTTACTTTATACAGAGGTGATTGATTTGGAGTAGACTAAGTCATTTTACAAAAAATATCAGTCACCCAAGTGACTTCAGGGGTGCATCAATGTACATGTTTTGTTTTAATGGGGTAATGCATTCTGAAGTTACAGATGATTGAAAATGCAGTTTTCACTTATTAAGGTCAATAGGTCAAATAGGTGACCTGTGTAATTAATGTGTATTTTTCCAATATTTAAATGTGTATACAAAATTAAATATACAATTCATGTTGGTAAAGTTTGTTTTGGGTGGGAGAAAGCTACCCATTCTGTTAGATAGGTAAGTTTACCCATATTCTGAATTACCAAACGAAATTGCAGGCCTTTGAAAAATGCATTTTTGGCGCCGTGGCAACAATGGTGCATATTATTAAAATTCGCTGGACCAGAAATTTGGATTCCTTCAACCAATTTTTTTTTTTGGAGCTTCTTTTTAAGAGCTCTTTCCAACCATGTAACTTTTAAACCCATATAAAAAACTTCATTTTTTTACTGTGCCACCCTTAATACTAATAAGTTTCGCAGCAGTGCAGGGATGCTAGTACTCACTGTAGTACCGACGGGCTGATGCCAGCCGTGTTAGTATGGGTGCCGTTGGTGATGGCTGGCCATTCGAGGGTACAACAAAATCCTATACCTCCTGTACTATTTTAAGCGAAGTGTTAAAAGTATAGGAAAATCTCAGTTTTAAGATCTTTATGAAAACAAAACCATTTTACCCTTTTTTTTCGCCCATTATAATTGATGTTTGAAGCCCATCCATGTCTTCAAAAACTGTTTTTAAGGTGATTCTAGTTACTTTTATCAAAGTATTTTGGACTATTTCTCTTTCCGTAAAAATCGTCTGAGCTTTCCAGAGTTTAAAGTTCAAAACACTGCCCTTGGGGGCTATAACATTTCAGCGGGGGTAATATGTTTTAGATTATTTGAGAAAAAAATTAAGATAATGTTTATAAAGTAATTATATAATCTAAACATTTCTTGATGTTTTATTTGTTTGTTTTCGCACATTTTTTTACCAAAACTATTTAACAAAATTATATGGAAAAAACCCAACAATGTTGTCACCAAAAAATTCACCTGCAGTTTAGTAAAACATCCTAAAACTTATTTGCGGACGTTGAATAATTTTTCACAAACGTGGGGTGACTAAGAAAATGATGACCAAAATATGAATCTCTGAGAACTTTATCCTGTCGTGGTGCTAAATAGGTAAAGATTTAGGAAAAGGTTTTTGGAAAGTGTATTACTTAGACTAATTGATATAAGAATATCCAAAAAGTAAGTTATTTTTCAATCATCAATTTTCTACGTGTGACTTTAAGAAAAACATAGGAATTGCACCTAATCTATAACCACAGGTGTTCCTAGCATTATGGCAACCTATATACTTATTACATTAAATAAAAAGGTAGGTCACTCTTCTAACGAGACTTTTAAACCATATAAAAAAATCTTTTTTTTTTGATTACTCGCAAATCTTAATTACATTTTTTGACTCAATTCACATTTGCTGAAGACTGCCTTCTTCGTTAACCACAATATTTTCATTTTTTTTTTTCTGATGAGATGTACAAACGCTGTATTTTCTACCAACATTACACTGTGTAAAAGCCCAACAATTTGCTGCAAACCAATTAAAGTGATGCTTCTTTATGACGTCATCGCAACATTTCTTTGGTTTGCAGCAAATTGATGGGCTTTTACACTGTCATGATGTAGGTAGAAATTCCATCGTTTGTACATTTCATCAGAAGAAAAGAACAAATACTGAGGCTTAAGTCATCAACAAAGAAGGGAGTCTCCAGCAAATGTGAGTTGAGTCAAAAAATGATTAAGATTCAAGTTAAAAAGAGGAATTTTCATATACGGTAAAGGTGACCCATCTTTTTATATATGTATTAAGTATAGCCTATAGCCTAGGCTATAGCTTGCCATAACGCTAGGAACACCTGTGTAGTACATTAGAACCCTCGTACGGCAATCCTAACTGCTAATGCAGAATGTCAACCCATACTGAGCAAGTGCTTTTAGTTTAAATTAAAAATTAAAAATTAAACAAATTTTAAGGTTTTCCATGACCCCTGTGGTTGTCATTTCATTTTAACTTCAAAAGAGGCCTGAAAAACCAGGGGGAAAATAACTGGGGAAGGATCCCTAACGGCCTAAGCGTACCTCCGTCTGCTGCCACCGCTATATCTACGGCCACCGCCACCACCGCCGAATCTTCCACCTCCTCCCCCTCCATATCGGTCGCGGTTGTAACTGGGCCTCCTTGGTTCAGGGCGTCCATACTTCGCAAATTGGACTCGTAGTTCTCTCCCGTCTAGAACAGCACCATCCATGGCATCCATAGCATCTTCGGCATCCCTTTTCTCGTAAAATCGAACAAAAGCGAAACCACGGCTCTCTTTTGTGAATCGATTTCGGGGAATGTACACATCTCCAACTTCGCCATACCTATCGAAAGTTCTTTTCAAGTCTTCGATTGTTGTGTCGTATGTTAAATTGTCTACCTTCAAAGACACCATTCTTGAGGTATCTGGTGGTGGGCGTCCGTAAGACATTTAGAATGATTTCTGTCGGCAGTTTTCTCACAAATTTACTAGATTCGTCACAGATTAAAAATCCTACGAATACCTCCAAAGGACGCCAAAAATTACAACGGCCTGGGCACCAAGTAGAGGGCGACCTTCGGGTAGCACTAGAGTAATATTCAGTAATCTACCATGACAGGTAGATGAAACTTTAAATGGTCCGATGGTTGGAAATTTCCACTGTGGCAGGTTAGCAGCTATGATATATGAAAATAAATGTGGCATTTGCGGCTTGAATTTCCATCACGAAAAGCCTCATGAACCATGATCGCTCGCAAATTTCCTAGTAAAAGGTGAAATTTGGGAGAAGTAAGTTCCCAAGACTTTTTTTTTTCTTCAGAATTTATTGGCTAGTATCCAGGGAACTTGGAATAGCGGAAAAATAATAATTAGGAAAATACTGTTCAGTGTTCTGGATCAGATTTCACTGTTCCAACTATTTTGCTGATAACAATAACATAACATTAAGTAAAAGTAACAACACAACATACGCTAGGCCTAACGTTAAGCACAAATTTCTTTCTTCAAAATGGCATTACGGGCCTAGGCCTAATTTACTTATTAATAATATTATATACATCCCTCAGTACGGGTTGACTTTGGAATTGCCATATTATTAGTAATATTATTAAGGAATTTATATGGTGCACATATTTGTACGTAAACATATACATTCAATGGCGCCTTTCACAAAAAGCATAAAAAAGTAAATGAGTTTTTAATTTTCGTTTAAACGAGTTAAACTTTGTACCGTGCATTCTCGCACCTCACTGGGAAGGGTATTCCAGCATTGTTTTGGTGCATTAACTGCAAACGAGCGATCACCCAGTGTACACAGTTCGTGGATGGTATCTTGAAATTCTTTTGGCGATTTGATCGTAGGGTATATTGACTAGTGTTTGTATTGACGAGCATTTCTTGGGGGTATGTAGGTGCATGGCCATTGACACATTTGAAAGATAAACAGAGAACTTTAAAAATTATACACCATTTTATTGGAAACCAATGAAGCTCCTTGAGTGCTTCGGTGGCACTATCTTGTCGCGTACAAGGGTTGTTGTAGATTAGGTGCATTTCCTATGGGTTTTTTATTTTTTTTATTAGTTCACACGCTGTAGAAAATTGATGATTGAAAAATAACTTACTTTTCTTTATCAATTAGCTTTTTCAAAAAATTTACGGGTATTCGAGGTTGTGTTTTAAACTGGTTTGAATCTTATAGTGATCGCAAGAGTTCAGTTTGTATCTCTGGTAATTATTCGACTGCCCATCCTCTGAATTATGGTGTACCCCAGGGGGATCTGTTGCAGGTCCTCCGATCTTCAATGCCTATTCGCAGCCTGTTACCCGCATTTTCAAACTCTTCAATGTTGCTTACCATATATATGGTGCTGACACTCAGCTATATGTTAGCTTTGATCCTAAACAGCCGGGTGATAGGGAAGCTGCCCAAGCTCGCTTGTCAAATTGCATTGTGGCGGTTAAGGGCACTTCCAAAGTCATATGTCCCCCCAGTCTGTGTATATAATTAGAGAGCCCCAAACAACAAAGTAAAAGGGGCACTTGATTTTAAAAGGGGCACTTTTAAAAAGTGTGGGCACATTCAACAAGTTTTTGCACCTTTTGACAGTAATTTATTGACATTTTTCATTTTCAAAAGAGGCACTTTTCTCATTTTTCAGAAATGTGCCCCTAATCCCCCTCTCTCCCTGGTTTATACACCTATGACATCCAGCATTGGTTGTAATCTTTTTTAAACATAGTGGTGGGTAAATAATTCTTGTTTTAAAAAAGAAAAGAAAAGAATAACTCCAATCAACACATGTTTCCTCTTTGACATTTATTTATATTCTCTTGTAAGCACACTGACAAATGTTTCATTATTACAAATACTTAAATTAAACATAAAAGTACTTTACATACTCTTGATATGTACTAGGACCATATTAAAAGAAACAATTAAAAAATAGAATCTGTAAATCTGCTATAATTATTGTATAGTCATTTTAATGTTTAGCATATGAATATCCCAAACAAAACTTAGTTCCAAGCATACATAACAAATCTGCCCATGCTTCTTATACATGTTAATGTGACATGATTTAACAGCAACTCGACAAAGCATATCACAACATAAAAGTAAACCTTGTTACCATAACATATTGTCATAGCCCTTATAAGCCAATTAGAAGGATGTCATAAATAAACTTAAGAACCAATGGCAAATCAGTGTTTTAAACTTGAGCTTATCTCAACTTAACATCTGGTCTGATAAATTCCTACTTTCATATAAAACAATGTATTACATTAAAGGAGCTGGCAACTGAACAGTGAGGTCGTAATTATTATTAGTCTCACACAAAATCGAAAACCTCTCTTGCACCCAGCAGTACGGAATATCAAAAACATTACTAAATCCCGACCCGAGTACTCAAAATTTGTACGTGTTTTCCTATTGACTTCTTGAAATTTGTTCGCTTGCGCGCAATGGGTGAAAAATTATGTAAAAACAGACCGTGTGGTGTAACTTCTATAACTGGTTAAAATCTACATAAATTGGTTGCATATTTGTGAAATTGGCAAAGCTAACGCCCTCACTATTCAGCCGCCAGCTCCTTTTAATAAACAGGTGAAATGACATTATTAAAATCTGTGAGAATTTAAAGTCGGTCTTGATTGAACAGGAAAAATGTCCAAAACTGATTTTGACTTTGGTTTTTGTGATGATATTATTTCAACAACTGAAAACATGTCCTACAGAGTACATCTATAATCAAACCAATATTTTTCTTGCATCTACACCACCAATATTTTTCTTGCGTCTACACCACCAATGATATCCCTCACAGAAAGGGCTCAGTATCTCCAGCATTAGTGGGATGGGAATACCACTGAACCAATTGTGGTTTTCAGCACGCAAATTTCATTTTTCCACCTCCATATAAATTAACATGAAAGGATCAGCATTGCTGCACATATTCTGTTACAATCTCATACATTTGGTATCTATCTGAAATTCTGTTTTTATAATTTTTTGTTTTGATATGTGTTTTAGATGCGTAAAATTACAAAACATTATATGTTGCTAAGAGTGTTATTCCAATATCAAGCAAATTAAGTCCTACAGAGTACATCTATAATCAAACCAATATTTTTCTTGCGTCTACACCACCAATGATATTCCTCACAGCTAGGGCTCAGTATCTCCAGCATTAGTGGGATGGGAATACCACTGAACTCTTGCAAGTCTGGAAAATCAGAAGAAAAACAAAACCATGTTTTAGTGTAAAAGGGGTTCATGTTCTAAACCAATCACTTTACAAAATTAAAATAATTGTAGGGCTTTAAAGGATTAGTTTGTAGTGCTTTAAAGGATTAGTTTGTAGTACTTTAAAGGATTAGGTTATCTTAAAAAAAAACAAATGGCGAAGAAACTACTTCAATATCTTATTCAATTATTGAGATATTTAAGAGTAAAGCTCTGTCTTATCTATATGAAATGACTGGTGTAGTAAGTCTAATGGCGTCCTCTCATTCTTAAAAATTGTTCATGTATTCATTGAACTTTGTTACTTTTTAAATCATTTTGCCTCAAACTTTCTTAAGGTGGTAAATTATAATTACCCTTACAAGATTTTGTTTTACTACTTTCCTGACACATCCAATGGTTTTCAAGCCACAAAATCACAGGACAAAATAAAATAAAATACATAAAGACTGAGGAATCTGAGGCTGTGATGTCACAACTAGTCTGATTTCAGTCGTTTCTACACAAATGATACCAAACTTTTAACTTATAATATCTCTTTAACGGAATAAGATTTTTAAATGCTTTCTTCACCGTTCTGTTTCTTTTGAAGTCCTCTTTCAAATAAAAGACCCCCGAATTAATCCTTTAATTGGTTAAAAGCACCCACAATAGCAATGGATAAGTTGTGCCAGAGAGATTAGGCTATGTCAGAGCTAGGTGAAGAAAAGGGTGAATGGAGATTGATGTGAGGTGAGCATTCCTAAGTAGGGAAAGAAGTGTTGTCGTAGTTGTGATACAGGAAGGAGATTTTTTTTGAGGTGGGTTATCGTGAAAGAGCTCGGTGATGGAATGGAAAGCTTCCTTGGATAATGAGACTTGCAAAATTTAAAAAACATTATGAAGTGGTCAAAACGTAATTTATGTTTTTTGACAAGTGTCAGCCATCCTTTTAAGACAGGTCTTAACTGGGCTCCGTTATATTGCTAATACATTAATCTGGTCATAAATTGATCAACTCCAACCTCAGTTGAGTAAGGAAATCTCCAACAAACTGTTGTAAGTCTTTGGTAAGTCCAGCCAAAATGGCCAGTCTTAAACCCATTACCACAAAACAGATTAATTCAGTCTCTGAGTAACATCATTGGTTGGATTAAAAGAGCACTCTGAAATACTTGAAGATATACATATGAAGATATACATATATAGATATATAATAAATAGATATATATATATATATATTAGACAAAGGCAGAACTAATTATATAATTTCTGAATGAAAAAATGTGACAAATAATATTAATGTAGTAAAAGCATCTTTATATGCTTCTCTCTTCACAATTTAATGTACTTTTCATAGCAAAATTACATTGTGGACATTTTTGGAGCATATATTTACCATATATACTGTTGCTTACTCAAGAAATCTTTCAAATAAAATAATTTCTTCTCTCTCTTCTTTTTTTTTAATGATGATAATTTTCTTTCTGCAAATCCCCTTTTTTCCCACAGTTATTACTGCTGGAACCATATATTTTTCCAGGTCTGGATGTAGTAGATATATATAGCAGTGTAGACCCAAATTTCAACGACTTAAGACACAAATTTGCATTGCTTTTCAAATTGAAAACAAAATAGTGACTAATCAATGTTCCAACTTAATCTCCAATCCTTTAAGACAAAATATGATGATCGATTTTGAATATGTGGCGTCGCTTTGTTAAATTTTTGGTAAAAAAATATCACTGTTTTGGTCTCAAACTTTCCGCGACTGAACCAAATTTCAAGCAGTGTGTGTTAAACATGCCTTAATACCCAGCAGGTGTACCAGTAAAATGTACAATGTCCAATCGTCCGTTAAAATTGATATTAACTTCAATTAATTGTTATTATTTACTGCACAATCAACCAACAAAGCATCTAATTAGTGAAAATGGAGTTGAATTGACAATTAGTAATCGCAACAAATTTTGTCAGACTTTGCTAAGGTGGGTAACATTAGGGGTGGTTATAATTCGGGGTGGTTACAATTCGGGTCATTCACCATACTTATTGAGACATATGGCGAGTTGGCAACTATATCTAAGTTGCGTTAAAGGTATGTGACTCTGATAAGGTGGGTAACATTAGGGGTGGTTGACATTCTGGTCACTCACCATACTTATAAGATATAATGGCAACTATATCTAATTGTATTAAAGGTATGTGATTAAACAATCAAAAGAGCTCCACTTTCTGACAAGAATGGTCTAAATGATATGAAAATCTGTAGTTTTTGAATAATGAATTATCAAGGTTTGAAGAATTTGCAGTGTATGGAAAAAGTTGTGATGTATGAAACAGCAAACAGCTCCACTACTTCATCAAATTCTTTAAATTTCTGCCCTAAATTTCAGTCAATGAAAATCGCCAGGCTTGTTTTCTCCTGATGAATTTTGACTACAGGTGTGACGAAAATTCAAAACCTCTTGACCATATTCAACTGCTCCCATTCAAACAACATTAATGAAGGATTGAAAAACAATAGGTTAATATTAAGGAAATTCATGATTTTTTTTTTATATTGTGATGGCACAAAATTTTAATTAAATTGCATGTTTTTTATTTTTCATTTTTTAAGAACTTAGTATTCAAAATGCACTTAAATTGTCATTTTGTAACCACTTTTGATTAAACATTGTTATTTTCATGGTTTATAACATATTTTCTTCCATATAAGCTCAACCTGTTGATTCCTGTCCATATATCTATAAAATACAGTAAAATCTATGAAAATGCTAAAACATATCCTCACAGTCAGGTAAGATTTTGACAATAGTTAGCTGTGACTCTCCTTAAAATTCTATTCCAGCAAGTCCAAACCACACACCTAAATACTGTCAATAATTTAAACAATCATCCTCCCTGAAATAAACCTCAAAACTAGGTGATGAGCAGTTCATCCAGAGTTTTACTTGTAATGATGTTTGTTTGTTTGATGAGAGTTTAATAGCGCCACAACAGCAATGGTCAAAATATGCCTGAGAGGTTAGATCATTCCAGAGGTAGGAAGGAGAGTAAACAGGGGGAGATTGAGAGAAACACGAGAACTAAAAGCCAGAAAGCTGGGATCGAGAGAGGAAGTGTATGGGTGGAAAATAATGTAGAGAGAAAGGGGTGGGGAAGGAGGACTAAATATGGTTGTAGAGGGAGCATGATGAAGGAAGGAGATAATTTTATCTGGAGGTTTTTTTGGAAGAGCTGAAACACTTATTTGAATTAAAGGGCCACTGTTTATTGTACTCTGCAAGCACAGTGAAAGTTTGTGGTGGCTAAGACAGTGGGTGTAATTTGAGTTACTTGTGTCTGGAAACTCTTCAGCAGGCACAACTTTGAGTTTAATTGCTCGTGGATTCAAAATAAATAAAAAGATAGGGAAATGTCTGGGCGATCTCGTTTTTTGGACATCAGGTCTGAGTGTATATTTTTTTAAAGGAAAAAAATAGGGATGTACGGATCCAAATTTTGATCCGGCCGGAACCAGTTTTGCGGATCAGGTTGAAACCGGCCGAACCGGATTTTTCATTGCTTACAACAATTCTCATAATCTTAAGAAACAAAGGGAAAGGGGGGGGCAGGGGATTGTCAAGTTGGCTACTAATGGCTAGCAACCCAAAAATTTTGGAAAATAATAATTATTGGGCATATTGTGATGAAATCAAATCAAAATTAGTGAAAGTTCTGGATTAATCCTAACATCTTTAATATTATAAAACTTGAGACTGTCATACATGTGTTCTTACTGAGGAAGTCAAAAAGTCAAATGACACTATGGAGGGAGGAAAGGGTCATTTATCTAAACTAACATGTATTTGAAGTGCATGTATGTGCAAATTGTGTAAAACTAAACTAAAATAATTAAGGACAGTAACAAGGTAATAGAAATGGATACAAATTCTTTCATGTTTTACATTTGGAAAGTAATTATTCTCTAAATTATTTTTGTGTTATTTCATTAAAACACCTTGGTAGACTGAATTACTTGTAAAACAGTTCGCTTAGATAAGTGCGGGGAAAAACATTTTTCTTTTTCAATAGCAGGAGAATCTAAGCAATGAAAAATTGTGGAAAACAAATTCAGTCAACCTACATGTACATGTACTTTTATCTACAAATTTCATTAATGTCTCTAACTGTAAAATTGTTAACAACTGGTGTGGTTTTATTTATTATCTGTTACAGCCCAATCTGTTTCAAAATTTCTATTGATTTCAAACAGCTACATGTCTTTATTCCGTTTTAAATGATCATACGTGTAACATAAGCCAATTTGTTCAGTGTTTTCAAGAAGAAAATACATTATCTATACCGAGAAAAATCCAGATATTCATGTTTGTTTTATATTTCATATAGTTGTAATGTACCACAGTCTCATAATGTAAATCTTCAATTGTAAAAATTGCCAAAAATCCGGTTCCGGCCGAATTTGGAAAAAAATCCGGCCGGAACCGGATTTTTTCCCAAACCGCCGGATAATCCGCCGACCGATATCGGTACATCCCTAGAAAAAAAAACAGCTAATGTTTCAGAGTTGTTTTTAATTCTGAAGTGTTCATACGCAAATACCATGTTTTACAATTGCGCACAACAATTACATGAATGACATTCAAGAGATTCTGAAAAAGTTATACGCCCAATTTATATCTAAATGAAACAGATCTTCTCATCACTTTTAAAGGTTGAACTTTAGGAATTATAATATAAAGAATTATGTAGACATATTCATGTCTTCCTGTTCATACATCACAAAGTTTGCCAATGTTCAAAATTTAAAGATAGTTTAACCAGAAATTTATGCTCCTTTTAAAGGACATCAAAGAGAATACATTTCTATAGCTGTCCATGTACCGTTTTTCAACTACCATATTTTCTTCTCATTTAGTCCTAAAGAAACTGATGGATGATTAGCTTATGAGTCAGGCATGTTATTTTCTATGAAAGAGGACAAAAATATAAATAAAACACGAAGAAACTAATTTGGTCAGTTTGATGGGAATATTTTTTTGCATTTTTTATGGTTCTTAATTGTTTTCATGCAATTGTAGCTAATGCACTTGTCAATGTGTGACTCACCCCTACATCCCTGAACAACATGAGCCATTGTACCAAAACATGTGCATTGACCGCACCCTCAGTCACTTATGCACTTGTCAATTGTGTGACTCACCCCTACACACCCGGACAAGGTGAGTCATTGCACCAAAGTGGGTGGACAAAACATGTACATTTGATGCACCCCTTGGTCACTTAGGTGACTGACATTTTTGTGAAATGACTTACCCCAAATCAAGCACCTCTGTACAAAGTCAATGGGTTTGAAGTAAGTTGACCCATCCCAGAGTCACTCTGGTGACTGACAATTTGGTACAATGATGCACATATGAGTCACTACTTCATATGACAATGACTCACCTTTGACTGGCATTGCCTGGGAAAGTAGGGGTGAGTCATACAACTGACAAGTGCATTAGGTGAGTGACATTTCTTCTGATATAACTTACCCCAAATCACTCACCTCTTTACAAAGTAAATAGGTCTGAAATAAATTGACTCACCCAGTATAACACTGATGACTGACAATTTGGTATTTCTAAATGGCGATCCTGACCGCAGATGGCATCAAACAAGATTCATTACGTCACAGAAGAGGTATCTCATTTGGCACTGAAAGAAAATGAAATAGAAGTTGACTCAGGGACTTGAAAGACAACTGGCACTACATACGATTCCATATAACCACGCCGTAACTTTGTCTTACGATGCAATAATATTATTTTCTTGCACGTGGCAAAATCAAAAACCTTCTCATCAAGATAGCAGCAGATGAATTCATCTAGAGCAACATCCTTTGATGTTTTAAAAGCATTGGATCAAAGTCCATCACCTTCTCCTCCGGGCTTACAAGGCTCTCAACAGTATAGTACCAGCATATCTGGGTTGTCTGGTCGTTCCTATACGACATGATGGATATTTTGCTCATATTTGATTTTGACCTCCAACTGCTCAAGTATTACACACAGCTGTAAGGGTTTTTCATCAACAACCCATGCTTTCTGGAAAATCTTTCTTCAACTGCACTAGAGAGCATGGAAGCTCAAATCTCTTTAAAGGAGGACAGGTTTGTAAGAACTACTTAGACAACTCTAATAAATATAGTGTCAATAACAGGATTTAAAAGTAAGCTAGGCCCTGCTTGAAACAAGAAGATTCTTTGTTTGTTGAGGTTTAAGAACACCACAACAATCAGAGTCAAGTCAAAGAAGAACAAACCACATATGCCTATCATAGCTTTTTAAAACCAATATCAATCTTTTCTCCATTAGGTAACTTAATCGTAACAAACAGAAATAATAACAAAAAGTAAGTCATGATTTTAATTTCCAGGTTCCTTTTGCAACAAAGAATGTATAAACATCCATTCTTTCCTGATACACAAAAAAGATTGGAAAGCTTTCGCATCAGACATTACACAGACACCTGGTCTAAACTTTATCATATATTAATTTGCTAAAACATGAAGCAATATATTTTCTTAGGAGAAATGGTCCGCCAATCATTCACAGTTAATGACCACATCACCTCAGGCATATGATACACAACTATTTCATCACCAGTTTGCAAACAAATTTCTCCCACTAAGACACGAGTGATTTCAATCACAAAAGTGCCCTGATTACTCAGCACTGGCTTCTCTAATCTTATACACATAAATAACCTTAGACTACTTGGCTGTGGTATGCGTGGGAATGGGAGATAAACAATCATTGTTTGGAGTGGAAACACAATACACTGAACAAGAAGTTGGGTTGAAATTGTCATACCTGAGTTTTCAGGATTAACTCAGGTGTCTAGTGCGGGTAGGCTCAAAGAGAAACTTTTCGCGATGAACTGGTGTCTTTTGTCGTGTTCTGCTGGTGCTCATTTCAATGATGATCAGAGGCCTATTACTTTCCAACCCCAAGTCCCAATTGGCAAATAAAACAAGTCTGTTAATCATATTTCAAACCCCTCTCTCCACTAAGTCACACTCTCCTGGACTCTTTCATTAACACCAATCTTTTATTAACCACAGTGAATGTGAGCAAACTAAATTGCTGGCTATACGCAGCTACACAGTTGGAGATCTTATTTTTTAGGCCAAGCCAACATTTCAATTCACTAATAGTTATCTCCAATTAGTGCCTGGAGGACTTCAAGAGAAAGAATAAAAAGTACTTAGGTAGGATGATAATTGGTAGATAAATTGTGGTTTTTGTGCTGAGGGGTTTCTGGACAAGTTTTTAATAGGCCTCTTGGATCACTGAGTCCACTGTAGATTTTTGCCAGATAAACATATTCAGATACTCTTTTACATAAAAGTTACTGATTTAAAATTACATTTATATCCTCACTTGCATGACTGTAATTTTGCTGTATTTACTGCAATTACCATGTCTGCAATCAAACTCGAGTAGTAACAAAATTAGTCATCAATTTCGTGACTGAGATTAAAGGAAAATATTCAAGATTTTGAGCTGTTAGCCTGGTCATACATCACAAGTTTGACATATATTAAAAAATCAATAATTTTGATTAGTAAAAATTCCAAAAGTAAGCTTGATTTTTTTATTAAAAGAATTTTCTTCAGAATTTGAAGCTCTTTTCAACTGCCTATCGTCCTATAGGCTTCAAGTATCTAACTTTTGTATTCTTGTTTGTAGCACTTCAGTGGTGTCCTGTTATCCTCATAAAGCTTGTGTAAGCTTCAGAGACAAAGGTAACGCTTGGAGTATACATCATCAATGCCACAAAGGAAAAGATTCCCAACCCTTTCCTATTACAGGAGTGAAGTATTCATAAACCTTTGTGATCAATTCAAAGGTACCAACCATAAAAGGACAATTGACATCTAGTCACTAATAGTTAAGATTATTTAACAGCCTGCTACTTTATACAAATCAAACATTACTGGAACCTTAAATTATTATAATTGAAAGTTACAGACACATGACAGGTTCATGATATGAGACATCTATTTAATTGAACAAAATTACCTCAAGAGTTAATAATTGCAATTAAAGGATACACTTTCTATCACTTTTTTAATTGTGATTTAATGTAATAGAAAAATAGGGCCAAGCAATCTGAGGTGTACTGCCAAATTTATAACCTCAAAACAATGCAACATACTTAAATGTAGGCGCTTTAGCTATATAATATACCATTCAAATAATTTGATTTACTTTTTAAAGTATCCATGTAATGCCATAATACTACAGTACACTCACCATGACTTCATTTAGATCAAAATCTGGATCACATGACAACCAAAAGCAATCCAGGGCAACACAAGTGGTTTCTCCTGTAATTCTGCCAAGTAATCCTTCATCAAGCTCTGAAAAGAAAATATGAAAAACTTGTACAATCACAAACTTTAGTGATTACTTATAAATTAGCTTAGTAGCTGGAATTTCTTTCTTTTGAAGGATTAGTTTAAGGGTCAAGCAAGGAAATCTTATATGAAAGATGGCTTCAAAGGAAACAAAAAAAGTGAAGAAAGCATTCCAAAATCTTATTCCATTAAGATACCTAAGTTTAAAGTTTTGTATCCTTTGAGTAGAAACGACTGAAATCAGACTATTTGTGATGTCATAGCCTCAGATTCCTCAAAGACTAAGTATTCTATCATATTTTGTCCTGCGATTTTGTGAATTAATAATGGGATACGTCAGAAAAGTAGTAGAGCTGAATCTAGAAAGTGTATTTATAATTAAGCACCTCAAGAGAGTTCGACGAAAAATCATTTAAATAGTAACAAATTAAAAAAAACTTTCTTTAAAATACATTAACAATTGCTAAGAATGTGAGGATGAGGTTGCCAACTTTCCATAGTAGACTTACTACACCAGTCATTTCTACAGATGAGACAAGAGCTTTAAACTTGAATATCTCCTTGATTCTCTTACATATAAGATGGACTTGCTTGACCCTTGAACTAATCCATTAACCATGTGGCACTTCAGTGGTGTCCTGTTATCCTCATAAAGCTTGTGTAAGCTTCAGAGACACAAAGGTAACGCTTGGAGTATACATCATCAATGCCACAAAGGAAAAGATTCCCAACCCTTTCCTATTACAGGAGTGAAGTATTCATAAACCTTTGTGATCAATTCAAAGGTACCAACCATGAAAGGACAATTGACATCTAGTCACTAATAGCTAGATTATTTAACAGCCTGCTACTGTATACAAATCAAGCATTACTGGAATTATTAGAAATAAAAGTTACAGACACATGACTGGTTCATTATATGAGACGTCCATTCAATTAAACAAAATTACCTCAAGAATTAATAATTGCAATTTAAGGATACACTTCCTATAACTTTTTTAATTGTGATTTAATGTAATAGGGAAATAAGGTCAAGCAATCCAGGGAGAATATTGCCGAATTTATAACCTCAAACCATGCAACACACCTAAATGTAGGCGCCTTAGCTAGATAATATCTCATTCAAATAATTTAATTTACAGTATTCATGTAGATGCCATAATACTACAATACACTCACCATGACTTCGTTTAGATCAAAGTCTAGATCACATGACAACCAAAAGCAATCCAGGGCAACACAAGTGGTTTCTCCTGTAATTCTGCCAAGTAATCCTTCATCAAGCTTTAAAATGAAAATATGAAAAACTTGTACAATCACAAACTTTAGTGATTACTTATAAATTAGCGTAGAAGCTGGAATTTCTTTCTTTTAAGCCTGTGGCATTTCAGTGGTGTCCTGTTATCCTCATAAAGCTTGTGTAAGCTTCAGAGACAAAGGTAACGCTTGGAGTATACATCATCAATGCCACAAAGGAAAAGATTCCCAACCCTTGCCTATTACAGGAGTGGAGTATTCATAAACTTTTGTGATCAATTCAAAGGTACCAACCATAAAAGGACAATTGACATCTAGTATCTAATAGTTAAGATTATTTAACAGCCTGCTACTATATACAAATCAAGCATTACTGGAATTATTAGAAATAAAAGTTACAGACACATGACTGGCTCATTATATGAGACGTCCATTCAATTAAACAAAATTACCTCAAGAATTAATAATTGCAATTAGAGGATACACTTTCTATAACTGTTTGAATTGTGATTTGATGTAATAGGAAAATAAGGCCAAGCAATCCGAGGTGAATATTGTCGAATTTAAAACCTCAAAACAATGCAACACACTTAAATGTAGGCGCTTTAGCTAGATAATATCTCATTCAAATAATTTGATTTACTTTTTAAAGTATCCATGTAATGCCATTATACTACAGTACACTCACCATGACTTCATTCAGATCAAAATCTGGATCACATGACAGCCAAAAGCAATCCAGGGCAACACAAGTGGTTTCTCCTGTAATTCCGCCAAGTAATCCTTCATCATGCTCTGAAATACAAATATGAAAACCTTGCACAATCACAAACTTTACTGATTACTTATAAATTAGCGTAGAAGCTGGAATTTCTTTCTTTTAACCGTGTGACATTTCAGTGGTGTCCTGTTATCCTCATAAAGCTTGTGTAAGCTTCAGAGACAAAGGTAACGCTTGGAGTATACATCATCAATGCCACAAAGGAAAAGATTCCCAACCCTTTCCTATTACAGGAGTGAAGTATTCATAAACCTTTGTGATCAATTCAAAGGTACCAACCATAAAAGGACAATTGACATCTAGTAACTAATAGTTAAGATTATTTAACAGCCTGCTACTATATACAAATCAAGCATTACTGGAATTATTCGAAATTAAAGTTACAGACACATGACTGGTTCATTATATGAGACGTCCATTCAATTAAACAAAATTACCTCAAGAATTAATAATTGCAATTTAAGGATACACTTCCCATAACTTTTTGAATTGTGATTTGATGTAACACGGAAATAGGGCCAAGCAATCCGAGGAGAATATTGCCGAATTTATAACCTCAAAACAATGCAACACACTTAAATGTAGGCGCCTTAGCTAGATAATATCATATTCAAATAATTTGATTTAAAGTATTCATGTAGATGCCATAATACTACAGTACACTCACCATGACTTCATTCATATCAAAATCTGGATCACATGACAACCAAAAGCAATCCAGGGCAACACAAGTGGTTTCTCCTGTAATTCCGCCAAGTAATCCTTCATCACGCTCTAAAATGAAAATATGAAAACTTGTACAATCACAAACTTTACTGATTACTTATAAATTAGCGTAAAGCTGGAATTTCTTTCTTTTAAGCCTGTGGCATTTCAGTGGTGTCCTGTTATCCTCATAAAGCTTGTGTAAGCTTCAGAGACAAAGGTAACGCTTGGAGTATACATCATCAATGCCACAAAGGAAAAGATTCCCAACCCTTTCCTATTACAGGAGTGAAGTATTCATAAATCTTTGTGATCAATTCAAAGGTACCAACCATAAAAGGACAATTGACATCTAGTAACTAATAGTTAAGATTATTTAACAGCCTGCTACTATATACAAATCAAGCATTACTGGAATTATTAGAAATAAAAGTTACAGACACATGACTGGTTCATTATATGAGACGTCCATTTAATTGAACAAAATTACCTCAAGAATTAATAATTGCAATTAAAGGATACACTTTCTATAACTTTTTTAATTGTGATTTGATGTAATAGGAAAATAAGGCCAAGCAATCCGAGGTGAATATTGTCGAATTTATAACCTCAAAACAATGCAACACACTTAAATGTAGGCGCTTTAGCTAGATAATATCTCATTCAAATAATTTGATTTACTTTTTAAAGTATCCATGTAATGCCATAATACTACAGTACACTCACCATGACTTCATTCAGATCAAAATCTGGATCACATGACAACCAAAAGCAATCCAGGGCAACACAAGTGGTTTCTCCTGTAATTCCACCAAGTAATCCTTCATCTGCTCTGAAATAAAAATATGAAAAACTTGTACAATCACAAACTTTACTGATTACTTATAATTTAGCTTAGTAGCTGGAATTTTTTTTCTTTAAAAGAATTAGTTCAGGGGTCAAGCAAGTCTATCATATATAAAAGAGGGCTTCAAAAGAAACAAAATAGTGAAGAATGCATTGAAAAATCTTATTCCATTAAGGAGATATCTAAGTTTAAAGTTTGGTATCCTTTGTGTACAAACGACTGAAATCAGACTAATTGTGATGTCATAGCCTCAGACTCCTCAAAGTCTTTATGTATTCAATCATCATTTGTCCTGCGATTTTGTGGCTTAAACACCATGGGGTATGTCAAAAATGTAGAACTGAATCTAGTAAGGGTATTTATAATATACCAACCACCTGAAGAAAGTTTAAGGATAAATAATTTAAATAGTAACAAATTTAAATAAACTTTCTTTAAAATACATTAACAATTGCCAAGAATGTGAGGATGAGGTTGCCAACTATCCATAGTAGACTTACTATACCAGTCATTTCTACACAGATGAGACAGAGCTTTAAACTTGAATATCTCCTTCATTCTCTTACATATAAGATGGACTTGCTTGACCCCTGAACTAATCCTTTTAACCGTGTGGCACTTCAGTGGTGTCCTGTTATCCTCATAAAGCTTGTGTAAGCTTCAGAGACACAAAGGTAACGCTTGGAGTATACATCATCAATGCCACAAAGGAAAAGCTGACAAACTATTTATATTATAGAATTAGGTTTGGTTTGGTTTGGTTTGTTGATGTTTAACGCAATTGCAACAGTCAGAGTCAAATGTGCCATGTTCATAAATTATGGTAGAAGAGTTAGGATAGTGAGGAGATAAAAGGTTTGTAAGGGAGAAAAGTAGAAAGAAAAAAAGTGAAAAGAAGGTAAGTAAGGTTAGGTGTAGAAAGGGAGAAAAGTGGGAAGCTAAATGTGGTGGAAGGGGTTGTTGTTGCGGAGGAAGTTGATGATGTTTGAGGAAGAATTGTTTTTAAAAATGTCAGAGATTGAGGATGGTGAGGAGAGAAGAGATCTGGCATGGGGGACAGGTTACAAAGATATGCTTGATGGAGAGATCGGTATCACAAGTGAATTATTCATAAACCTTGTTAATTAATTCAAAGGCAATATTAAAGGACCAGTAACATTGTGGCACTAATTGCTAGATTGTTAAACAGTCCGTTGTGTAAATATGCTAGAGGTCACAACACTCTCCTTTATTACGTTTTGAATTTGATTGGCTAAATTATGCTAATTTAAATTTTGACAAAAGACAAAAGTTTCAAGCTCGAAAAAATTGATGTACTACCTTTCCAATTTAAAAAGACTGCAGTTTCTGATTGGCTAAGAGCTTACAACAACGTTGCAACTTATATGTTTGATAAGTTCTTTAAAGGAGCACTAGACCCAAAAGTGATGGCGTATTATCAGGGGGTCCCCAAAAAATTCAAATGGTTATCTAGCACGCAACAGTGTAGCAATTTTCTGCTTAATATGAATATTCAAGTGATCTTTGCCCTCGCGTCGTCTGTGGGCTATGGAGGCATGAATTTTTTCATTCTTTTGTGGATAATATATTTGTGAAATTCACGAACATGATGAAAATCTGTTGCAAAAAATTCTTAGTCCAAAATCCTCAAAGCCTACAAGGTTGAACAAAAACATCACTTAAAATCACTCATCAATAAACAAACAAAACCTTCACTGTAAAATACCATTCTATTTGTAAATTATTACTTTAAGCCAGACACCTTGACCGCAGGGGAATACTTTTGTCCTTGTCTTGAATGTGAAAGTCAGCGCAGTTGCAGTGAAATCTGTTTACTATCAATGTCAGATTATGACCATGGAAGTGAGGTGAAGTGTGTGGAATTCCCTGGTGTAATTGCTAACTGCTTGTGCTGGATTGTGGTTTCTGTTGTGAGCAACATAGACCCCCAACAGATTTTAGATTTTGTCGGGGCTTAGACACAAAATGTATTGCGAGGCTTAGACACAAAATGTATTGCGAGGCTTAGACTTAATGAAAATGAACGCCCTCACTTTTTGGTCTAGTGCTACTTTAGTGAATAATTATTCCCTTGATGCTAAAATGTGGAAGTCCAACTTCCATGCATCTTTCTATTGGCCCCTAAAGACAGACTTAAAACCTACAGATTATAATGCACATGCAATATTACCTTGTTCTAGGGATTTCCAAGTAAGTACAATACTCCAAAGTAGGTTTCAAGATCTTTCCAATATTTCCAGTGACTGATGTCCTCCCCATAAATTCTTTGTAATCCTTTTCCTTCACAGAAAAAAAAAAAAAAGGTTAAAAAATATCTTAAAAATATAGCTTTCCATATAAAAAAAAAAAAATAAACAAGATAAAGTGATTTAAAGGATACATAAAGTCTGACATAATCCTTATTTCATATGATAGAATTAAAAATTAAAAATGTACTGACCACATTCCATACCTTCTGAAGCAATTCAACAGTTTTTGCAATTACCCAAACTTTAATGATACTACTAAATGGTACTATGGAGCTGCCATTTTGATTTTGAAACATGCGGATTATGATGTCATCAGTCCAGCAGGATGTTCGGATGCTTTGTATTTCTTTATAATCTACCTCGAGTTTTCTAGCTTCTAAAAAATTCTTTTTCTTTTATATATGTGTATTTTTGTGTATACATGAAATTATCAAAACATGCTGTTAAAACTTTGTGTCACATCATTTTGGAATAAAAACTTAAATCACATTTATAAAGAAATACATTATCATCCTTATGTCCCTGTTGGGGAAATTATGTCAACATGCACAATATTTTAACACTAAATGGCAGCCCCCATGTGTCGACTTCAAACATGAATAACTTAAGATAGGAATAAGAATTGATTTGCTGTTTCTGGCAGTTGGTTAAGATTTTAATCCTCTATCATATGAAATAATGATTATATCAGATTTTGTGTCTCCTTTAAAACAGCATCGGTATAAACTTTCAAATTTTGTGGAAAATGTTCTTCAAGTATGTAAAATACTCGCACAGTTACTATTAATTGCTGAAAGTGATATATTTCTAGTACAGGGTAGCTTTAAACTTCCTTTTTGCTGGTGAAGAGGACTATAAATCCATGATTAATCTGAGGGAATCACTCCCAATGCGGTCAGAAAACTAGTATCTGTCCGCAGAGTTCATACACTTTATAAAATTCCAGGACTTTAAAGGACCTCAACATCAATATTAGGCTTGTGTGACATTGCTTTCTCTGTCATGTCGTAATATCGCCAAGCTAATGTGGGATTATCAATAATGTCGCAACATTGGGCCCTTAAGCAAATAACACCCAGCATAGAGGTGTTAATATACAAATCAATGAGCACTTTTTTTTTTTTTTTTCTGATTTTTAGCTGTGCTTTTCAAAATGTTTTTGTGTGAGTAATTTGATTTGGGGATTTCACAGCAGTGTTTACTGCTGAATGATGCCACTTTCAACATTGTCGTGAATCAACAAACTCAATGTTGATGTCAGGACATGCAGATAATTGTTGCAACATATGGATATTACCGATATGTCGCACAATTCTAATAAAGATTCCAGGACCTTTCAAACAGTTACACTCCTATAAATACATGTTGTTATCTCACTTTAAAATGTCAATTTTCTTTGTGAGTGACATACTTAATTTAGTGATACACTTTATTATACTTTATATCCAGTACAAAAAAACAGTTTTCATTGCCATCACAATTACTCATGAATGAGCATATCTGGGCTGCTTTAACTTAATGCTTGTATGCAGCTGACCACAGGGTACATATCAAACTTTACAATACATTAATTACATAACAAATGCAAAACATCTACACCTGGCTCAGTTGTTAAGTTTTTTCCACAAGTGTGTTTTCAGACAGGGATAACTTGTTTCACATCACAGCCAGAGTAAAACCATTTACAATACATCTAATAATCATGGCCCTCAAGCAGCAACATTGTTCCTAAAATTTAACCTTTGAGAATAAAGTAGGCATTAGTTTGTTGTTTTAGTAGAAGTGTAACATTTTAAAAGCAATTAATCAGTCAGCACCTGTAAAATTTCTCCACATTTCCTCGTAAACAAGTCACTTATAATAATATTTATGTATTGCATTTAGTGGAATTGTGTCTAAATGTTTCAGATCATGCCATGAAAATAAACATTTTTGTATACAACTCTATTGTACCAACTTGAAGCTAAAGTAAATATTCTCCTTAGTTTACCACTAACAATGCATGGCAGGTTTGTAATCTTGATCCTGCTAAACCACTATATGCAAATTTGAAAAGATTGGGTAAGCAGAAATAGAATTCAACACAAAAGAAATACAAATGGCTCAGCTATTAGGTTTTTCCACAAGTGTTTTTAAAGAGGCATAGCTTGTTTCACATTACACCAAAGTAAAATCTAACACTATACATCAAATAGTTATAGCCATCATGTAGCAGTATATAATGAAATACATTTATTCAGATTTTTCAAATTTAAAGTCGTCCCAGATTTAACTTTTTGAAAATAAAGAAAAGAATAGTAGAATGCTTTCATCAAAAAATGTGTTCTTTTTAGATTAATATCAAAGTGATGCATTTAGTGGTGTGCTATCAAAATTGCTTTAAAATACAAACTTTTAAAGTCCAAAAAGACTCACCTCTTAGCCCAGTCAACAATAGGAGCTGCAGAGCAATTCTCTTTTAGTGACACCAACGTCAACCATGAGGCTTATCTTCTTCCCTTGTTTGTCACTAAAATGAACATCAACAGGAATAACATCATAAAACCTAATGTCACATTGTTTATTACTTTTCCCTGAATGTACAACAAACATCAAAAGTAACTCTGAATTTGTTGTGATATTTGGGTTAGTACCTGGTATTATGCACATATGTTTCTTTTTGAAGACCTAAGACTATTTTGAGTATAATTCTAAATCCAAAGATCAGTTACCTCAGCAATCCCAAATCATACCATGAAATTAAATATTATTGTGTACAACTCTATTGCGCCAACTTGAAGCCAAAGTGCATTGTTAGTTTACCACTAACAATGCAAGGCAGGTTTGTAATCTTGATCATGTTAATTCAATCAAAATTAATGCAAATATTAAAAACAGTGGGTGAGCAAAAAATATAATTCTACAAAAAATACACCTGGCTCAGCTGATAAGTTTTTTTCCACAAGTGTTTTCAGACAGGGATAACTTGTTTCACATCACAGCCAGAGTAAAACCAATTGCAATACATCTAATATACAGAGCCATAGCCCTCAGTATTTTCAAACTTACATACATGTAGCACCCAAATTTGGACATCGAGAAGAAAGGAGAGAAAAGTAGAATGCTTCCATAAAAATTTGCTTTTTCAGATTAATATCTAAGTGATGCATTTAGTGGTATTAATATCTAAGTGATGCATTTAGTGGTGTGCTATCAAAATTGCTTTCAAATACAAACTTCTAAACTCCAAAAAGACTCACCTCTTAGGCCAAGTCAACAGAAGGAGCTGCAGAGCAATTCTCGTTTAATAAAACCAACGTCAACCATGAGGCCATTCAAATAAAACCAACGTCAACCATGAGGCCATTCTTCTTCCCTTGTCCGTCACTAAAATGAACATCAACAAGAATAACATCATAAAACCTAATGTCACATTGTTTATTACTTTTCCCTGCATGTACAACAAACATCAAAAGTAACTCTGAATTTGTTGTGATGTTTGGGTTAGTACCTGGTATTATGCACAGATGTTTCTTTTTGAAGACCTAAGACTATTTTGAGATTAATTCTATATCCAAAGATCAGTTACCTCAGCAATCCCAAATCATACCATGAAATTAAATATTATTGTGTACAACTCTATTGTGCCAACTTGAAGCCAAAGTGTATTGTTAGTTTACCACTAACAATGCACGGCAGGTTTGTAATCTTGATCATGTTCATTCAATCAAAATTAATGCAAATATTAAAACCAGTGGGTAAGCAAAAATTATATTGAACAAAAAATACACGTGGCTCAGCCGATAAGTTTTTTCCACAAGTGTTTTCAGACAGGGATAACTTGTTTCACATCACAGCCAGAGTAAAACCAATTGCAATACATCTAATATACAGAGCCATAGCCCTCAGTATTTTCATATTTTCAAACTTACATAGCACCCAAATTTGGAAATCGAGAAGAAAGGAGAGAATAGTAGAATGCTTCTATCAAAATTTGCTCTTTTTCAGATTAATATCTAAGTGATGCATTTAGTGATGTGCTATCAAAAATGCTTTAAAATACAAACTTGCAAACTCCAAAAAGTCTCACCTCTTAGCCCAGTCAACAGTAGGAGCTGCAGAGCAATCCTCGTTCAGTAAAACCAACGTCAACCACGAGGCCATTCTTCTTCCCTTGTCCATCACTGAAATGAACATCAGCAGGAATAACATCATAAAACCTAATGTCACATTGTTTATTACTTTTCCCTGCATGTACAACAAACATCAAAGTAACTCTGAATTTGTTGTGATATTTGGGTTAGTACCAGGAATTATGCACAGATGTTTCTTTTTGAAGACCTAAGACTATTTTGAGATTAATTCTAAATACAAAGATCAGTTACCTCAGCAATCCTAAATCATACCATGAAATTAAACATTATTGTGTACGACTCTATTGTGTTAACTTGAAGCCAAAGTGCATTGTTAGTTTACCACTAACAATGCAAGGCAGGTTTGTAATCTTCATCATGTTAATTCAAACAAAATAATGCAAATATTAAAAAGTGGTTAAGCAAAACTTATAATTCAACAAAAAATACACGTGGCTCAGCTAATAAGTTTTTTCCACAAGTGTTTTCAGACAGGGATAACTTGTTTCACATCACAGCCAGAGTAAAACCAATTGCAATACATCTAATATACAGAGCCATAGCCCTTAGTATTTTCATATTTTCAAACTTACATAGCACCCAAATTGGGAAATCGAGAAGAAAGGAGAGAATAGTAGAATGCTTCCATAAAAATTTGCTTTTTTAGATTAATATCTAAGTGATGCATTTAGTGGTGTGCTATCAAAATTGCTTTAAAATACAAACTTCTAAACTCCAAAAAGACTCACCTCTTAGGCCAAGTCAACAGAAGGAGCTGCAGAGCAATTCTCATTTAAAGAAACCAACGTCAACCTAGCATGAGGCCATTCTTCTTCCCTTGTCCGTCACTGAAATGAAGATCAACAGGAATAACATCATAAAACCTAATGTCACATTGTTTAATACTTTTCCCTGCATGTACAACAAACATCAAAAGGAACTCTGAATTTGTTGTGATATTTGGGTTAGTACCTGGTATTATGCACAGATGTTTCTTTTTGAAGACCTAAGACTATTTTGAGATTAATTCTAAATACAAAGATCGGTTACCTCAGCAATCCCAAATCATACCATGAAATTAAATATTATTGTATACAACTCTATTGCGCCAACTTGAAGCCAAAGTGCATTGTTAGTTTACCACTAACAATGCAAGGCAGGTTTGTAATCTTGATCATGTTAATTCAAACAAAATTAATGCAAATATTAAAAAGTGGTTAAGCAAAACTTATAATTAAAAAAAAAAGGCACCTGGCTCAGCTGATAAGTTTTTTTCCACAAGTGTTTTCAGACAGGGATAACTTGTTTCACATCATTGCCAGAGTAAAACCAATTGCAATACATCTAATATACAGAGCCATAGCCCTCAGTATTTTCATATTTTCAAACTTACATAGCACCCAACTTGGGAAATCAAGAAGAAAGGAGAGAAAAATAGAATGCTTCCATCAAAATTTGCTCTTTTTAAGATTAATATCTAAGTGATGCATTTAGTGGTGTGCTATCAAAATACAAACTTCTAAACTCCAAAAAGACTCACCTCTTAAGCCAAGTCAACAGAAGGAGCTGCAGAGCAATTCTCGTTTAATGAAACCAACGTCAACCACGAGGCCATTCTTCTTCCCTTGTCCGTCACTGAAATAAACATCAAGAGGAATAACATCATAAAACCTAATGTCACATTGTTTATTACTTTTCCCTGAATGTACAACAAACATCAAAAGTAACTCTGAATTTGTTATGATATTTGGGTTAGTACCTGGTATTACGCACAGATGTTTCTTTTTGAAGACCTAAGACTATTTTGAGTATAATTCTAAAACCAACGATCAGTTACCTCAGCAATCCCAAATCATACCATGAAATTAAATATTATTGTGTACGACTCTATTGTGCCAACTTGAAGCCAAAGTGCATTGTTAGTTTACCACTAACAATGCACGGCAGGTTTGTAATCTTCATCATGTTCATTCAATCAAAATTAATGCAAATAATAAAACCAGTGGGTAAGCAAAAATTATATTGAACAAAAAATACACGTGGCTCAGCTGATAAGTTTTTTCCACAAGTGTTTTCAGACAGGGATAACTTGTTTCACATCACAGCCAGAGTAAAACCAATTGCAATACATCTAATATACAGAGCCATAGCCCTCAGTATTTTCATATTTTCAAACTTACATAGCACCCAAATTTGGAAATCGAGAAGAAAGGAGAGAAAAGTAGAATGCTTCTATCAAAATTTGCTCTTTTTCAGATTAATATCTAAGTGATGCATTTAGTGGTGTGCTATCAAAAATGCTTTAAAATACAAACTTGCAAACTCCAAAAAGTCTCACCTCTTAGCCCAGTCAACAGTAGGATCTGCAGAGCAATCCTTGTTTAGTGAACCAACGTCAACCACGAGGCCATTCTTCTTCCCTTGTCCGTCACTAAAATGAAGATCAACAGCAATAACATCATAAAACCTAATGTCACATTGTTTATTACTTTTCCCTGCATGTACAACAAACACCAAAAGTAACTCTGAATTTGTTATGATATTTGGGTTAGTACCTGGTATTATGCACAGATGTTTCTTTTTGAAGACCTAAGACTATTTTGAGATTAATTCTAAAACCAACGATCAGTTACCTCAGCAATCCCAAATCATACCATGAAATTAAATATTATTGTGTACAACTCTATTGTGCCAACTTGAAGCCAAAGTGCATTGTTAGTTTACCACTAACAATGCAAGGCAGGTTTGAAATCTTGATCATGTTAATTCAAACAAAATTAATGCAAATATTAAAAAGTGGTTAAGCAAAACTTATAATTCAACAAAAAATACACCTGGCTCAGCTGATAAGTTTTTTTCCACAAGTGTTTTCAGACAGGGATAACTTGTTTCACATCACAGCCAGAGTAAAACCAATTGCAATACATCTAATATACAGAGCCATAGCCCTCAGTATTTTCATATTTTTAAACTTACATACATGTAGCACCCAAATTTGGACATCGAGAAGAAAGGAGAGAAAAGTAGTATGCTTCCATAAATATTTGCTTTTTTAGATTAATATCTAAGTGATGCATTTAGTGGTGTGCTATCAAAATTGCTTTAAAATACAAACTTCCAAACTCCAAAAAGACTCACCTCTTAGGCCAAGTCAACAGGAGCTGCAGAGCAATTCTCGTTTAATGAAACCAACGTCAACCATGAGGCTATTTCTTTTCCCTTGTCCGTCACTGAAATGAAGATCAACAGGAATAACATAAGGTAACGCTTGGAGTATACATCATCAATGCCACAAAGGAAAAGATTCCCAACCCTTTCCTATTACAGGAGTGAAGTATTCATAAACCTTTGTGATCAATTCAAAGGTACCAACCATAAAAGGACAATTGACATCTAGTATCTAATAGTTAAGATTATTTAACAGCCTGCTACTATATACAAATCAAGCATTACTGGAATTATTAGAAATAAAAGTTACAGACACATGACTGGTTCATTATATGAGACGTCCATTTAATTAAACAAAATTACCTCAAGAATTAATAATTGCAATTTAAGGATACACTTCCTATAACTTTTTTAATTGTGATTTAATGTAATAGGGAAATAAGGCCAAGCAATCCAAGGAGAATATTGCCGAATTTATAACCTCAAACCATGCAACACACCTAAATGTAGGCGCCTTAGCTAGATAATATCTCATTCAAATAATTTAATTTACAGTATTCATGTAGATGCCATAATACTACAATACACTCACCATGACTTCGTTTAGATCAAAATCTAGATCACATGACAACCAAAAGCAATCCAGGGCAACACAAGTGGTTTCTCCTGTAATTCCGCCAAGTAATCCTTCATCACGCTTTAAAATGAAAATATGAAAAACTTGTACAATCACAAACTTTAGTGATTACTTATAAATTAGCGTAGAAGCTGGAATTTCTTTCTTTTAAGCCTGTGGCATTTCAGTGGTGTCCTGTTATCCTCATAAAGCTTGTGTAAGCTTCAGAGACAAAGGTAACGCTTGGAGTATACATCATCAATGCCACAAAGGAAAAGATTTTCAACCCTTGCCTATTACAGGAGTGGAGTATTCATAAACTTTTGTGATCAATTCAAAGGTACCAACCATAAAAGGACAATTGACATCTAGTAACTAATAGTTAAGATTATTTAACAGCCTGCTACTATATACAAATCAAGCATTACTGGAATTATTAGAAATAAAAGTTACAGACACATGACTGGTTCATTATATGAGACCCCATTTAATTGAACAAAATTACCTCAAGAATTGATAATTGCAATTTAAGGATACACTTCCTATAACTTTTTGAATTGTGATTTAATGTAATAGGGAAATAAGGCCAAGCAATCCAAGGTGAATATCGTCGAATTTATAACCTCAAAACAATGCAACACACTTAAATGTAGGCGCTTTAGCTAGATAATATCTCATTCAAATAATTTGATTTACTTTTTAAAGTATCCATGTAATGCCATAATACTACAGTACACTCACCATGACTTCATTCAGATCAAAATCTGGATCACATGACAACTAAAAGCAATTCAGGGAAACACAAGTGGTTTCTCCTGTAATTCCGCCAAGTAATCCTTCATAAAGCTCTGAAATGAAAATATGAAAAACTTGTACAATCACAAACTTTACTGATTATTTATAAATTAGTGTAGAAGCTGGAATTTCTTTCTTTTCACCGTGTGGCATTTCAGTGGTGTCCTGTTATCCTCATAAAGCTTGTGTAAGCTTCAGAGACAAAGGTAACGCTTGGAGTATACATCATCAATGCCACAAAGGAAAAGATTCCCAACCCTTTCCTATTACAGGAGTGAAGTATTCATACGTCTTTGTGATCAATTCAAAGGTATCAACCATATAAGGACTGTTGACATCTAGTAACTAATAGTTAAGATTATTTAACAGCCTGCTACTGTATACAAATCAAGCATTACTGGAATTATTAGAAATAAAAGTTACAGACACATGATTGGTTCATTATATGAGACGTCCATTTAATTGAACAAAATTACCTCAAGAATTAATAATTGCAATTCAAGGATTCACTTTCTATAACTTTTTGAATTGTGATTTAATGTAATAGGAAAATAAAGCCAAGCAATCCGAGGTGAATATTGTCGAATTTATAACCTCAAAACAATGCAACACACTTAACTGTAGGCTCTTTAGCTAGATAATATCTCATTCAAACAATTTGATTTACTTTTTAAAGTATCCATGTAATGCCATAATACTACAGTACACTCACCATGACTTCATTTAGATCAAAATCTGGATCACATGACAACTAAAAGCAATCCAGGGCAACACAAGTGGTTTCTCCTGTAATTCCGCCAAGTAATCCTTTATCACGCTCTAAAATGAAAATTAAAAAAAACTTGTACAATCACAAACTTTACTGATTACTTATAAATTAGCGTAGAGGCTGAAATTTCTTTCTTTTAAGCGTGTGACATTTCAGTGGTGTCCTGTTATCCTCATAAAGCTTGTGTAAGCTTCAGAGACAAAGGTAACGCTTGGAGTATTCATCATCAATGCCACAAAGGAAAAGATTCCCAACCCTTTCCTATTACAGGAGTGAAGTATTCATTAATCTTTGTAATCAATTCAAAGGTACCAACCATGAAAAGACTGTCGACATCTAGGAACTAATAGTTAAGATTATTTAACAGCCTGCTACTATATACAAATCAAGCATTACTGGAATTATTAGAAATAAAAGTTACAGACACATGACTGGCTCATTATACGAGCCGTCCATTTAATTGAACCAAATTATCTCAAGAGGTAATAATTGCATTTAAAGGATACATTTTCTTTAACTTCTTAATTGTGAGTTGATGTAATAGAAAAATAGAGCCAAGCAATTTAAGGTGTATCTTGCCAAAATTACAACCTCAAAACAATGCAGCACACCTAAATGTAGGCACTTTAGCTAGATAATATCTCATTCAAATAATTTAATTTACAGTATTCATGTAGATGCCATAATACTACAGTTCACTCACCATAAATAACCTCATTCAGATCAAAATCTGGATCACATGACAACCAAAAGTAATCCAGGGCAACACAAGTGATTTCTCCTGTTATTCCACCAAGTAATCCTTCATCATGCTTTGAAATAAAAATATGAAAAACTTTTTCAATCACAAACTTTAGTGATTACTTATAATCTAGCTTAGTAGCTGGATTTTTTTTTTCTTTAATAGAATTAGTTCAGGGGTCAAGCAAGTCTATCCTATATAAAAGAGGGCTTCAAAAGAAACAAAATAGTGAAGAATGCATTGAAAAATCTTATTCCATTAAGGAGATATCTAAGTTTAAAGTTTGGTATCCTTTGTGTACAAACGACTGAAATCAGACTAATTGTGATGTCATAGCCTCAGACTCCTCAAAGTCTTTATGTATTCAATCATCATTTGTCCTGCGATTTTTGTGGCTTAAACACCATGGGGTATGTCAAAAATGTAGAACTGAATCTAGTAAAGGGTATTTATAATATACCAACCACCTGAAGAAAGTTTAAGGATAAATAATTTAAATAGTAACAAATTTAAATAAACTTTCTTTAAAATACATTAACAATTGCCAAGAATGTGAGGATGAGGTTGCCAACTATCCATAGTAGACTTACTATACCAGTCATTTCTACACAGATGAGACAGAGCTTTAAACTTGAATATCTCCTTCATTCTCTTACATATAAGATGGACTTGCTTGACCCTGAACTAATCCTTTTAACCGTGTGGCACTTCAGTGGTGTCCTGTTATCCTCATAAAGCTTGTGTAAGCTTCAGAGACACAAAGGTAGCGCTTGGGTATACATCATCAATGCCACAAAGGAAAAGCTGACAAACTATTTATATTATAGAATTAGGTTTGGTTTGGTTTGGTTTGTTGATGTTTAATAATTGCAACAGTCAGAGTCAAATGTGCCATGTTCATAAATTATGGTAGAAGAGTTAGGATAGTGAGGAGATAAAAGGTTTGTAAGGGAGAAAAGTAGAAAGAAAAAAGTGAAAAAGAAGGTAAAGTAAGGTTAGGTGTAGAAAGGGGGAGAAAAGTAGGAAGCTAAATGTGG
>JAIGNY010003571.1:5000-7500 GCA_020152595.1 Chiridota heheva
ATTTGTTAGAAACAGTATCTAGTATATAGAATAATTGCTCATTTTAACGTATTATTATTTCATCACCACTTCATGACGGTTACTTTCAATTCATTAAAAAATGAAAGTTTGAATGTTAATCTTTCTTCACCTTAATTGACATATTTCATACTTGGATGATCTTGATTTCTCATTTGGAATTGATCCATAACTGCTTTAGGTTAATAATAAAGACTGACGCCACAACCACACTTGCTCCAATAATAGTGAATACTTCCGGTGTATCACCAAGAAACAACACTTGATATACACTTGATTGAAATAGATTCATGTTTATACACTTTTCGGTTTGAAGACACTTAACAACAGGGATCCTTGCTGTCTTGTGCAAAATAACAAGCATGATAAGCATTAATAAGACAAGCATGGTAAGCATCAATAAGAGTGGTGATAGCAATACTCGATGTAGTTATCCGTAGTACAGAGTTTTATGGTTTTTACTTATCATTTGGGATCCATGATTGCTTTAGACTGACAATCACAGCTGTAGTCACAACTAAACTTGCTCCAATAATACCAAGTAATTCCGGAGCATCACCAAGAATCACCGATTGCAAAATATAGGAAAATACAATAGAAATAGTTGAAAAAACAGCAAATGTTACACCCTTTTCTTTTGTTAGGCAAAGATTACCAATAATGATGGTAAAACATGTCAAAAAAACATACACTGTAAGAGCGATGATGCTGATGGATGATGTATCTATCCGCAGTGCACCACTGAAAGGTGCGAAAAATAAACTTACAGATACACATATAACACCACTGCACATTATAGCGATGTACGGATCATACGTGTCTCTGGACAAGAGATCTGACTGCAATTAATCCGATAGAAATCAGCAAACCTGCTATACACATTAATACTGATCCCCACCACTCACTGTTCAGAGAAGTTGCTGAATCGCTTGCAAAAAGAAATGGTGGTTTAGTTACCAACACAATACTAATAATGTTCAATCCATACAAAAAACAATCTATTATGTCCAGTTTTTCTTTCAATATTAGAAATTCAAGCACTGCAGTTAGCAGTATGACAGTTCCAAATTCAATAACCACTGCATTTCCTGGTTGAATTGTTTGTAAGGCAAACACGGTCAATATCCAAGCAAAAGCTATACATCCACGACCAATTAAATACAGCATTGTATCATGTAGTGTAAAATCATTGCTGTTGCTCCAATTGCTAAAAGGAAACACAATGAAGGTAACGATGCTTCGCAGGAAAATGGTTATCCATGGCGAAGTTATTTCCCCCACTAATTTAAGCGTAAAAAGCGCAGTTGCGAGCAGGAATGAGTAAATTATCCCATACACCAAACCGATACGTCCATGGAGGTGTTGGTAAATATTTATCACAAACAACGTAACTTTATCCATTTTTTCTTTTGCCATCCCTTATGTTATGAGCATAAACTTGGTAAGTCAATCTGCTTTAATAGTGTTTAATATTTTTTGAAACAATTTTCATATTGTGTATTTCTTTAGCATGTGAAACACTATTTATGACAAACCAATGTCAAAATGATCCTCAGATTTGTCGACTGAGAATCCAAACTTAAAATAGCTTTCCCCACAGAGAAGCATTTCGAATCTAAACAAGTGCCTGGACAACCCAGTCAATTCCATTCAAAAAAAAAAAAAAAAAAAAAAAAAAACGACGTGCACGCTTAATAACCATATATCAATTTTAGATTCAATGTGAAGTCATCTAGTGGCCAACAACACAATTAAAGAAAGCATGTCATCTCACGAACATCACGTGCCACGTCACTAGCAAATCAGATACATATGAGTGAAGTCACTTCCATGGCCGTTTTTGATTAGCCTATCAGTATTTGTGTAGATATTTTGACCAATCTAAAGCGTTGAATTGTATTGTTTTTATAATCTCGACGTTACAAGATGACTGGCCTTCAATGTTTTATTAGAAATACTCAATGTGATCCAATCTTTTTCAGAGCTATTAGATGGCTGTTTTCATTGTCGATGTATAGTTGATCAAAGTGTATCTATCTGTAAAATAATCCTACGCCAAAGATAATGTAGGAAACAATTCAGAAATCCTACGTAGCGCTAAAATGGTGATCTTCAAAGTATACCATAAGTGACAAGTGGGACATCTTTCTTATTAGTATGTTGACTAGGATTATGCTCAAGCTTAAATACAAATATGTAAAAAAGTTGATCTCTCATTCTGCTTTGGACTTATTACATCTCAAAGATTTCATAAGTTTGTTGAAACGTGGCCTTGCTGCGTTAAGTGTGAGTTTGGAAAATTAATTAGCTGTTTCTAAATTATCAAAAATGTTTTTTATTTTTACTATTGCGATTTGGTATTACTACACCTTATAAAAACATATGTTGCCCATCTGTTTATGTACCTTACACTATATTCAGAAGAAAAATACATTTCCACTATTCAACACACCAGGAAGTCTTTGAAATGCAATAACTCCTA
>JAIGNY010003571.1:15000-22500 GCA_020152595.1 Chiridota heheva
TATGTCATGACATTGAATAATTTGGTCAAAATCATCTTCAGAAAAGTTTTTGGGGAAACTATTTTACCATGCAGCAATACTGAAAATAGTGTTATCAAATGAGGGTATTTACTATCTTTTAACTTCGGGCCCAAAACCTTCGGTAACCACTTTTTGGAATTACCCTCATCCAAAAGATAATAGAACATATTTTTCAGAAAACCTCACAAAAGTCACAAAATCTTCGCTTTCTTGTACGAAAAAGCCTCCGAACTTAAAGCTTTTTCCATAGGTTTCAATGGGGCAAATATTTAGCTCTGCGCAACGTTCAGTAACTTCGGCGAAGTGCAAATCGTGTTTTCTCCCATGCGCTAACGAGAAGTGCCCCTATGGATTGAGCTCCGGATTGGCTATATGTTCTGCCGGAAAATTTCACCTTCCTACGCATGTTATATGTCACGTCTTTAATCAAACTTTAAAAAATTAAGTACACGAAACTCATGTTATAAGTTTTAAGACGTACCAAAACTGACCTGGAAAGACGGCCAAATCGCTGACCTTCCGGGTACTTCTTCCCCTGGCTCCCACCAGAGCTTTGCACCTGGACCCTACCAAGGGAGCTTAAAAGTTCCAGGACTACTTGTAGATATCGAGATAATTCACGCTACGCGTATCGTACAATGCCATGCACGTATGGAAAAAAGAGTGAAACTATATCAATTAAATTGCAATGCACTATAGTTAAGGTTCCTTGGTAAAAGTTGGCCTATTTTTTATTATATTACCTAAAAAGGTTTACTCAGACCTTTGCGCCCCCACTTCAAATTACGCTCCGTTGCCCATGAATCGAACCCCCTTCTCTTCCCCCTTCCCCGTCCTTTAATATTTTTTGGTGACGCATATACATGTACTTTTGCTTCCGTCTTTGGTAATTTTGAGGTAAATATGCCACAAGGTAAAGGCCTTTTGGACTAATGACATGTAAGTGTATGACACTTAAAAAAGAATAGTCAATCACCTTTTTTTGTCTTTTTAATATTCCCTGGCAAAAAAATGAACCTAGTCAAGCAAAATGTAGATATTAAAATAAAATATGCTGACTAATATGAAACAGAACTTGTGACACCAGATTGTTTCGGGCGTCCTCTTCCCTTGGCATGTTGGCCAAGAACTCTTCTTGCTGCTATGTGCATGGGTGAAGCAACATTACATGACCTGATGACCCTCGGATCATGTTGGTCACTATTAAAAGGATTTTTTGATGTGGATTTTCACTTTTATTTAGTTTTTCAGTACATTTCTGGAGAGCCGCACGTAAGAAAATAAACTTAATTCAGCTAACCTTGTTAACGCCAAAGGATTAGGAAAAGATTCGATTGTTTAATTCTACATAATCTTGACTCCAAATGGGTTCATGAAGTAACATTTTGATCTTTAAAGAAAAAAAGTGGTATTTAAAAATCACCTCGCTACATCTACATCTCATTTTGCTACTGACAACTCGGAATAACTGAAGGTCGTGACTGAGTAAAAAAAAACATCTTTCAAGTTTCAGTCTTTGAGACGTAGTGTATACGTGTCAGTTGTGCATCCTTGGCAAACTGTTTCCATGTCCAGACTATTATTGTTGCATGTCCAATAATATGAAGGGGGATGGCTCACTTGTCCCCAGGCAGCCAGATTTCATTTATTTATCATTGATAGTAGGCCATGTTCCTCACTTTTCACATTGAAATTACATAACTTTGTACGCCATAAACTGATAACCTTGGCAAAATTAAATGGCTCTTAATTGTGCTGGTGGCGGTGGGTTGGCCTGAGGTAGGGAAGATGTCTGTTAAAACATTCACATCCAGTGTGGTGATCAAATGGGACGGGGTGGATTGTACATTTAAAAGTGTTTAGGCAAATATTTACGTAAAATTTTCAGATCGTACAAAATTCGGGTAAATTCAGTGGAAAATTCCGGCAGAATTAATTTCAAAAATCAAAGCCTGTATAAATTTCGGCAAGATTTGACATATAATTTGGCAGAAATTCCTGAAGATCAACTGAAGTTTTTTTGCTTATCAAAATTATTCCTTAGTTGGTGTTCAATTTGATAATGACCCTTTGATTTTTCCTTCTTCAAAATGTTTTGCTGTTTACGATATGGTCTTGTGTGATTATATGACCATATTATCATTTGGAAATTTGCAATATTCGAGCAATATGTACTTAAAGCAATATATAAAACGTGTAAATACATGTACGTGATAGATTTAACACTTTGTTATGATTAAAAGATTTTTGGTGAAACAAGGCCTAGAAACCAATGCTGTAGGTGAAAAGTTTCTCATTCCTTTTGGATCCGGCACAAAAAGAGAAATTGCTTATAATGAAAGATCAACATGCCCTCTTCCGAACACTTGCCCAACAGGACTCATTTAAGTCAAATGTATCATCCCGATTCAAACTTAGATGTACTCAACGAAGAATGGAGCGATTTTCAAAGAAGTAAAGGCATATAAAGCAATCAAATGCTCATAATTATGCTCTTAAAAAGGAGGCATCGCCTCTTAAGTCTTACTTGAATACCAATTTCCCTCCCAGCTGCCCCTGCAAACTCAATATCACTTACAGTTTTCACAGGAAGCCTGAATTTGACTTAAAAGGTACATATTCCACCTTGTACGGGGCATAAGTTCACATCACCGCACACCATTCCACCAAGTTTCAAGTTGATAGCTTTTACGGTTTTATCAGAAACGCCACACAAAATTGTGTATACGCACACACATACACACACGCGCACCCACACACACACACGCACACACACACACACACAACTAATGTTTAAATGCTTAGTTCAAGGGTCAAGCAAGTCTATCTTAAATGAAAGAAGACTTCAAAAGGAACAAAACTACTAAAGAAAGCCTTCAAAAATCTTATTCAGTCAAGGAGATATCTAAGTTTAAAATGTGGTATCATTTGTGTAAAAACTACTGAATTCAGACTAGTTGCGATGTCATAGTTTCAGATTCCTCAGTCTTTATGTATTCTATCATATTTTGCCCTGTCATTTTGTAGCTTAAAAACCATGAGGATATGTCCAAAAAAGTAGTAAAACTGAATGTAGGAAGGGTATTTATATTGTACAACCTGAAGAAAGTTTAAGGAAAATTCATTTAAATAGTGAATAAATTAAAATTTTTTTTAAATACATTAACAATTGTTAAGAATGTGGAATGAGGACACCAACTTTCCATAGTAGACTTAATACATCAGTCATTCCTACACAGATAAGACAGAGCTTTAAACTTGAATATCTCCTTAACGGAATAAGATTTTTGAATGCTTTCTTTACCATTTTGTTTCTTTTGAAATCTTCTTTCATATAAGATGGACATGTTTGATAAGTAAACTAACCCTTTATAGAGAGTCGATTTCCATCCTTCATCATAGAAAACTTGCGAGATATCCGTGACGGTGACGTATGACAGACATCTTCTAGGACAATGGTTTTAACGCGCTGCGCGATGTTTTGTGTACATGATATCAAGCGAATTCCGCACCTTCAGGATGACGGACCCAAATACATGGTCATCACTTTACTTCTTTCTTTGTTTATCTCTTTTAGATGTGTATTTATATTCTTATCTTTCAATCTACCTATTATGTACTGTTGTATAGGACCTCATGTAATATTAGCCAAGTGCTGAACTGAGATAACTCGTGTGAGATCTGAAATTAATAGAATGAAAAATAAAAATAACGCAAAATCCTCTGTTGAAGCATTAGGCGAAGAGCGTCCATTTGCGCATTTACGCTCCTTCGGGTACTACTACAAAACTAACTACAGTATGACAGCGAGGTACAAGCGCATGTATGACGTCACGCGCGCATTGCCACGCATACTAAACTGCTGCGCGGCCCTGACGAAAAACGGAGCGTATTTTGTAACGCACTGTTTGTTAAATCAATGACGATTGGTAAATGATGTACCAGAATAGTGTTGCGCTTCAGCGCAATACCTCTTGATACTATTGTGACGCTCCTTGCACGCACAAAAACTGAAGTCTTGAACCTTTTCTTACACTGTATGTCGTAACACTTGTGTTATGCGCGTTTCAACGTTTTGTTTCCTTAAAAGTAGCAAAACAAACTTCATAACCTTTTTAGTAGCGAACTTAGAAGCATCTATATTATTACTTTACGAGAAATTTACAACTAACGAGAAGATGAATTCATTCAACTCAAGACGAAGAGTGTCCCACAAGACCCACCGTGGAAGGTAAAACGCCATTTCTATTATCCTTAAGATATTTGTTGAGATAACCAGTTCATAGATTTTTTGGAAGAAAGCCCTACGCATAGGTTATGCAAATCGTGAAGGAGAAGGAGAGGGGTTGTTTGTTTTCTCAGAGAAGAATACAATTACATAAAATATTCGCACTGGGCTCTATTTAAGATATACAGTCTATAAATAAGTTAATACAAAAAACGAGTATAGCCTATTTTAAATTAATACTAGAGTATGGAAAAAATAGGCAATGATGAGAAATATATCATAAATGCCTTTTCTACACACTTCGCTATGGCATGACCACCCGGCTCCATTTAAAAGAAATACTGGTTCGTTTTTCAGACATTGCAATAGTTAACCATGAAATTAGGTCAAAATTCTATAAGTGTTGACCTATATCATTTCTTCGTATAGTTATTACTCGAGCCCTTACCGGTACACTTCACCCACTTTGTCGCGCAGCTGTCCATAAATGTATATCAAGATTTACGATCCAGTTGTAGATTTAGGGACTGTAATTAGGGACATCTATATCAGCAATAGGGGCAGCATATACGCTAGATAGGTTGAAAGGGAATAATTGTAACAGATTATGTACAGCTTAATAACTATTCCTTAATCAATTATTCAAGAAAGTTTACATGGCAAATTTCTTAAAAGGAATTTGCCTCTATTTTCTAAGGTATTATGTTTGTGTAAAACTCCGATCAGAGACGTTGAAGATTTTTCGACGATAGGCAATTAAGAATGACAATTAATATATGAAACCTTTTGTTTTACAGGAAACGCAATCTCTTGGTCAGATTGGTTTTATCCTTGTTCGCCAAACTGATCTGCAAATCTGCTGGTGACGATGAGTCTGATGATGGCTCGGACCGTATCTCTGGTGGTGACTTTGACGGTAGCCATGCCTGTAAAGCCGAGATATCGCGAGCAGACGAACGATACGATGCTCTGGAAAATTCATTGGTAAGTAGGTGTCAGTGACATCAGCGTCATCCACAGCCCCATCCCGCCAGGGAGCAATAGCTATTACGCCACGGGAGAGGGACTGGGGGACAAGACCCCACTTCTCCCAAGAGAAACTCTCTGGGGGTGGGATGGGGTAGGGAGAAGGGGGGGGGGGGTTACACGATCCACTGAGAGGTTCTTGCAGAATCGCTTGTACTGTTTATGGATATTGCAACAGGGACACAATTTAATCATTTAATCATCAAGGCGTGATGCCACAAACTGGTTTTAGGCCAATTGTCCCCTTCCCCCAGTTCGTGGTGCCTGGCGCCGCCACTGTCGGGGAGCTCTAGCCTTGACGATGATTTGTTTTACATGCTGGACAGCAACAAAATAAACCCCAGATAGAATATGCAACGCTTTACCGACCATTTACAAACTATGGGGAAAAACTGTGGTTGTCATGTCGTCGAGATTTCTGTTTAACCTTTCAACTTGATTGAATTTGACCTATTTGGAATGTCTGAAAGATATAGAAAATTTAACCAAGTCTGAAAATAATTGTGAATATAATGTAATATGACACCACCCCTCCCCGACCACACACGAATGACCTGATCATTACTTAAACAAGAAAATTTAAAGGAAGCTTTCTTGAGCTGTTTAGTATAGCCTTTAGGTATAATGTAGTTTATAACATAATCTGCATGATAATGTTACCTAGAGAATTAATTTCATTCTAGCATGATCTCATAACATTGAACTCTTATCCTAAATTTCAGATGAAACCAGAGGATTTATGGGAAATCCCAGAAAACAAGGATGATATTACGTGGATGGCAGATAACGGTGAAAAAGACAGTTTAGTCATCCTCAAAGAGAAGTAAGTTCTTAACTTTACTCATTTCTAATAGAAATAGGGATTACTTTAGAAATAGCTTCCATAGCTTCACCTGACGGTATATCATATTCGTATGGCATTGTTTTGTTCATTTTATATTAATGTTTAACAAAAAACGAATGATAGAGGCTTGGTGGTAATTTACCGCAAATATTTATTATCTATTCATTAAAGTTGCTTCGGACGAATATATTTTTCTAGAATTTTGTATATATATTTTTTATATCTGAAACTTGGTTGAACAGATAACTAGACGACATACAAGCATGGCGATGTACTGATTTTTCTCATTGTGTTTGTTTTTTGTAAATGATCGGCAAGTCAGAATATCTGTTATAGTTCAACCTGACAATACTTCTCATGGTATACTGTATACTGTTTTTGTTTTCTCATTTAATATTCATTTTAGACAATAATTATCATTACATTTTCGTATGGTGGGGTAATTTAAAGCAAATTTTCGTTTCTTATTATTTTTGTAATTTAACCACCCATCTTTTCACTACACAGAATGTGCAAGTCCATGGCTATGAAAGAAAAGAAAACACTTCAAGACAACCTCAAGGAAGATATTCAAAATCTTGGCGTCCCCGTCATCAAACGAAGTTCCATGAACTTGGTCATCGGTCAAAGTGGTGGAGCAACAATCCTGGGCAAAGGATCCTTTGGGGTGGTCAAGCTGATGGAGCTCAGTCTTGATGATTGGTCATCCACTGAGTCCACAGAGCTCGTGGCAGTGAAGTCATTCTATGGACGAAATTTGAACCATCGTGCTCAGGTAAGAAATCTAATATTTTCTCATGTACCAATCACGGGCACATGGAAAACCCCTGTATCGGCGATAGGGGAGGGAATTAACATTGGAAATGGGCGTGACCAAAGAATCCGAGGCCGTGGGTGACAAGTATGCAATCATCTAACATTTTAACCAATTCTGACGGCCAACTCGTGGCCTCTGGTAGAATCATGATTTATGAACATTTTTCATCAAAGACAATTTGTTAAAAGCAACGAAAAACAGAGAACATTTTTAATGCGAGTTAGAAGGGGGCAGGGTGTCACACCAACATAGTATCGCTATAAGTTTCAATATTTCTGAACAAATGTGATATGCAAATTGTATGTTGGTGCCTTCATTTCATATAAAATGAACTTGCTTGAGCACTAAATTGATAATTAAAAGTGGCCCCTAGCCAGCTCTTATATCATGTTTCCAAAACTGGTGCTCAACTTACATAAAAGTGACTTAAAGTGTGAACTGCACAATTTTTTTTATGAGGTACAAAAGTTTGCGGTCATTGAAAAAGTTGTACCGTTTCATTTAATTCCAAATACGTTTTCTACCTAAATTGAATGTTGATATTTCTGTAATGAAAGAATTAAA
>JAIGNY010003571.1:30000-37500 GCA_020152595.1 Chiridota heheva
CTGACTAATGTGAAACAGAACTTGTGACACCAGATTGTTTCGGGCGTCCTCTTCCCTTGGCATGTTGGCCAAGAACTCTTCTTGCTGCTATGTTCATGGGTGAAGCAACATTACATGACCTGATGACCCTCGGATCATGTTGGTCACCATTAAAAGGATTTTTTGATGTGGATTTTCACTTTTATTTAGTTTTTCAGTACATTTCTGGAGAGCCGCACGTAAGAAAATAAACTTAATTTAGCTAACCTTGTTACAGTGTTAACGCCAAAGGATTAGGAAAAGATTCGATTGTTTAGTTCTACACCTAATCTTTACTCCAAATGGGTTCATGAAGTAACATTTTGATCTTTAAAGAAAAAAAGTGGTATTTAAAAATTACCTCGCTACATCTACATCTCATTTTGCTACTGACAACTCGGAATAACTGAAGGTCGTGACTGAGTAAGAAAAAAACATCTTTCAAGTTTCAGTCTTTGAGACGTAGTGTATACGTGTAAGTTGTGCATCTTTGGCAAACTGTTTCCATGTCCAGACTATTATTGTTGCATGTCCGATAATATGAAGGGGGGTGGCTCACTTGTCCCCAGGCAGCCAGATTTCATTTATTTATCATTGATAGTAGGCCATGTTCCTCACTTTTCACATTGAAATTACATAACTTTGTGCGCCATAAACTGATAACCTTGGCAAAATTAAATGGCTCTTAATTGTGCTGGTGGCGGTGGGTTGGCCTGAGGTAGGGAAGATGTCTGTTAAAACATTCACATCCAGTGTGATGATCAAATGGGACGGGGTGGATTGTACATTTAAAAGTGTTTAGGCAAATATTTACGTAAAATTTTCAGATCGTACAAAATTCGGGCAAATTCATTGGAAAATTTAGGTAGAATTAATTTCAAAAATCAAAGCCTGTATAAATTTCGGCAAGATTTGACATATAATTTGGCAGAAATTCCTGAAGATCACCTGAAGTTTTTTTGCTTATCAAAATTATTCCTTAGTTGGTGTTCAATTTGATAATGACCCGTTGTTTTTTCCTTCTTCAAAATGTTTTGCTGTTTACGATATGGTCTTGTGTGATTATATGACCATATTATCATTTGGAAATTTGCAATATTCGAGCAATATGTACTTAAAGCAATATATAAAACGTGTAAATACATGTACGTAATAGATTTAACACTTTGTTATGATTAAAAGATTTTTGGTGAAACAAGGCCTAGAAACCAATGCTGTAGGTGAAAAGTTTCTCATTCCTTTTGGATCCGGCACAAAAAGGAAAATTGCTTATAATGAAAGATCAACATGCCCTCTTCCGAACACTTGCCCAACAGGACTCATTTAAGTCAAATGTATCATCCCGATTCAAACTTAGATGTACTCAACGAAGAATGGAGCGATTTTCAAAGAAGTAAAGGCATATAAAGCAATCAAATGCTCATAATTATGCTCTTAAAAAGGAGGCATCGCCTCTTAAGTCTTACTTGAATACCAATTTCCCTCCCAGCTGCCCCTGCAAACTCAATATCACTTACAGTTTTCACAGGAAGCCTGAACTTGACTTAAAAGGTACATATTCCACCTTGTACGGGGCATAAGTTCACATCACCGCACACCATTCCACCAAGTTTCAAGTTGATAGCTTTTACGGTTTTATCAGAAACGCCACACAAAATTGTGTATACGCACACACATACACACACACGCACCCACACACACCCACGCACACACACACAACTAATGTTTAAATGCTTAGTTCAAGGGTCAAGCAAGTCTATCTTAAATGAAAGAAGACTTCAAAAGGAACAAAACTACTAAGGAAAGCCTTCAAAAATCTTATTCAGTCAAGGAGATATCTAAGTTTAAAATGTGGTATCATTTGTGTAGAAACTACTGAATTCAGACTAGTTGCGATGTCATAGTTTCAGATTCCTCAGTCTTTATGTATTCTATCATATTTTGCCCTGTCATTTTGTAGCTTAAAACCATGAGGATATGTCCAAAAAGTAGTAAAACTGAATGTAGGAAGGGTATTTATATTGTACAACCTGAAGAAAGTTTAAGGAAAATTCATTTAAATAGTGAATAAATTAAATATATTTTTTTTCAAATACATTGACAATTGTTAAGAATGTGGAATGAGGACACCAACTTTCCATAGTAGACTTACTACATCAGTCATTCCTACACAGATAAGACAGAGCTTTAAACTTGAATATCTCCTTAACGGAATAAGATTTTTGAATGCTTTCTGTACCATTTTGTTTCTTTTGAAATCTTCTTTCATATAAGATGGGCATGTTTGATAAGTGAACTAACCCTTTATAGAGAGTCGATTTCCATCCCTCATCATAGAAATCTTGCGAGATATCCGTCACGGTGACGTATGACAGACATCTTCTAGGACAATGGTTTTAACGCGCTGCGCGACGTTTTGTGTACATGATATCAAGCGAATTCCGCACCTCCAAAATGGCGGACCCAAATACATGCTCATCACTTTACTTCTTTCTTTGTTTATCCCTTTTAGATGTGTATTTATATTCTTATCTTTTAATCTACCTATTATGTACTGTTGTATTGGACCTCATGTAATATTAGCCAAGTGCTGAACTGAGTTAACTCGTGTGAGATCTGAAATTAATAGAATGAAAAATAAAAATAACGCAAAATCTTCTGTTGAAGCATTAGGCGAAGAGCGTCCATTTGCGCATTTACGCTCCTTCGGGTACTACTACAAAACTAACTACAGTATGACAGCGAGGTGCAAGCGCATGTATGACGTCACGCGCGCATTGCCACGCTTACTAAACTGCTGCGCGGCTCGAAGAAAAACGGAGCGTATTTTGTAACGCACTGTTTGTTAAATCAATGACGATTGGTAAATGATGTACCAGAATAGTGTTGCGCTTCAGCGCAATACCTCTTGATACTATTGTGACGCTCCTTGCACGCACAACAACTGAAGTCTTGAACCTTTTCTTACACTGTATGTCGTAACACTTGTGTTATGCGCGTTTCAACGTTTTGTTTCCTTAAAAGTAGCAAAACAAACTTCATAACCTTTTTAGTAGCGAACTTAGAAGCATCTATATTATTACTTTACGAGAAATTTACAACTAACGAGAAGATGAATTCATTCAACTCAAGACGAAGAGTGTCCCACAAGACCCACCGTGGAAGGTAAAACGCCATTTCTATTATCCTTAAGATATTTGTTGAGATAACCAGTTCATAGATTTTTTGGAAGAAAGCCCTACGCATAGGTTATGCAAATCGTGAAGGAGAAGGAGAGGGGCTGTTTGTTTTCTCAGAGAAGAATACAATTACATAAAACATTCGCACTGGGCTCTATTTAAGATATACAGTCTATAAATAAGTTAATACAAAAAACGAGTATAGCCTATTTTAAAATAATACTAGAGTATGGAAAAAAAAAGGCAATGATGAGAAATATATCATAAATGCCTTTTCTACACACTTCGCTATGGCATGACCACCCGGCTCCATTTAAAAGAAATAATGGTTCGTTTTTCAGACATTGCAATAGTTAACCATGAAATTAGGTCAAAATTCTATAAGTGTTGACCTATATTATTTCTTCGTATAGTTATTACTCGAGCCCTTACCGGTACACTTCACCCACTTTGTCGCGCAGCTGTTCATAAATGTATATCAAGATTTACGATTTAGTTGTAGATTTAGGGACTGTAATTAGGGACATCTATATCAGCAATAGGGGCAGCATATACGCTAGATAGCTTGAAAGGGAATAATTGCAACAGATTATGTACAGCTTTATAACTAAATGAAATTTCTTAATTAATTATTCAAGAAAGTTTACATGGCAAATTTCTTAAAAGGAATTTGCCTCTATTTTCTAAGGTATTATGTTTGTGTAAGACTCCGATCAGAAACGTTGAAGATTTTTCGACGATAGGCAATTAAGAATGACAATCAATATATGAAACCTTTTGTGTTACAGGAAACGCAATCTCTTGGTCAGATTGGTTTTATCCTTGTTCGCCAAACTGATCTGCAAATCTGCTGGTGACGATGAGTCTGATGATGGCTCGGATTGTATCTCTGGTGGTGACTTTGACGGTAGCCATGCCTGGAAAGCCGAGATATCGCGAGCAGACGAACGATACGATGCTCTGGAAAATTCATTGGTAAGTAGGTGTCAGTGACATCAGCGTCATCCACAGCCCCATACCGCCAGGGAGCAATAACTATTACGCCACGGGAGAGGGACTGGGGAACAAGACCCCCATTTCTCCGAAGAGAAACTCTCTGGTGGTGGGGTGGGGTGGGGAGGAGGGGGTACACGATCCACTGAAAAGTTGTTGTAGAATCGCTTATACTATTTATGGATATTGAAACAGGGACACAATTTAATCATTTTAATTTCGTATGACAAAGGTATGATCCCACAAAACGGTTTTGGGCCAATTCTCCCCTTCCCCCAGTTCGTGGTGCCTGGCCTTGACGAGGATTTGTTTCACATGCTGGAGAGCAACAAAATAAACCCCAGATAAAATACGCAACGCTTTACCGATCATTTACAAACTATGGGGAAAAACTGTGGTTGTCATGTCGTCGAGATTTCTGTTTAACCTTTCAAGTTGATTGAGTCGGACCTATTTGGAATGTCTGAAAGATATAGAAAATTTAACCAAGTTTGAAAATAATTGTGAATATAATGTAATATGACACCACCCCTCCCCGACCACACACGAATGACCCAATCAGTACTTGAACAACATAATTTAAAGGAAGCTTTCTTGAGCTGTTAAGTATAGCCTTTAGGTATAATGTAGTTTATAACATAATCTGCATGATAATGTTACATAGAGAATTAATTTCATTTTAGCATGATCTCATAACATTGAACTCTTATCCTGAATTTCAGATGAAACCAGAGGATTTATGGGAAATCCCAGAAAACAAGAATGATATTACGTGGATGGCAGATAGCGGTGAAAAAGACAGTTTAGTCATCCTCAAAGAGAAGTAAGTTCTTAACTTTACTCATTGCTAATAGAGATAGGGATTACTTTAAAAAGAGCTTCCATAGCTTCACCTGACGATATATCATATTCGTATGGCATTGTTTTGTTCATTTGATATTAATGTTTAACAAAAAACGAATGATAGGTGGTAATTTACAGCAAATATTTATTACCTATTCATTAAAGTTGCTTCGGACGAATATATTTTTCTAGAATTTTGTATATATATTTTTTATATCTGAAACTTGGTTGACTACTCGACGACATACCAGCATGGCGATGTACTGATTTTTCTCATTGTGTTTGTTTTTAATAAATGATCGGCAAGTCAGAATATCTGTTATAGTTCAACCTGACAAAACTTCTTATGGTATACTGTATACTGTTTTTGTTTTCTCATTTAATATTCATTTTAGACAATAATTATCATTACATTTTCGTATGGTGGGGGTAATTTAAAGCAAATTTTCGTTTCTTATTATTTTTGTAATTTAACCACCCATCTTTTTCACCACACAGAATGTGCAAATCCATGGCTATGAAAGAAAAGAAAACACTTCAAGACAACCTCAAGGAAGATATTCAAAATCTTGGCGTCCCCGTCATCAAACGAAGTTCCATGAACTTGGTCATCGGTCAAAGTGGTGGAGCAACAATCCTGGGCAAAGGATCCTTTGGGGTGGTCAAGCTGATGGAGCTCAGTCTTGATGATTGGTCATCCACTGAGTCCACAGAGCTCGTGGCAGTCAAGTCATTTTATGGACGAAATTTGATCCATCGTGCTCAGGTAAGAAATCTAATATTTGCCCATGTACTGATCACGGGCACATGGAAAACCCCTGCATCGGCGATAGGGGAGGGAATCAACATTGGAAATGGGCGTGACCAAGGAATCCGAGGCCGTGGGTGACAAGTATGCAATCATCTAACATTTTAACCAATTCTGACGGCCAACTCGTGGTCTCTGGTAGAATCATGATACATGAACATTTTTCATCAAAGACAATTTGTTCAAAGCAACGAAAAACAGAGAACATGTTTAATGCGAGTTGGAAGAAGGCAGGGTGTCACACCAACATAGTATCGCTATAAGTTTCAATATTTCGTAACAAATGTAAAATGCAAATTTTATGTTGGTGCCTTCATTTCATATAAAATGAACTTGCTTGACCACTAAATTAATAATTGAAAGTGGCCCCTAGCCAGCTCTTATATCATGTTTTCAAAACTGGTGCTCAACTTACATAAAAGTGACTTAAAGTGTGAAGTGCACAACAAAATTTATGAGGTACAAAAGTTTGCGGTCATTGAAAAAGTTGTACCGTTTCATTTAATTCCAAATACGTTTTCTACCTAAATTGAATGTTGATATTTCTGTTAATGAAAGAATTAAACATTATATTAATGCAAACGTTGTTTATCAATATCTATAGATAATAAAAGGAAAACTAATGTTTATGCCAATATTATTTGTTATCATTGCAGAAACTTTTGGCTGAAGTAAAAGCCCTTAGTACCTTTGGAGGTATGGAAGGGTTTCCAAAGTTTCATGGTGTAACCACAGCCTCACCCATTCCAGCAATTGTGGAGGATTTTATTGGAGACAAGCATTTGAAGAAGTCAATCAACATGTGGGAAGCCTTATTTTTAAATAATGTGACGAAAATCGAATGGCTGCAAATTCTGCAAAGTGCAACAAATGCTGTCGATTGTATGCACAAGCATATGTGGATTCATCGAGATATTAAACCAGACAATATTTTATTGGTTTGGAACACGGGCTGTAACGCTGAGGCAAACCCCATCAACCGCGGACGTGTTTCGGCCAAGCTGATTGACCTAGGTCAAGCAATTCCCGCCAATGATCCAGCTAATTTAGCACGTGATTTCAGCTACGAAATTCAAATAAAGCTATTTCGCCGTAACTTACAGATACCGCCAGAAGTCATTAAAGGGGAGTCACCGTACACCTTTGCATCCGACGTGTACTCCCTCGGTGTAATCTATCGGATGGTTGCCGCCTATATAGGCCTAGACTGTCTGGATAGACTCGGTGTTTGGTGCATGCATGTAACCCCCTCTATGAGGCCACATCTTTCAGAAGTAATTAAAATCTTGAATGAAGAAATTTTTAATATGTGAATTTATATATCCAAAATGTAATTTTTACACAACTTCAAATCTTTGTTTTATCTTTTTATTGTTTACTAATAAAAACGAAACCAACAATTGACTGTATCGCCTTGACTTATATTTGAAATTTCTGATTACTTATTATTAGGAAACATGTTTTCTGTCACACATGATATTAACATTAGCAGATTGTCTAAATGTTCTAAAAAAATAAGACGGTACGTTTCCCATCAATCGCTGTTGTGCGTAATTTGTGTGAGGAGATACGATCTAATTGTTTTGGGTGTAAGACTAACTTTCCCGACGAATATTTGCCCGACATTAAACTACAGAACTAATGTGTCTACTATGTCTA
>JAIGNY010003571.1:42500-55000 GCA_020152595.1 Chiridota heheva
CCCTACTTTTGTTCGAAATTTTCAAGCGGGGTAGTGGGGAGAAAGGCGGGGGGAGGGGGTTAGTGGAAGGTCTGGTAGCCGTAATTAAATCTTCCTTGTTAAGTAACCAAAGGAGATACAAAAGCAACAAAAATAATAGACTTCTTCAGCTGTTGATGCTAATGTGCTTTTTCTTGATTTTCAATTTAAATTTCAGTTAAGAATGTATTCCAGCTGAGCTTATAAGGAGGAGGGGATTTGTTTCTATATTTAAAATTTCAGACATTGGCCGACCCCCGACCCCCCCCCCTCTTCCACCCACCCTCCAAAGGGTAGTTCCGTTTTATGACTACGGAAAAGTTGCTCATGCATAGGTCATAATCTATTTGAAAGATAACTATGTGATATGGTGAGATAGTAAGGATAGCGTTGTGCTGTTTTGAGATATTTCATTTTCAGTTTGGCTTTGAAATATATATACAGTCGGAAAATGGTATGTGGCAAAAAGCTGTTCAGAGAGTGTAATCGTTTGACTGTTTCACAGAAACTGTTTCACATAAACTGTTTTTTGTTCACTCTAAGAAAAATAACAATTACACAAGTTGTGTAAAAAATTACACAACACTTGTGCACATATAGTGCACTATAGCAAACAAAGTGTAAAAATAACACAACATTGTGTAAAACATTTACACCACTGTTGTGTAAAACTTACCATTGATCTGTTCAAAAACAACACAACTAGGTGTTTGATAACTAACACAATAGTTGTGTAAAGCAAACACAATTACCTGTGTTATATAAGGTGATTAATTGTTGTGTAAAATTGACTAATTGTTGTGAAGAAAGGGCCTGAAAAGAGACCTTATTAGGGATCTGTCAAAGCCCATATGAAAATAATATCAAAGTACCTCAATAACACCCTCCTGCAATATATCAGAGACGCTTTTCTTGAATTACATGACAAGCTTGCAAATTGAAAGTAAGTATTATTAACTTTGAAGTCTAAGATTTCATCAATTTTATTTGGCAATAAAAATGTAGTGGCATATTAAATATAAAGTTGATCTAATATTTTTACTGTTTTAATTCTCCACTAAATAAGTTGTATTTGAGTAAAGTGTTGATTTGGTGCAAAAATAAGCTTTTTTTTTTTACAAAGCAGATTGATACAAATCTTAATAAAAAGATGTATTCAGATACATTTTTTCAAACTCCGCCCCTTTTTTAGCTGTGTAATTTTAATCCAACGTTGTGTAGAATGGGCGTTACACGTGACATGTGTACATATTTCTACACAACTTTTTTTAGAGTGTTTGGTGAAAGCAAAATTGTTTTTGTTTCTAAAAAAGTGGGTAGATGAAGTAAATTTTGATATTTGGAGTCAAGGGAGGGGGCACTTAAAACTCGCTACTATGGTAAGAAAATATTGATGAACATTTGATGAAAAAAATACATCTTTTAATATGAAAAAGAGGGGTTGCATGGAGTCTATCTTCTGGAGAAGCTCTATGAATTGATCATTTTCTTAAGGAAATTTGAATTTCGTTTTTTTATTCCCAAATTCTAAACAGTAAAAATATCAATTATTATTTGATGAATGCAGAAATTGATGTTTTCTTTGATAAAGGGATGGTCTGAGACACACTTCCTCCACTCGTTTGACGAGGTTTAGGCCATACCCCGATTCCTATACCTTTATATGTGTATTTACATAACTCACATTTACGTATATGTATCATTAATCAAATAAAGGATAATGAATGGAGTCAAAATATTACAAAAGCCTATTAGGGTAGAAAAATAAAAACGTTTTCGTCATAAAAAAAAAAATGTTTTTGAGAAAAAAATGTTTTGGTGGAAAGGAAAAACAATTTTGAAGACCCTATAGTAGGCATGTACTGTTGTAAGTACCCGCGTTTTCAACATTAAATATTTTCTCTCCCAAAACCTCAAAAGTTTTGGAGAACAAATTAGAGTTACAGCTCTAATCCTAATCCCAAATAGTCAGTATGCGTGCTTTAACATTAAGCGTTTCTTTTCTTCAATCCTTTTTCTTAAATGGTTTCGTTTCTCTCCAAAACTGTGTTTTATTACCCCAATGGACTTTTGTAAAACGTACACGTCAGTGATTCTGAAGATGTATACTTCACTTACTGTATTACTGCATGGTGACTACACTTATCATTTATGATATTTCTTTCATTTTCCAAATTCATCATTGGAAAGAAGGGCTCAAAAAGAAAATATCTTTTTGCTAAAAGATAGGCCTAAATTTGGCAAGCAATTTTCTTTATATTGACTTTGCCTGCACGAAACAACTTTCAAGTTGTAAAGATCGTAAAAATTGGGTAAAATCTTGAAAGGATTGAAATAATTTTCGGAATCTTTTAGCATTCATACTACACATTTCTTCGCCGCTAACATACAGCAATGCAGCGCTCTTCTTGTCTACGCCTGATATATTACGTAAGTATGCACCCGGGGCAATTTTCGTCTTGATTAAAAGGGTATATTGGACGTTCTTTTATTTGGAGCGAAAGCTTTAGATTTTGGAAGAAATGTCTTTTGAGGATGAAATCTTCTCAGAATATGTCTCAGCCAGAAGGGCGGACGGTTGCACAAACGGCGGAGGACGGTAAGTTTGATGTATTCCCTTCCATCGAGTAGTTTCGCTTATTTTGTGGATTTTTTTCATTTCCGTCCGGTAGGCATAGGCAGGATTATGGGAGTGCGGGTGGGGATAGTGTGGGGCTTCTCCCACTTTCCCCGTATCATATATGTCTTGCGTGCTGATTTTGTATATTTGATTGCTTTTGTAACTGTCAGACTGGGAACCCCACTATTAGTCACACTGGAAGTAACATTATTATACAAGGTTTTCACCCATTGTATAATGTGAGGACCAATATTAAAATATGACAAAGTATGAATAATGAAATCCCAATCAAGGGAATCGAATCCTTTTTCATAATCCAAGAAGAGCAATGAGCCATTGATGGTTTTACTTTTGCAATATGAAATAAGATCAAAAATTACTCTAATAATTTTCACCAATATAGCGACCTTTTAAAAACCCTGTTTATTCATTACTTATTGTATTTTTTTAAACACATTTAAGACGCGTATAGCCAGACACTTTGCTCCAATTTTATAGTCGGTGTTCAGCAGAGCTATTGGACGCAAGTTCTTTAGAAATTTAGGTTTTCTGGATTGTTTTGGAATGAATGAAATGACAGCTCTGCCGCTCATCAGATAAAATAGTATTGGTAAAAACATAGATTTAACCACCAAGGGGTCAATTTCTGGCCAAAAAACTGAAAAAATCCTAATATAGCGGTAAATCGCTATATAGGATTAATTTCAACATTTGTATACTTATTGGTACCAATTTTCTTAAAACTTTCATGATTTATAAAGGAAAGAATAAAAAATCTTAAAATATTAATTTTAGTCAACAATGTAAGAAATTTGGGGCAAAAAATGGGTTTTTAATTCAATCCGATAAAAAATAAAATCATGCTTATTAGTCATTTTGAAAAAATTCTTACCTTCTTTCAGAAGAAAAAAAATGAAAATCCATAGGAATATCCCTTAAAAGCATTATGTTTAGAGATTACATCATTAATAACATTCTTTACTGACTGAATATAATAATTGTCCTTGAGCAGGGAGAGATTCATCTTCCATACCCCTGACCTCGCTTAGTGCCAGTACTAAGATGAAAAGTCACACTAGAGTGGTCTGAGCCAAAAACTGAAACAATATTAGCAGCAGCAATGCGATTAATTAAATGGCGAGAAATCAAGAAAAAAATAAAGTCTACAAAAAATAGTATCATCAACACTCGATTTCCACGAATAGAGCTTACCCTTAGGACTTCGTTCTCGCCAAATGTCAACGAGGTCAAAAATGATGCCTGATACGTTTATTTCTCAGTTTTTCCGTGTTTCAAGAGGAGTGCGACTTGGTTGTCCGCTCAGCGCGTATTTGTTTATTCTTTGTTCCGAGTTATTTGCGTCTATTCTTAAGAACAATCATAACATTAGAGGTATAAGTGTAAACAGTTATGAAATGAAAATATCGCAATATGCGGATGATACGATTCTGATAAGTGATGGCTCAATTCAATCTCTAAGTGAAATTAATATTGTAATCTCCACGTTTTCGTGTGCCTCAGGTATAAATATTAATCTTGATAAATGTTTTCTTTTCCCACTTGGTCACACTCAAAATAGTATACCAGATTATTTGTCAAAATTAGGTTACAAAGTCACTTTCAGCCCTATTCGTCCTTAACAAATCACGAGGATGATTTATTTTAATTTAAACTATTTACCAAAATTATCCAGACTTAAAAACCCTTTTCACGTCTGGTCTTCCCGAGACGGTGAGACCTAAGTCCAATAGAAAAAATTACATCAATCAAAAGTCTTGCGATTTCACAATTTGCTTATCTTTTTACCGTTTTGCCTAAACTTCCTGCTGATTTTATTCGTGAACTCAACTCGATTCTTTAGAAGTTTATTTGGAACGACAAACAGGATAAGATTAAACGCTCCGTTTAAGAAAATGATAAATGTAATGGCAGTCCGGCAGCAGGCCTATTAATGGGAACATAAATGTTTCTAAAATTGGGAACATTTTGCTATATGTAAGCCGCCATTTTGTGATATTTCCCATGATCTTTTGCTATTCCAACGTTGAAGCCTTATGCAATGTTACATATTTCAAATTTGAAATACCTCTGGGAAAAATAGCTTTGCTTGGGGAAACTTAAAACTTGAAAATGCCTTCATTACTGTCATGGCTAAAACTTTTCCACTCCCATTTGATATGTTCACAACGCTGTTTTCGAAATATTATAAATAATAGACAATAGAGCTAGGCTTTTAGGCGGGAAACAGCCATTTTTAAATTTCAAATACTTTTCAACACAATGTTTTTTGGTATTTTAAGTACATCAATTAGAAACTACGACATTTTATCGCAACATCTGAACAATATGGCTGCATGACTTCAATATTCTCGTGTGGTATAAATGTTCCTATTAAAAGGCATGCTTCCGGACTGAATGGTGGACTCCGTATGGTCAATATTGTCAACTTTTTTAAGTCTTTAAGTTCTCTTGAGCAAAACTTTGTTGTAGTTTTAATGTTGCGCACTGGAAATCAATTTCTAATTTATCATTTATCTTCCTTTGGGGGCAGATTGATGTTTAGGTGCAATCTTAACAAAAACAATTTATTTCTATATAAAATAATTTCATCAAAGAAATGTGTGGACTTGGGGCTGATTTCAATTTCTGTGAACTTGTGAACTATTATGGGAATCAAATAATTCTCAGCAAACATTTCGTTACAATTGACAACCGTCATTTCTTCAATGTCAATCTGTTAGATACAAATGCTATCTTAAGTAAGAATTTTTTTTGATACTGATGGTGAACCTGTTTCGTATTGTAATTTTGTTAGTAACTTTGGCATTACAAACCTGCCTTTTACTGTATATTTTGGCATTTTATCAGCTGTTCAATATCATTGGCGTTTTAAGCTGGGCCTCTTAATTCTTTTCCTTGTATTTCTGAACGTTTTAATCAATGTATGTCCGCCTCCAAAAGTTGTTTACAAGGGCTTGATGCATCAGTATTCCTTAACACCATCTGCAATAAAGCACTGGTTATACAATAGTGAGTTTCAAAACATTAACTGGAATCCCGCATTTTCTTTGCCTTTTTATGCCGTTAGAAATACAAAGTTACAGTACTTTCAGTATCGCTTTATGCGCAGACTCATCAGTTATTTAAGGAGGCTAAAAATTACTGACAAGCCTCTCTTTTCTTTTTGCGGCCGTTATTCATAAGGAAAACTTAGATCTTTTGTTCTAGGACTGTCAATATGTCGCTGTGTTTTGGAATGACATATTTACTTTATGTATATATCATGTTTTTAATTTATCACTAAGAACTGTTTCTGTCGCTTATTTAGATGACTTGAGGCATCCCACCAACTTATTTATTTTGAATGCTAAAAATGACATTTTTCTTGCAAAGTCACGTAATAAGATAGCTTTTTTCTATAAAATTCAATTTGATATGCAGGTTGAATCTTACATTTTAGAGAAGAACTCTAAAAATGGGCCACTGTATATTTGGAAACAATTTTTTCGTACATAATTTTTCTGTATTCTAAACAGTAAGCCTACAGTTACAACTTCTTTCATGTCCCTCTGTTCGCACGACTTGCTGATATCAGTTTTATAAAACCCTGATTTCTTGTTTTGTCACATGCAAGTCTCGTTTCATTTTCTGTATTATTGAACATCTTTGTATCATGGACATTTTCATTTGTATGAATATGAACGTATGTGTGTTTGTTCTACTGTGATACATATACCGTGAAATGAAATAAATGGAGGAAAAAAAGGGCTGCGAACCCCAAGACTTTTCGTAGAGGCAAATTTTATTTTGTGACTTTGCCCCTTCACTTTCGGTACATAGGTAAATCCCGTTCATGGATATGGGTCAGTTGCTTCGCTGGACTTTTTTTGGAGTGGGCAAAACCATTAAAAAAATTCGACTTCAAGGTATTCCCTACCCCAGAAACATGAATTGTAAGGGGGAAATCGAAAGTTTTGGTAAAAAGTCGGTAAATTTTTGGGGAAATGTCGCATATTTTGAGAAAAAAGTAAAAAAATGTGAGGAAACAATACAAAAATTTAAAAAAAAATGTCGCATATTTTGAGGAAAAACTTAAAAACAACACAATATTCTAAACCACCATTATCGATGAATGTATAGATTGACCAACTATCAGATTATGAACAGAAAAGTATAGAAAAACAAAAGAAAAAAATAGTCCGTCACTTATTTCCTCTGCTTTTGTGATATTTTAAGAGTCAGAAAGTGGCATGGCCGTACCGCATCATCTTACTCAGGGGGCGGTTACTTTTTGCCATACTCGAAAACCTATTATGAATAAAAAATTGCAATGAATCTGTGAATTGTATGGCTTCCTATTGACGCACAGCTTCCTACTGTGATATTGCTCCTTATTGTCGTACACAAGGTGCTTCCTATTGTCACACTGCTTCTTAATGTCGCACACTAGGTGCTTCTTATTGTCACGCTACTTCTTATTGCCGCACACTAGGTGCTTCTTATTATCACACATGCGCAGTAATAAAAAGTACATATTGTGCGACAGTAAGAAGCAGATATGGCATGACAAGGTAGTGGGTCTTAGTTTTCCCGGTCTTGGTTTTCCCGGTCTTGGTTTTCCAGGTCTTGGTTTTCCAGGTCTTGGTTTTCCAGGTTTTGGTTTTGCAGGTCTTGGTTTTCCAGTTATTTGTTTTCCATGTCTTAGTTTTCCATGTCTTAGTTTTCCATGTCTTAGTTTTCCAGGTCTTAGTTTTTCAGGTCTTAGTTTTCCAGGTCTTAGTTTTTCAGGTCTTAGTTTTCCAGGTCTTAGATCTTCGTTTTATAGGTCTTCGTTTTCCATGTCTTAGTTTACCATGTCTTAATTTTCTAGGTCTTGGTTTTACAGGTCTTAGTTTTCCAGGTCTTAGTTTTCCAGGTCTTAGTTTTCCAGGTCTTCGTTTTCCAAGATGTGAAGAAATGTACTGATTTTCAGTCACATTCAGTAATTAAATTAATTTCCAAATTTGACCACCCGATTTGATTTTACAGGGCTTCGTTTTACAGGTCTTTGTTTTACAGGTCTTCGTTTTACAGGTCTACGTTTTACAGGTCTTCGTTTTACAGGTCTTCGTTTTACAGGTCTTTGTTTTACAGGTCTTCGTTTTACAGGTCTTCGTTTTACAGGTCTGCGTTTTACAGGTCTTCGTTTTAAAGGTCTTCGTTTTACAGGTCTTTGTTTTACAGGTCTTCGTTTTACAGGTCTTCGTTTTACAGGTCTTCGTTTTACAGGTCTTCGTTTTACAGGTCTTCGTTTTAAAGGCCTTCGTTTTAAAGGTCTTGGGTCTTCGTTTTACAGTCACGAAAATAATTACACTTTGCGGGATTTTTAATTTTTTAAACAAAAAAATCTTTAAATTAAAAGAAAAAATTATAGTGGGCCTTTACGGAAGAGCAATAACAAACCACACACAAAGTTACCAATTTACCATACCAATTTGGATAAATCCATTGCACCAAGCTAAATCCGTATCAATGTGTGAATCCATTGGCTCTGAATATGAAGTCTGTGTTGCAAAATGTCTTCGTTCCTTTGAAAACTGTCACAGTAGCTGCTGCAGATCCGAGCTCTAGTTGCAAATGTTTCATGCGGACCCAAAATCAATTCGTGGGGTGGAAGGGGGAGGGAGGGAGGGGAAGGGGGGGGGGGTACTTGGCCTCAATAAGATTATTGCGGTTGTTATTGGCCAATATCAAACTACGTTTCATTCCTACATAGCAAAGCCTTTCACTGATTGGTTAAAAGTTTATATTGCTTAGTAGCGAGTATAACTCGTATACAAGAGTGAATAGAGGGCGAAATTTGTTAAAAAGAAATGCTCATTTAGATGATGAATGTCGTCATATGTGGGTACAAATTGACGAAATGTGCTATTTTTAGAAAATGAAGCTATACGGGTAACAGGGGATTCCAGTTCTAAGTAAAAATTAATTTCTGCTCAATTTGAAGCAAAATTTGGTTTAATAGTTTATTAAAATGTTTTGCTTGTTGTAATTTGCGGGAACAGGATTGAGTAGGATCATAATTGGAAAAAATACAAACTTTAACACTTGAAGACAATTATTCGGAAAATCGTCAAAATTGGGATTAGGGCTTAGAAAGTTTAAGATCATGAGTCAAAACATAGATCAAGATTTGGAAACATTGATATCTTTACCATGATGAAGAACTAAATCATGGTTCTGCCCAAATCTATCAACATGCAACCAGCGGCGTATTTAGCTTTCGGTGCCAGAGAAGAAAAGGAAGAGGGGGAATTATCGGGAAACGGTTGTACCCAGAGGCGCATGGGAAGCGGGGGAGTCTCCTGGTTGGGAGGTAAAATTGGGAATTTGAAATTGGTAAAATTTGGTATAATGATTAGAAATCATTGGTAAAATTATTGGAAATTATGGCAAAATTTATTGGAAATTTGTGTAACTTTTGCATCAATTTTGAAATTGAATACACTTACCCAAAATTGAAGAAAATTAAAGAAAAGTTCCCGAAAATAAAAAAAACTGCCCGAAAATTGAAGAAAATATAAGAAAATATACCGGGAAATAAAATAAATTATAGACAATTTTCTGAAAATCGAAGGAAATTGAATAAAAGGTGCCGAAAATTGAACAAAATTGTCCGAAAATGAAGGGGAACTGGAAGGTCCCGAAAATTAAAGAAATTTCGCACGACTTGTTGATATCAGTCTTTCATAAACCCTGATTTCTTGTTTTGTCACATACAAGTCTCATTTCATTTTCTGTACTATTGAACATCTTTGTATCATGAACATTCTCATTTGTATATATAAACGTATGTATTTGTTTGTTCTACCAGAGAGCGTGATGTCATTGTTGTCATGTACTCGTTTTTTATTGTTTTTAGTTGCTTTTCATGCATTTTGAACAATCTTACACGGAAATTTTATCAAAAGATTTAATGTTTTTTGGCATCGTGATACGCATTTAATCCACTGTTGGAAGGACTTTGCACTGAGAATGGCCATTCCACTCGTGCCCAAGTCTTTGCCCGGTGCATTAAATGCGTATATAAACACTCCGCTTTTAATTAATGCACAAGTCATGACTATGCAAATACCCAAAATATATTTTTTCATAACCTTTAATATCTCCTTAACGGAATAAGTGATTGATGTTAAGCTTGTTAGTATTGTTTCTATTCAAGTCATCTTTCATATAACAGTATAATATAAACTTGATTGACAAGAGGAAATTCACAATTAAATGCATTTAATTTTCAGGCCTTGATATGCAAATTTGTAGCGTGTGACCATGTAGACTACACAGGGATATCTGTTTGTTTGTAAATATGTTTGTTTTATAATCATCTGCCAAATTACATTGAGGGGGATGGGAATTTCTACCATAAGTTAAGTCGAACAAAAATTTGGATTATACATTCTCAATATTTTCAATAGCAGATATTCTTTGAACGACATTGAAAGAATTGAATGCAGTTTTTCAGAGGTGTTATCCTTTATTATGCAGTACTTCACAAATTGTTCATATATAGTACAATTTTCAAACTTCAATACAGCAATTGATATTTGTGCATAGAGCTTTAGCAATTGTTATTTTTAACGCATACCTTTAAGGATATACGGACAGGTAGATATTTTTGATGCACCAGAAAGAGAGTTTAATTCTAATTAGTCTTTAACTTTGGACAAAATCTCCTGAGTAAATCAAAAACTATAAAATAAATGTTAATGTATGCGGAAATTGTAATGAATGGAGAGGAGATAACTCAGAATCTTGCATATAATTTTTTCAAATTTTTCTTACATTGGCGAAGGATTGAAAAGTAGTAAACTTTATGACACAAAATTTAGATATAATTTGCGGAATAAAGTCTGAAGATTCAAAATGCTGTAAAATTGTCACTTTTCATCCGATTTTGACGATTTTTGTCTATTTGCATGGTGAATGTCATATATGCTTAGAAAAGTATAGCAGAGGTAAATATTGTAATTAGATTGGCCCAGCACCGCGTGTAATGTGATGGAGTGCACTATTCTATCTAACGAAAGCTTTGATTGACTTTTGATTAAACTCTTGTGACAGTGTGATTTGGTACCAATGTCATGCATATTCAATTATGCTGACAAAAAAACACACATACATACACACACACACATACACACGCACCCTCACGCACACACGCACACATACCCACACACACACACGGACAGACGCAAAAATCACCACATTTTTGTCCCGTTCCAAAAACTTATAACCCCTAACCCTTAATATAAGGTTACCATATGAGACCATCTGGTGGACCCCACCAGCCCCCTCAGTTATTTGCCTATACCACAAATAGACTACAATATCTCATCCCCACATTTATGTATATGTGGGTGATGAGATAATAAAATCACTACGCATTTTAAATAGGGTGAAAATTTACACATACATTATATTTGCTAACTTGATTTCAAAATTGCCAAGAATTTCGCTCAAATCCCAAAATACACCAGACATTGTCTTATGATACTTTAAACGTAGGCGATTAGTTCTGTACAAAATATCCTTTCTCATACTTTTTAGTCACCTTTGCAATATAAAATGGCTTCTAATCGTGTAGATTCAGCCTATTTTACTTATCCACCCTTATCGACCTTTGACCCAATTCAAAAATAAGTGGAGCTCAAAATGAAGTAAAGAAATAATGTTATTTATTGCAAAGTCTTTAATACCATTAGCCCAGATTTAAAAATAATACGGGGCTCTTCATTATTACTATCATTAAATGTATATAAATGTGCATAGGCAATATTACCGAAATTGCTATCAAAAACCATAAAAGTAGCAAACAAAAACATTCACCTTTTCATCAAAATCGGATAAAAAAATATTGTGACCATTGTGCAGTGTTTTGAAACTCAAGCATCAATATGCAAAAGTGTCTGAACAATTTTGAGGTAATTGTGATTTGTCAGAGCGAAATTTTCTTTTGAAAATCTGTTTTTGTTTTACAATGTCTAGTATAATTCTTAGGAGTGCTGCAGCGAAAGGTTTTGGGCCTTATACCATATCCACAATAAAACGACAGCAATACTTTGCAAGGCATTGTGTTGAAACTGTACCTGTACTGTACAGTAGGGGAGAATCCTGGACTTTTGGTGTAATAAGAAAATACACCAAAATTTGGAGCTTCGTATTTATTACACGATCCATGGAGGCGCCATTTTAAGTAGTGATAACGTTAAGTCAATAAGGAATGTTTAATGAGAACATAAGGAAGGGAGGGGGTATTTTTGATAGGAAAAACCGATATCAAATAAATATTCATTAGATTTGACCGCGGATTCTTCAATTTCATCGTAGACTTCGCTTTAAAATAACAATTTCATCGACACATGAGACTTCTGATACCGTGTACATGCATCTTTAAAATAACAAATTGATATAAGACAAGTTTCCATGGATCTTATTGAATGACCATTTGTAAAACCTGATTACTATAGGAGGTTTTCTCGACACATGATTCTGTGTTCAACACAACAAATAGTCCAAAGTGCATCCCAAAATATAAGAGGCAATGAAGCAAAGAAAGAAATCAAACCTCGCTGATACATGCATATTAATGGGAAGATAAATGTTCTTGTACATGCAACATGGAAGCCGCCATTTTGTGATATTTCCCATGATCCTTTGCTATCTTAACGTTAAAGCCTTAGTATGCAATGTTACTTATTTCATATTTAGAACACGTCTGGGAAAAGTAATCTCTGCTAGGGGAAACTTAAAACTCATACAAATATCGTCATTACTGTCATGGCTACAACTTTTCCACTTCCATTTGATATGTTCACCACGCCGT
>JAIGNY010003571.1:60000-220000 GCA_020152595.1 Chiridota heheva
CTAGGCTTAAGTTAAGTGTAAAAACTACCCTAACTTTATACTAACGTTGGGCCTAGTTATTGAGATAACCACCTCACTCAGTAGGCACTACTTGCAAGGCAATACTTGAATACTGAGTGAGACAACAAATAATACACTCGTAATGTTGAAAACCATTCAGGCAACAACAATTAAGATAATTATATAATAAAAACCTTTTTCAAACTTGACACAGGTACTTACGAGCTACTGCTGTAGTCAGTACGGCCCAGTTGACATTGGGATTGCCGTACGATACGATTGCGAGGGTTGTTAGATTACATTAGGTGCAATTCCTGTGTTTTTTTGTTTTTAAATCATACGTTGTAGAAAATTGATGATTGAAAAATAACTTACTTTTTGAATATTCTAATCAATTAGTCTAAATCATACATTTAAAAAAAAAAACCTTTTCAAAATTTTTTACCTATTTTAGCACCACGTCGGGATAAAATTTTCCTAGATTCATATTTTGGTCGCCATTCTCTTAGTCACCGCACATTTGTGATTAATTATTTAATGTCCGCAAATAAGTTTTAGAATGTTTCACTAAACTGCAAGTTGATTTTTCGCTGACAACATTTTTTTTGTTCATATAATTTTATTAAATAGTTTTGGTAAAGAAAAAAAAAAAGCTGTGTGCGAAAACAAATAACACATCAAGAAATGTTTAGATTATATAATTGTACATTGTAAGTATTATCTTAATTTTTTCCTCAAATGATCTAAAACATATTACCCCCGCCAAAATGGCAGTGTTTTGAACTTTGACCGTACTTTAAAGAGCTTGTCAGACAATTTATATGAAATAAAAAGTAGTCTAAAATACTTTGATAAAAGTAACTAAATTCATCTTAAAAACAGTTTTTGAAGACATGGATAAGTTTTAAACATTGATTCTAATCATTGTGGGTAAAGAAAGGTAATTTGGTTTCGTTTTCTTAAAGATCTTAAAACTGAGATTTTTCTACACTTTGAACACCTCACTTAAAACAGTACAGGAGGGTATAGGATTTTGTAGTAGTAGTGTGGAGTCCTAGTAGTACCCATGGACGGCCAGCCATCACCAATGGCAGCCATACTAACAAGGCTGGCATCAGTCCGACTACAGGGAGTACTACTTACGAGCTACGATTTTGATTTCATTAGCATCTTAAAACTTTAAAGTATCTTTCATTAAGTTACAAATGAAATGATGAACATTTTGTATTTAAAAAAACTAAATTATGGAAGAAATGACATTCAGATCACTTGGCAAATCCCTCACTTTTGGGAACGCGTACATCATGCACGTATCACCCGAGTGTGCTGGAAACTCTTATTTTCATGTTAATGATATGTTATCGCAAGAAAGCTAAAACAAGGCATTTTCAGGTCAATTATTTTTAAAGTTTTTGACCCACGGTTTTTAGTAACTGGTTTTCAAAAATTACCAATTCTATTGATGAGAAATAAGGCAGAGTACAATAGTCGCTCAACTTCAATCTGACATGTACAGTAGAATCTGAGACAATGAGTTGACTGGCTCTGGTCCATTTTATGTAGAATGACCTGGGATTAAATTTCAATCTGATTAATTACAAATTTCTTGAAATGTAATTAAGTAAAAAAATATTTTTTAAAACCATATTTATCTCTTCTTTTCCAGACCTTCAATTTGAATTTCATGCACATACAATTTAAAAGACTTCAGACAAAAAAACTACCTGCATGCCAGAAAGAATTATCAACATGGCTAGCACTGTAGGGGCTGGCACACCCAAGTCTTCAAAACGACCAAGTTCATCGGAGACAAGAGACCTCCCACTGACAGAAGCACTTGATTATTTGACAGATGGTACGTATAATAACACACAAATTGCATTTCGTGAATGAGATTGGTACATGCAACTAATTATATTTCACCTCACAAAGGACAGTGGATTTCCAAAATGTGCATTTTTACTGTATTTATAAAACTGGGAGATCAAGACATGTGTTTAATTAGTGACATTTGTACATTAATTGTAGATTTTGAAAAAATAAAAACTGGAAATTTTGTTGAAGTGGTTTTTGTCATTTTCTTGTATTAGCCCGGCTTGCTCCCCCATTCCGACATTTTTTTAGAAATAGTTTTCAATATTTCTTGAAGTAACCTGTAAAAAAGTAATTGGTTACAAACAAACATGGTAGAATTATTTAAGTATTTCAAAACCACAAGCACCCAGCCCTGCAACCAGCTGGATTTAGATAGGGGAGGGGTACCTCTGATCAAGAGGGGAAATTTACAAGGCTGCAAGGGCCTTGTAAAATAAAGTTTGACAGGGTAATTAATTATTTTAATCATGTTTTTGGGGTATCACATGTAGTGTATATGGGCAGAGTTGGATTTAATTATCAAATTTCCCATGGTTCTGAATAAAGGTATTGAAAATTTCCCACGAAATATTGCGACAGAAATGATATAAATGTAGTAAATGCATCTTTATATACTTCCCTCCAGCAATTTAATGTATTTTTTATTGCACAATGACATGGGGAACGTTTTTAGAGCACATATTTACCATATACTGTATATACTGTCGTTTACTCAAATCTATGAAGAAGAAAAACATATTTTGTCTTGTTTTTTCTTCCTGAGCCTTCCCTGTATTTTATTCTCTCCACAAATTCCCCATTTTCCTGTGGTTTTAACTGCCTGAACCGTAGATGTTTGTCAGCTTCATATACGTATATTAGTATTAGGTCACAAAAAGTTTTCCTTTAACTTTTTGTGTATTAATCGTATATTGATAGATTGATCTTGTGTGGATGCATCAATTAGTTTATAAAGTAGGTCACTAAAGGTTTGTCTTAATTCTTTTACTGATTTCATCTAATGTGATTTTTTTTATATTTGAGAAAAGTTGAACAATTTGAAAATAATTGATATGAGAAACATTTCCCTCCTTTTGTAGAAACAACTGACATTAAAATTAGAGGTAACACACAGCTGTCATTACATTTGGAGAACATAGAAAAAGCAGCAAAACTAACTGGACTTGAAGAAGACTGTATTACAAAGTTGGTTGAAGTTGTGGCATCTCAGCGATTTGGTAATTATCAATCTCAATAATGATCAATCTCAATAATTATCAATCTTAATCTCAACAACATCCAGCCCACCATTCCGGCCAAACCCATCATCCACAATCTCTCTCATAAAGACAACGTCCACATTACCCGCCTTAGGATAGGTCACACCCACCTCACACACTCCCACCTCCTTAGCCATTCCCCCACCCCTCTGCTATAACTGTCATTGCCCCTCACTGTCCACCATGTCCTCCTTGCTTACCCCCTGTACAACCTCTCCAGAGCTTCCTTCACCCCTCACAACTCCATTGCCGAGCTCTACCAGAAAAATTCTCTAGATAGAATTATCTCCTTCCTTCATCATACCTCCCTCTACAACTATATTCAGTCTCCCTCTCTCCATTTTTTATTATTATTATTTTATACACCTTTGCACTTTCTCTTATGATCCTAGCTTCATGTCTATTGGCTCTCAACCTTTTCTCAGATTAAAGTTTCACAGTAGACCGCTTTTCTGGTTTTAACCGCATACAATTGTTTGTATTCATACTTGGTTTTACGTTTTTTCAAAAACTGAAAAACCGTGAATATTTAAAAGTCAGTATTTTTTTGAAAAAGACACTTTGTGATAAGAAAATGTAACATTCTATAATGATTTTATCTCATTGTGATGCGTTACACTAATGCATAATTGTATCAAGCTTGTTTACAAATGTTAAGGATTGCTTTAGAAATAAATGGAGAAAAAAATTGTATCAGATAAGACCGGTAACTGAACATGCAATAAGCTATGCTACTCAACTCGTATCACACAAATTAGACCACACCCAAATTCCCAACGGAAAATTCCATCACACATACAGGACACAGTATCGTAACTGTTGCTAACCTGTATCCAATGGCAAGAGACTTAAGATTTTCATGAGGACGTTTTGTAAAATCCAGAGCTTCTAATTCAAGATTATGCATTCCCTGCATTATATTTTCAATAATAGGCCCCTACCCGATTTACGTACGAATGTAAATCCATGATAATACCAAGCTACATGTAACTACGTTCTGATTGAAACTTTGAGGTAAACATTGTGAAAAATTACTGCCAATCTCGCCATTGACCCCTGTAAAAATATTGCGTGGACCACTTAATTATAATTTTCATTCATTGCACAGTTGTAAACTTGTTTACTATTTTAAAAGCAGGGTGCATTAAGTAATCTTTATCCACTCACATATAGTAAATTTACTGCAGAGGTATTATCGTAACTTTTTTATTCCCCACAATTTCCACAAGAATGGAACAGCCCACTTATGTAAATTTAGTACTTCTTCTTTTTGTAAGTTTCAACTACGAAAATCAAGGGGGTGTCAACTAAACAACTAGGGGTTTAATTGAGATTTATTTTGTTGAAAATTTTAATGTAAAAGTGTAATTATTTAGTAAAAAGTGGTATGAATGAATGCAGGGGCGTGTCTCGCTTTTCTTTCTTGAGGGGGCTTAAGCCCCCTACCGAGGATCACAATTCATGCCTCCCCCCCCATATGAATGAATGCAGGGGCATGTCTAGCTTTTCTTTTTTAAGGGGACACAACCCCTACTGAGGATCACAATCTGCATCCCCTTCCTCCCCCTCCCACACACATTTATCCTAAATTGAAGATTTTTGGACCTAAATTGAAGATGTTTGGTCCAAAATTGAGGATTTTTGGTGCAAACTAAAAGTTTTGGTCCAATATGCAAGTCTGGAGCAACAATAACGGTTTTAGATTCTCCAAAGACAAGACAGTCTGCATGCACTTTTGTCATTTCAACAACCTCCACCCCAACCCGAACTTTGTGCTCAATGGGAATCGCATCCCTAAAGTTGAAAACACAAAGTTCCTTGGTCTAACTCTAGACCCCAAGCTCACCTACAAGCCACACATCACCAACCTGAAACTAAAATGCAATAGCTCCCTCAACCTTCTCCGACTGCTCTCAACACTACTTGGGAGCGAACCGCTATGCTCTCCTCAAAATTTTCAGGCTCACCATTCGTGCCAAGCTTGACTATGGCAATATTGTTTACTGTGTCGCTCACAACTCATACCTCAACCACATTAACACCATCCAAAATGAAGCCCTCAGGCTTTGTCTAGGAGCCTACAGGACCTCCCCAATCACTAGCCTTCATGTTGAAGCCAACGAACCCCCCTTTCTACTTAGATGTAAAAAGCTTAGCCTCTCCTATGCTTTTAGAGTCCTCACCAACACTCAGAACCCTGTTTACAACCTCATTAGGTACCCCAATTTCTCCTCCCTCTTTGATAGGACTAAAACTCTATCGCCCCCCTTCAGCTTACGCATTAAATCAGACCTCTTTCAACTTGGCATCAACCCCGCCACTCTCGGCACCTATTCCTGGCCCACTTTTCCGCCTTGGGCCACCCCCCTTCCTTCTGTCCACCTAGACCTCTCCACTTATAACAAAACTCAAACTCACCCTAATCTCTTCATCAATCTCCACAACCAAATCAAAGACCAACTCTCAAATTACACCTCTATCTATACTGATGGCTCCAAGGAAGGCAACAAGACAGCTGCTGCTGCCATCATCCAAGACATCACCCTCAGTAGCAGACTTCCTGACCACTCATCCATCTTTTCAGCCGAGGCTAAGGCCATTCTCCTCGCCCTCAACTTTATTGAGTACTCTCCTCTTAGTCACTTTGCCATTTTCTCTGACTCTAAGGCTGTTCTTACTTCATTACTCAATCTTAAATGGGATAACCTCACCTGCCACCTCCTCCTCCGGAAACTCTTTTCTCCCACCCTCTGCAGGAAAAGTGTTCTTTTCTTCTGGATACCCAGCCATGTTGGCATCCCTGGCAATGACAGGGCTGATACAGCCGCTAAGCTTGCCCTTAACCTCCTCCCTTCCCTTTTCCCAAATCCCTCTCTGACATCAAACCGCTTATCGCTTCTCTTGTTCGTGACCGCTGGCAAACCTTATGGAACTTCCAAATTGATAACAAACTCCATGTTATCCAGCCCACAATCCCGATCAAATCCACCATCAACAACCTTTCTCATATCGACAACGTTCATATTACCCGTCTTAGAATTGGTCACACCCACCTCACTCACTCCCACCTCCTTATTGGTTCCCCCCAACCCCTCTGTAACAATTGCCACTGCATCCTTACAATCCAACACGTTCTCCTTGCTTGCCCCCTGTACAACCTTCCCAGAGCTTCTCTCGCTCCCCACAACTCAATTGCTGAGTTCTTCCAAAAAAATCCTCCAGATAAAATAGTCTCCTTCCTTCAGCATGCATCCTCTACAACCATATTTAATCCTCCTCTTCCACCCCTCTCTACTCTGTTTTTAGTTTTTCCCATGCACCTCCTCTCTCGATCACAGCTTTCTGGCTTTTGTTCTTGAATTTCTCTCATTCTTCCCCTGGTCTCTTTCCTTACTACCTCTAAAATGATCTGACCTCTCAGGCACAATTTGACCTTCGTTGTCGTGGTGCCGTTAAGACCTCATCAAATAAACAAACAAACCAATATTAATGATGATTTAGTCGATATGATTAAAACACATGCCAACATCTGTTTTGTGTATGGTTTAGTTAATATTTCAGTTAATTATATATATGGCTGTAACAAAATTTGGGGGGGTGGGGGCTACAACATTTTTAGGGGGCTAATCCCCCAATAGCTCTCTTAAACACGCCACTGAATGAATGGTAACATATATGAAAAGGGATAGCGGGCCAACAGAAGTAAATTTAGATGGTGGAAACTAGTAAATATTTTATAGTTTTATTTTTTTATTGTGCCGATATGAACTGACAAACAGACAAAGAAATAAACCTACAAGTCATATTTAACAATATATTTTCTTTTAAATTATATGTAAAGAAAAGAGATGAAAGCATTTTGTATAATGTAATTCAACAGTTAAAATGCAATACATAGCACAGTACCCAGTGTGGGGTAAACAAACTTTGTTGCATTCTTTGTTTGTTTACAAAAAGGTCAAAATACTCGGTTTGTTGGTTTAAACCGGGCGTCGTTATAGAAAGAGTCCGGTTTTGAGAAAAGCCGAAACCGTGAAACTTCATCTTCCCCTTATTCTTCTCTTATTTTTTATTCTTCCCCTTAATTTTGTTCTTACCTCTGATATAAGCTAACCTTTCGGACACATGACTTGTCCATCTCCTTAAAAATCTGTTCCAGCAAATCATAACCACAAATTTACTATAGCAAGTAAAGTAATTAAAATAATCACTCAACCACACAATAAGGTAGCATGGAACTAATTATTTGCCCCATTGAAGCCTAGGATGAAAGAGTTAAATTCGAGTCCTTTTTATACCAGAATGTTATAGATTTGGGATCTTTTGTAATGTTTTCCAAAATGTACCATTTAATATCTATCGGATGAGGGTACTTTCAATAGGGGGGGTGACCAGAGGTTTTGGCCCTTTTGTTTTGGCTGAACACCCTCACCAAATCACTCAAATTTGGGTATGGGTGCATGGTAATATAGTTCCCCATAAAACTTTTACTGAAACAAATCTCGTCAAGTTTGGATATGCATAGTCAAGACCTATCCTTTCTCTACCATTCCTGAAATTTACTATTTCTCAGCTTCCTGTCCCATGACATGGGACCTCTCGAAAATATTTGTATTAACCTTTTCTCTGAGGGTTCTCATTTTTGGATGGCAGAGTAAAATCTTATTAGTTCCGTGCTACCATAAGAACTTCATCCATTGTTATTATGATACTCAATACCAACTTCCACAACAACTCAGGACCAACAGGAGAATGAATACAATGGAGCCATTGATAGGTTAATTTGATTGTAATTACTTGTGATTTTCAGAATGAAGAAAAAAAAGAAGAAAAGTTTGACCAGATCTGCTTATTTATCAGGTCGGGTCTGACTGTTTGAAATTTAAGGATAATTTGACCTTTGCTGTCATGGTGCCGTTAAACCTCATCAAACAAACATTCTTAATATAGTGCGGAGGATGCAAGGGGTCAACCAATTAACCTTTCTTGGTTTAATGATTGACAGCTTGTTTTAACAAATCATTGCACGAATTTGCCTAGCAACAAAATCTGCGTAACTAAGTGGGGGCAAACACCCTATGCAGTACTGGTACAGTACAGCTAGCTAGCGGCACGCTGATGTAGTCAATGCAACTTACTGTACAAAACAAATTTCTGCACTCACAGACTGAGTGACGGCAAAATGGTGAACAAAAATTGCGCTTATGGACCCACTGCGGGCTTTGTAAACCTGAATTTTGTTTTTTCTATTTGTTAAAATCTCTAAAGATCCGGAGGAGTGCTATAAATGAATCATAGCTTGCGGCAGGCCTCACGATCATCTAAGTTAGGCTAAATGTCAACGCATTGGTAATGCACGATTGGGGATTTGAGGTTTGGTTGCCCCACATAGTAACCGCATTGCTGTGTTGGGCATGGCCTATTTGGAAACCTGGAAAGCTTAATTTTGAAGTTCATGAAGGAAGTGGAAAGAATTTGAAGCTGTCTTCATGCGTTACACTTTGTGTTATAACTTGAAAACAAACTATGGTATCTCTGTTTAACAAGAACTAAAGGAAAGGTTTTCTCGCAGGGGATTGACAAATCCACCTTAAAGCAACTTTATTACTGGGTGGCATTGAACTTCTCAGGTGTCCAGAAAAAAAATAAGGTTGCCCAGAGCATCTTATGAGTATATGTTTAATACACACTGTGCCAATAATTTGATGGTCTGCCTGGCAGACCCTACAAAAATCATGAGTATGACTTTTGGTAGTCCTAGGTCCATATACCTTTTGGATAAGTTGTACCTTATATTTGCCTACCACTCATTTCTGTTTTCTTCCTTTTTCATTTTGTAGGAATAGGTGCTAGTTCTAGAATTGTCAAATGTTTGCTTCCTGAAACCTGCATTCCAGAACAAGCTGTTGTTAATGCCATTTCTTGGATCTGCACAGGTGAAATTTCCATAGAAACACAGGTTGGTTGTACTTCAGATATATGTTTTACTTTTAATAATGATAGTAATAATAATAATAATAAAACCGCGTTCCTATATATTGCTTTTGTACACTTCAAGCACACTTATAGAGTTGACCAGTCAAATTCTCAGGCAGCAGCTCCATGAACTTGACTGAGAGGGTATAGAGGACAATACGGTAGCCTGCGTGGAAGGACAACTCACAAAACTAACGTTAGGCTTAAATGGAAATTATTTAGAATATCTCAAAAATGATGAACAGATACATGTACCTTTTAGAGCTTAGTAATTCGTTTTTTGAAATTCAAAGAATCATTTATTACTTTCCTTCTTAAAAAAAAAAATTCTTCAGATAGATGGAAATCGAGAAAAACTGTGACTGCAGGAGTTGTCGGCCATCTTTTGTCAAAAAATATATGAATATTCATGAGATTACACGAAAATTGATTTGTCATTTTGTTCATTTGTTTATTATAAAAATATAATTACGTAATCTGAACTGCAAATGAAATTATTCTATGAACCTGAAAGTTCTTCGTATGAATATTCATTGCAAAACTAGATTTCGTTAAGAGCACATCGGAATGTGAAAACTTCTCACTTTTGAAGGATTTCTAATAGAGTTAATAGCTTTTTTGTGTCGGTATTCATGTTAATTAAGAAATAAACTGCATTTTCGAGCCCATTGTTGGGTAATAACCTGGCAAGCCCCCAAAATTTTAAGAATAATGGGCGAGGCGAAGCCGAGCTCATTTTTCTTTAAATTTGGGGGCCGAGCTGGGTTATTTCCCAACAATAAGTGAGGAACAGTAGTTTATTTCTATTCTATTACATTTTTGTACATTTCTAGCTGATTTTGGTGGAAAATAGTATTTAATGAAGTTCAAAATCGAAGAAAAATTTCCAAGTTTTTGAAGAAGCAACCTATGCAATATCATGCATATTCATTATTCATTGAGGAACAGTAGTTTATTTCTATTCTATTACATTTTTGTACATTTCTAGCTGATTTTTTTGGGAAAATAGTATTTAATGAAGTTCTAAATCGAAGAAAAATTTCCAAGTTTTGGAAGAAGCAACCTATGCAATATCATGCATATTCATTTTTAATTGTCTTTTAAACCAATCACAAAAAAATGATGGTTTCATATCCTCCATATGCTCCTGCTGGCCGGTTCCAGCTTCACCGTCTCAAACAAAACAAAAATTAAAATGGCAAAAATGATAACAAGTGCCTCCCAATTTTCGTTTTTATCAAATATATTGTATCAAACTTGTTATGATGAAGCTCAAAGATTTTTATAAAGGAACTCTGTAATATTCATTTTCGATAAAATTAAGTTGGTAAAGAAAGAAAACAACAACAAATTCCTAACAAGGAAATACAAAGAAAAAGGTCAACTGTTCATGATCACTCTCATAACTCAATAGGTCACGTACGTACGTATGAATCACAATCGCTAGTGGCGCAGAAGTTCAATGTTTCATTAACGATTTCGAACGGAGGAAGAACACACTAAAAATTTGTAAGTAGGGCTGAATAAAATAAGGAATATTTTAGTGCATATTGATTGGTGTTGACATTTCACACAACTTAACTTATGGTAATAAAGTTCCATAAATTTTCTTTAAAATACATTAACAATTGTTAAGAATGTGAGGATAAGAGCACCAACCTTCCATAGTAGACTTACTTGACCAGTCATTTCTACACAGATAAGACAAGAGTTTAAACTTGAATATCTCCTTAATGAAATAAGATTTTTGAACACTTTCTTCACCATTTTGTTCCTTTTTAAGTCCTCTTTTATATAAGATGAACTTGCTTGACCACTGAACTAATTCTTTAACACAAACTATGTGCAATTAATAGTATTTTCTTTTGTCAATGTCACAACTAAAAAACATTAAAAAGGAATATTTCCCTGGAATTTCATTTTTATGTATGTATCTGATAGTCTGAGGACAATTTAAGAAATAGATTGGTGACAAAATCATGTTCATATCTCATTCGTAAAAGTTAATAAAGTTTGAAGATTTTTTCTTGCCCGCATTAAGATGACTTTGTACCGAGTCTAAACAGCTCTGATGTTTGTAAAGCGCTCTTGAATATACTTGTATAGAAAGGGCACTATGTAAAATAATTACTATTACTATTACTATCATTATGATGATATCAGAGCACTTCCTGTGCTATTTCTTATGTATTTCTTTGAAAATTGATTGCATATTTTCTAGGGACAATTTTTTCTCTCAAAAAGTTATTAAGAATATTGTAGAATGAAATTAACAATAATGTTTTCCGATCTGCTCATGTTTGAATTATAAAAAAAATTAGTGATTAATTTCAAAGAAATACGTAACATTTAGTACAGGAAGTGCTGTATTCAGATCATAATAATGACTTAGACTCAGTGCAAAAGTCAGTTTTATGCGGGCAAGAAAAATCTTTAAAATTTAATTTTTTTTCTTAAATATGATCCGACAACATTTTGTTTGTTGCAGTTTCTTCACAAAGCAGGGAGCAATTTGTCGGGTTCGCATCGCAATTTGCGAAGCAAAAATTGTGCGTAACGTCGTTTAGCAATTCATTTCCCTACCTTGCTTCTCAAAATTGCGATAGGCTACAATAAATTCCCTAAACTCACTGAATGAAGTTTTCAGCCCTCAAATTAAAAAAAATGAGAAAAAAATGTAAATAATGAAAGTTGAAACTAACAATAGGCCATAACGTAAGGCTTTAAATCACACTCAATCAAGGCTGTTAAATCTATTAAAAGCTGTTAAATTGACCAAAAATCAAAAGGTCAAAATATTTGAATCGTCACAATCAGTACATTTACAGGTAAATATTACCTAATGAGGCAAATACATTTTGAAAGAAAGAAAAATATTGCAAAATAAACAGACAGAAAAATGTTTTAACTGGACTGAAATTCTGTGTGCTTCGCAAAAGATGGCGGCCATTTCAAGAGGACTGATATGATCAGAACTTCTGGTGTGGTGGCGTAGTTTTGGAATGTTTTACGGAGAGGTATCATAGTATGTAAGATTTTCACAATGAAAGGCCTAGCGAGTACGGCAAAAAATGTTATGCGATGTTGAGTTTAAATGACATTGAAAGGAAATTATCTGTTCTTTCTAAACTGAATTTCCAAGCACATTTTCCATAAAAATGATGATTTATACTGTAGAAGTAAACTTTGTATGATTTGGAAAGCAAAATTTCAGTGTTTATTTGGGTAATGGAGTCAATACTTTTGCCATACTGGTTGCACGATTTTTTTTACTTTATAGCAGGAAAACTGAAAACTGCATTGAAAAAGTACCATTTGAAGTGTATTAAAACAAAAAGTAATACAAAATCAAAAAGGCCTAAATATGCATCATTATTGGTAATCAATTTTAATGTATTGCTAATCCTTTTATATGAAATGAGTAGCAAAACTGCTAATCAAATTTTTACAAACAAATTGTTCCCTGCCAAGCGGATAATAATCATTGTGTATTGATACTAAATCAATGGATCAATAATCATTGTGTATTCATACTAAATCAATGGATCAATAATCATTGTGTATTTATGATAAATCAATGGATCAATAATCATTGTGTATTCATAATAAATCAATGGATCAATAATCATTGTGTATTCATAATAAATCAATGGATGAATAATCATTGTGTATTCATAATAAATCAATGGATCAATAATCATTGTGTATTCATAATAAATCAATGGATCAATAATCATGTGTATTCATGATAAATCAATGGATCAATAATCATTGTGTATTCATAATAAATCAATGAATCAATAATTATTGTATATTAATAATAAATCAATGAATCAATAATCATTGTATATTCATAACAAATCAATGGATCACCCTGCCAAGAATAGGAATTCCTTGAAATAAAAGTGTGCAGATATATTTAATAAAGCTATATTTCGGCTTTTGAATTTTATTCAAGAATACCTTTCTATTTTATTTCATCTTGTGAATTTTCATTTCGAGAGGTTTTGTTTGTAAAGTGGATAGTGCTAGGCTATCAACTAATGATGATTGCTTAAATTCTTTGAAATTACAGTGTTTCAAAATATAACAACAATATAAAAGTTTTTTTCACGGGAATTTTCATTTTAACAGGTTTTGTTTGCAAAGTGGTTATTGCTAGCCTTTCAAGTAATGGTGACCATTTGAATTCTTTGAAATAACAGTGTTTCAAAATATAATAACAATGAAACATTTTCTTTTGTATTTTTAATTATACCAGGTTTTGTTCCTGAAGTGGATAGTAATGACCTTTGACCTCATAGATGACCACAGCAAACTCCATGCGCTTTACGGTGTAATCCTAAACTTCACACAGAGTGACTCCTTGGTAGGGGATGCATATTTCTTTATTTTCTCGGCCGTTGGATATATTTTCCGTTTAAGATTTACATAATAACTAATTTCGGTACTACCCTATACCTTATTTTTTAATATACTCTAAACCTAATTTAACCTAATTTAGTTACTGCTTTATTATTTTGGCAAATGTTATTCTAAACTTCACACAGAGTGACTCCTTGGTAGGGGATGCATATGTCTCTATTTTTTCAGCCGTAACATACATTTTTCATTTAAGATTTTGGCAAATGTACCAAAATCTGGTAATTTAAGTAATATTCCACCCAACCCTTGACAATTATGTTTGTTTTGTGGTCGCCAACTCAGAAAAAACTGGCATCCATGTTCCCTCATTTCCAAAATTTTGATTGCCAAAATTGTTAAGTTACTTGCCAGTACAAAAAAAGTGTTTTAAATTATACATTTGAATGTAAAATTCATTCTTTTCTGATGCTTTTCCTGCATGAATAATTTAACTTCATACTTTAATGACAACTCTTTTTAATTTCAAAAACGCACAAAACAATTTTTGAAAGTAAAGACTGATTGACAAAGCAGACAACCTTTGTGGATGTATTATGTGCGCTAACGAGACTGGACTACGTGATATGATATCCTACATAATGTATCTGTGCCATGCATGGGGCTTGTAAGGACAAAGTTATGGTGTATGAATTCAGAATTAAAATTCCCAGTAATTTGAGGGCAGTATATAATAAAGGTATTTCATGCAACTGAAATATAATCACTACATTCCTTACTCAAACAAACTTTTATTTTAGTCACCAGGTGAGACATAAAGTCTTATTTTTCTGGCGAATAAAATCTTTCAAATTTTTAGTCACCACGATTTGAATTTTTATTGCCATGGCGACAGGAATAGTGGAGGGGTTGATTCCACCTTATTAAGATTTGGTAGGGTGGTGCCAATATTGCAGTAAAAAAATTAGGTATAGATCAGTAAAAGGTGGGTACGTAACAAACTTATATACAATAGTAACAAAAGTAGGTTTAGAGTAGCAAAAAATAAGGTATAGGGTAGTACTAAAATTATTTGTAGCTTAGTAAAACTATTAGGTATTGGGTGGTACCAACAGTAGGTACAGAGTAGTTCCCTACCAAGATACCAAGATTTGGTAGGGTGGTGCAAATATTAGGTATAGTGCAGTAGCAAAATTAGGTATAGATCAGTAAAAGGTGGGTACAAAGTAGTAACACACTTTTATATAGTGTTAACAAAATTAGGTCAAGTTAGGTTTAGAGTAGCAAAAAATGAGGTATAGGGTAGTACTGAAAATAGTTGTAGTATAGTAGAACTATTAGGTACCAAGTATTACTAAAAGTATGTACAGAGTAGTTCCAAAATTAGGTGTGTAACTCCATCCACCACTACCCATCACATTTCAAAGCAGAATAGAACCAAAACTTAGTTCACGATGTTGTAATTTCCTTTCCACCTCACCACAATTTCTATTCAAGATGTGCCAACAAAATAATTTTTGTTCATTTAAGCATCAATTGTATTTGACGATCCTATAAATCATTGTATTGTCTACACCTGCTATACATGCAGATCAGGTATGCTGTACCTACGTCAACCTACTGTGGTGTAGCGGTTATCATATTTGTCTACAGACCACGAGGCCCTGGGTTCAAGCCTGGGTTGGGGTAGACACACCAGTGCATCGCAACTGGATATCAAAGGCTGTACATTGACTTGTTGTCAATGCTATGGTGTCCATACAACGTATATGTGTTCTCTTCCGGGTGGTGTTAAGCATTACAGGGATGGTATTTGCTATCGCTTATTTATGTACGTAGTGACCCGTTATTGTGTTCATTCATTCTTCTGTATCTACAAATGTCATGTTAAATGTCACCGTCATGCTGCTCCAGGTTCTGCTTACAAAAAACATGACTTGCCCGGGGCAAAAAGTAGCTTGAATTTGGCAAGTATAGCATTAGCCTGAGCTGCCAATATTGCAGAATTGGCATGCTGTGTTGTGATTCATAGGATTATGTACTTGTAATTCAAGCTGACGTGGATTCAAGGCTGGTGATTAAAGCACAGATCTGAAGGACCATTAGTGCGAAGGTTCAATTGTCCAAAATAAAGCCCACTAGTCCGAAGGTTCAATAGTCCAAAAGAAAAGGCCCACTAGTCAGATTGTTCGATAGTCCAAAGGTTTACTAGTCCAAAGGTTCACTAGTCCGAAGATTCACTAGTTTGAAGGCCCAATAGTCTGAAGGTTAGGATTAGGGTATACTTTTGGACTATTGGGCCTTTGAACTTTTGGACCTTCGGACTTTTGGGCCTTTGGACTAGTGAACCTTCAGACTATTGGACATTCAGAATTAGTGGGCCTTTTCTTTCAGACTATTAAACCTTTGGACTATTGGGCCTTTAGACCAGTGGGCTGGCACCGTTGAAGCAAGCTTAGCCTGATGTGAATATTCATCATATTGGCTTGTTGTTTGAGGACATTTTCTCGGCGGGACATCTGAGTAACCTTCTTGCATGTTGTTTTCCCTAGATTGATGTAACAAGTTCATTTTTGTGTTACTTTACAGTGCCCTCATGCTTGTCATTTGCTGTATAAGTTAACAAAGAGGCAGGATGTCTTACCATTCAGGGTCAGGCATGTTCTCAAGCTCCAGAAAAGGATAGTAAGTTTCTTTATTTGGTTGTTCCATATCTTCTCACTTTTGATATGATCTGTAGGAAATAAACTTTCAAAAATATCAGCTGTAATTAAGGAAATGGTCTCGTGAAAATGTGACCTGTAAAGAAATGGTCTTGTGAAAATGTGATCTATTGGAAATTATCTTTTGAAAATGTGCGATTAAAAATGATCTTGTGAAAATGTGACCTATTGGAAATGATCATTTGAAAATGTGACCTGTAAGGAAATGGTCTTGTGAAAATGTGACCTATTGGAAAGATCATGGGAAAATGTTACCTATTGGAAATTAGCTTTTGAAATTGTGACCTGTTGAAAATGGTCTTGTAAAAATGTGATTTATTGGAAATGATCTTGTGAAAATGTGATTTTTAAAGAAATTGTCTTGTGAAAATGTGGCGGATCTATTGAAAATAATCATCTGAAAATATGACCAATTGGAAATTTTCTTTTGAAAATTGACCTGTAAAGAAATGGTCATTTGAAAATGTGATCTACTGGAAATGATCTTTTGAAAAACGTGACCTGTTGGAAATGATCTTGTGAAAGTGTGACCTATTGGAAATGATCTTTTGAAAATGTGACCTGTAAGGAAATGGTCTTGTGAAAATGTGACCTATTGGAAATGATCTTGTGAAAATGTTACCTGTAAGGAAATGGTCTTGTTAAAATGTGATCTATTGGAAATGATCTTATGAAAATGTGACCTATTGGAAATGATCTTGTGAAAATGTGGCCTGTAAGAAAATTATCTTTTAAAAATGTGACCTGTATTAACCCTTTATTAACCCTTATTATAGTATTTCAAAAACGATACATGGGATTTAGTTTATATGCGGTACACAGATAGCCCATGGTCAGCTGATGTGCTATTATTTTTGGTGGTAATGTCATGCATATTAATGAGTGGGCAGGGCTTTATTCCTAGAATCCCAGGGGATCCACAACGGGATTTTTTTTCTTCTTCAAAAGTGATTGTCCTAACTTTCCTTTCGTATTTTTGTATCACTACAAGTATGGTTTATGTGAATACTAATAAAAAAAGTCAAAATAAAGGTAATATCGACATGAATATGCACATTTTAGGCAAAATGTTTTTGAGCTTGTATGTAAATATTTACTTTAAGTTATACCTTACCTTCCATGCTATAAATATGCAATCTGGTCACATGACCTGTTTGTAACGCACTTCAAACCGACGTTAAAAAAGTAGTTACCAGCCAGCCCTGACCTCCATATAAGCTCTACTAAGCCTCACTCTTTTTCAGCGCGTTGTTTTCACATTATCGCTGGAACTGGTCAAATTTTCTTTGATAAATTTAACCTTTTTCTAACAATTTTCTCCTTTGTAGCTTCTACCAGGCAGGTTTTTACGCTGCTCTATCTTATCCAGTTTGCCTTTTCAAGTCTTCTGAGGTAAGACGAGGTAGTCATGGATCCGGGATTTCTTCGGTCCGACTTACAGGACTTTCCCGTGTAGCCTACACTTAGGATAGAGTGTTTTTGTCTGCATCCATACAAAGCGGGTGGCTAGTTCGAGAGAGTCCCACTCTCGCGGCGGGTGTTTTTAGGCCATAGAGCACCAGGTGTGCCTGTCTAGTGGACCTTTTGCCCCTGGGTTTAGGTGTTTTCACCCTCGGCCCTGCCCTTCCACGAGGAGAGCCTAGCGTTATACTATGCATTGTATATACATGCAAGGATATCTTCAGCACGGGTTCTCGTATGCAATAGGCCAATTTCTTCAATCAATGTTGGTGCATGTGCGTTGGGTCGACGTCACCACAGAGAGGAGTTGGCTTCTTACAGCTCCAAGGAGCTACAGTTGTTACAAGAGACCCTATTTTATTATAAACGTTACCAGTGTATATTGTGTTTTCGTTGTTCTCGCATAAAATTAAGACAAAAGTTTTTAATTTTCAAGCTTGAATTTTGGGGCGTTGGAGAGATCGGAAGGGGGTCTCTCCGATGTCCTATTTACAGTAGATCTAATCTTTTCTTTTTATTTCCACAAATGCCAAAATACTCAGTGGCTCGTGTTTTCCATGCTACCCCTACTCTAATAAAGCTTTTACGTTTGATGCTTTTTCTCGGGTTCTAAAACGTTTTTAGATAGAGACTTTTCTCTTAATTTTTTTTTGATGTTCTAAGCTGCTATGCCTTGTCTCTCTATAAGCGTGATTGAAGGATCATAGGTACATCCCCGGTAGGGGCGGTTTGGTGTATTTGTATATGTTATATGTATGCATTCATATATGTATATCTTTTTTTTCAGAAAATATAAATCAATTAGTCTCAGAGTTTCTACTTACGCTACGGCCACCTTCTCGATAGATTACTGAGTTCGGAAGGCCTGTGTTTGTAGCTCACTGTGTTAACTTTTTCCTGATTAACGCCCTGGAGGCCTCTGACTCGATAGGTTACTGAGTCAGTAGTGCTATTGGTGCGGTCTATGAGACGTAAATAACCTGAGTCCATACATTGATTAACTAAGTGGCGTCCTACAAAAGATGTCACTTAGAATTTAAACCACTTTAAAAAAGCACTCCCCCTCTCGATAGAATACTGAGTTGGGGAGCGGCGCCTATTTTTAGTGAAGTAAACCCTTTGCATACTGCTGTGGTCCACGGTTTCGCGATAAGGACCGATAAGGCCACGTAAAGGCGACACCCAATAATTTCACGAGTCTTTTCTGGTCCGTACGGCTCCAGTGATTGGATACATACGGCTCCACAGCCCGTGTTTACTGCTCTGTACAAGTCCGTGACGATTCCGTACGGGTCCATTGGACGGCTCCACAATCTGTGTTTACGGCTCCGTTGGTCCATTGGACCGTTCCATACGGCTCCACGGCCCGTGTTTACGGCTCCGTTGGTCCATTGGACCGTTCCATACAGCTTCACGGTCCGTGTTTACGAGTCCGTACTGGTCCATTGGACGGTTCCATACGGCTCCATGGCTTGTGTTTACGGGTCCACTGGACGGTTCCATACGGCTCCACGGCCCGTGTTTACGGGTCCATACGGGTCCATTGGACGGCTCCACATCCCGTGTTTACGGGTCCGTACGGGCCCACTGGACGGCTCCCAGCCCATGTTTATGGGTTCGTCGGCCGGCCGGATGGTTTCATATGGCTTGGTGGCCCACAGCTACATATGGCTCCGGTTATCGGATCCGTACGGCTCCATAGTTTTGTAACGGGATAACGTACACCGTACGATTAACCCGAAAATACACCCACTAGCTACGTGGTCAGGTGACAAGTGACAATCTTCGCAAGAAGTATAGCGCCACGAGAGCTATTTTCTTCTTGGTATCCATTAGCTACGCAGTTCCACGACCGTGTGAACACCATTAATAAGATTGTCCGCGTTGAACGTTACAGTTCCGCAATTATTTTCACCAGTATTATGGACACGGAGGACAGGTCTCGAGTATTGGTGCGTGACGCACTCAAGATGTCCCGCGATGCATAGCATGCAAGCGCTTCTCTAGACCGTACGGGTCCGGTGAACGGGTTTGTACGGCTTCAGAGTTTTGTAACGGGATAACGTACACTGTACGGTGAACCTGGAAATAGACCCGCTAGCTAAGAAGCTACATGGTCAGGTAATAAGTGACAATCTTCACGAGAAGTATAGCATCACGAGAGCTACTTTCTTCTTGTCTCTATAGCCATTAGCTACCCACTTCCACGGCTGTGTGAACTGCCTTTAGTAAGATTTTCCGCGTTGAACGTTACACTTCCGCAATATAGCCAGTGAAGGGGTCTGTACGGTTCCAGAGTTTTGTAACGGGATAATGTACACTGTACGATAAACCGGGAAATAGACCCGCTAGCTACGAAGCTAGGTGGTCAGATTTTAAGTAAAAATCTTCACAAAAAGTATAGCATCACGAGAGCTATTTTCTTCTCTTGTTTTTGTAGCCATTAGCTACGCAGTTCTGCGACCGTGCGAACTGCCTCAGTAAGATTTTCCGCGTTAAATGTTACATTTCCGCAATATTTTTCATCTATATTATGGACACGGAGGACAGGTCCCGGAGTGTCGGTGCGTTACGCGCCTTAGACGTCCCACGATGCATCGCGTGTAACACTTCTTTAAGTTACGCTCCGGTGATATCGAAAAGAACAAACCCATGTACACCGCTGTTGACCACGGTTCTGCGAAAGGACTGGTAGGCCCACAAGAGGTGGCGCCCTAAGGGGTTATACGTAAGTTAGTAGCCTTTTTTACGGCTCGTTGTAGAGCCATTGGATTACTTTCACGGGTCCATTTGGGTCCGTACGGCTCCAGTGATTGGTTCCATACGGCCCCCGGCCCCTTAAGGGTCCGTAACACTGCCCTGCGGCTCCGCACGGTTCATGGGACGGCTCCGTATGGGTCCGTACAGAAAGAAGAGAAAAACATTTAGGTCCGTACGATTTCAGTGACCGGTTCCATATGGCCCCATAGCTTGTTTCCACAGCCTTGAATGGTCCGTAACACAGCCCTACGGCTCTGCACAGGTCATGGGACAGCCTTGTACGCATCCGTACAGTTTCGTAATGAACAACTTTTGGTGTCATACGGTTCCGGCATTTGGGTCCATATGGCTCCATAGTTTTGTAGCGGGGTAACGTACAACGTACATCACACCCAATAATAGACCCGTTAGCTATGAAGCTACATGGTCAGGTGCTAAGTAACAATCTTTCGCAAAAAATTCACCAGTATTATGGACACGGAGGACAAGTCCCCATATGCCGGTACGTTACGCACCCAGGATGCCCGCGATGCGTCGCGTGTAAGCGCTTCCTCAGGTTACGAAGCTTAGTGGTCGGGTGATAAGAAAACCATCTCCACGAGAGGCATAGCATCATGAGAGCTATTTTCTCCGTGTTATGTACACTGAATATAATTTTCGCGTTGAACGTGACGTTCCGCTGAAATTATAGATATATTAACGCGGTTTTACGTACAACTTACAGTAAACCCCGGAGTACCACAATTTTAGGGACCCTCTAAACGGCTCTGTACCTGTCCCTACGGCTCCAAGACATGAGTTCACAAGTCCGGGATACGGCTTTACAGGTTCATACAGTTCCATAGCTACACGGCTCCAGTGAACGGGCCATTACCGCCCCCACAGGACCTACACGGGATAACAAAAACCCGGGTAACAGAACTTCAGGATAATGCGACTGATAGCCGCGTGCTACAGAGTTCCGCGGTCATCATTTTTACCGGGATGCATTTGGCGTTAAATGACAGTCCCCCACACGTAGCCACTGGCTATGCTGCTCCATAGTGAACAGATACAAACAGAGTTAACGGCATACACCAGCAGCGCAACTGCGTGGTAAGCGACCAGTAGCCATTAGCTACAGAGTTCCGCGGCCGGTATTCTTATCGGGACACGTACTAAGTACAACGGTAGTCCCCTTTTCCTCACGCAGCTACCAGTTTTGTAGCTTCGTAGTGAAACAAACAAACAGAGTTTACGGCTCGTATAGCTTGCGTAGCATGTGAACTCCTCCATATTCCATACGGCTCCAGTATATTTTTAGCTATTCCAACAGGAATGCGTACTGAGTATGACTTTACTCCCTCATGCGTAGCCACTTACTCAGTGGCCCTGTAGTGAATAGAAGTATACTGAGGTAATGACTCATGTTAAACAGATGTAGTACGTTAACGCTCTTGTAGACCCAGACAGTTCTTTTGTACTGATAGCTGTTACGTTAGGGACATATACCAGTACCAGTTGTCCCCCTCGCGTAGCCACTAGCTTTATTGCTCCGGATGAACAGAGGCAAACTTAGCGGACGACTAGTGGAATTTACTTGTCACGTTGATGCCTTTGTAGATCCATAACGGCTCTATACTACTTAACGGGGATGCGTGCTGAGTACGGCGTTCATAGTCCCCCCAGTAGCCATGTGCTTCTCAGCTCCGTGGTGAAGGGTGTTTAATAGAATTATTGGCCCGTGTAGTATACACAGGAAGTCAACTCTTTCGTGATTTTTACCCCAGTGCTGGGGTTAACGACTCATACAGTTGACATAGTACGTTACACCCCCTGTCAAAATTAACTCCATGAATGATATTTCTTGACATAGGTGGCCTTTTAATAGACAACCTCACGATCAGAAATTTGGACGGGTACTTGGCCTTTTTCACAGGCAGAATGCCGGGCATTTTTCACCTTTTACTGCTAGTGCTGAGCAAGGTAAGTCAGATTTGCGCCGACTTTACACCACTATTGTGGTCTCCTTTTCAAACAGATAGGAATGGACTCCAAGAGTTTCTGGAATCCTTCCTCTCGTCTCGGCGCAGGACGAACTTTGCCAGCCTTATGGCCGCTCACCTCGGACTACGAGAACACAATCACAATCGTCTCGCTTTAGTGGAACCCCCACAGGATGGGCGTGCTTCCCATAGGTGACCAGAGCGATCAGGACCTTATTCGGTCTCCCGGACGTAGGTCTGTCCGCATCTATGGATGATCGCAAGCTATCTTTTCTTTGCGTCCTTTCTCCCGACCCGCGGGTTTCAAGGTCGACACATTTATTTTCAAAAGAACTCACTATGTGAGTTACGTTTTCCGCCTTTCACGCTAGTACCGAGTATGCTAAGCAAGGCGACATAGGACCGAGAGCGCCCACTTTGCCCGGCCAACTGCGGTTCCCTCAGCTGCTCAAGACCTTGCAATCTTCCCGTACGAGCCTCGGGTCAGGGACGACTTTTGTCTTTTTCGCGGGCTTCAGCAAACTGCATCTCAGTCCCAGAGCGCTTTGTTTAATGGTGTGGCCTTAGTCCGCCTTTCCTCGGCGTAGCAAGGCCTTTCTGAGGAGTTGTTCACCCCCCCTCTCCGTTTTGAAAGTGGGCCCTCTCTCAGACTTGGTTCAGTCACTGGCTCTGGGATAGCTTGCAGCCATCCACCGAGGTTTTCCAGTTGGGTCTACGGTCTTTGACTCGCGACCACTGTGAAGTTACACGGAGATCTCATCGTACTGTGTGACGAGACATTTTCCTCTGATGGATCGTCCAGTAGCTTTCTTTTAAAGTAGTCGACACTGTTCATGGAACGGCCGAGGTATGCACTTGAGTTCCAGGCATAGCCCCTTTCATGGGATTTCTCGTGCCGCCGTATGGAAAAACGCTTATCACGGTTTTTTCCCTTGTTTTTGTCTGACACACTTTGCAAAGTTTGTGTTACCCTGCTAACTTTTGCTTTTAAGCAGTAACGCGCTAACGAATTTTTCCCCGGTCTGGGATTTCTTTAATTCGTTTTAGCTAGTACACGCTTTGTTCCTAATCGTATTTTACTAGCCGGTTCCGCCTCATGGACGAATTGGGTGCGTTTTGTGGCGTTTTTGTAGACACTCTTATGATATTCATATCGTGTCCAAACGCTCTTCCGGTTGGCATGTTTTCTGAGTTTTTAACTCAGGTTCATGCGATGTTTGCGTCAGTTGCTGTTAACGAATAGGGCCTTGTTCGGTTTGACTGTAACTAGAAGTGGTTTACTATGTTTTAGTACTTCCCATTTTGAGGTCTTTCATCCTTAAGAGGAAAAGGAATTTCGTTCTTTAAGCGGGATTAGATTAGTGAGAGTTTTAGTACCAGCCTTTAGGAAATTGTGCTGCGACCTGAACTCCCTTCCTTTCTATCCTTGATTGCAATCTGATTGCATATTTATAGCATGAAAGGTAAGGTATAACTTGAAGTAAATTTACCCCGCTAAGCAAAGCGGGGATATTTACGAGAGTTTTATTCACCTTTCATGCATCCCCGCCCGCCTCCTCTCTCGTTCAGGCCTTGGTGGAATGTTAAGTGAGGGTTAGTAGAGGTTATGAGGTCAGGGCTGGCTGGTAACTACGTTTTTAAGGTCGGTTAGAAGTGCGTTAGAATCAGGTCATGTGACCAGATTGCATATATGTATATAGCGTGGAAGGTAAGTATCACTCTCGTAAATATTCCCGCTACGCTTAGCGGGGTAAATTTAGATTGTTTGTGTAATTTCCTTTCCAATAATACCAGTCTGAATTTTTTTCCCACAGCAAAACCTGTAGAAAAAATGAAAAAAAAAAGAAGAAAAAAAAAATTATATTTATTTCAACCCATCTTTTTTAAACATCTTTAACATAACTCTCATCAAAAAGTTACATTTTCTGAAAGAACTATTCAAGCTCTTTCAAATGATACCAGAATCACTGCTGTGGGCGTATTTGACAAAGTTAAATCATTTTTTGGAGAGTGCATATCCAATCAGTCATGTCACGACGGCATGGTACATAAAGGAAGTTACTTTTTGAGGAAATATCTCCTAAAAGTGTGACAGAAAAGAAAATGGTCTTTTTCGAAATTTGACTTGGAAGTATATGACCTGTTGAAAATGTGACCCATAAGAAATGATCTGTGGAAAATATGATCCTTAATGAAAAGGCATTTTAAAGTCGTGACAGATAACGAAATGTTTTTTTCAAAAATTTGATGACCTAGCTTTTTGAAAATGTTACGCATTGCCAAAAAAAAAAAAAATGAAAAAGTTTAAAATAAATTGAAACATTTATCATAGAATTCTTTTTCTATGATTTATTCACAAACTTACAATAAAGCAGATAATTTTATTGATATCATTAATTTCATTTCCAGGGGCTTCAGCCATACCTTACTGGACTACTCTCGCTGTACAAAGTTTATGCTCCACACTTAGTTTCTGTTACCTTACCCTCATCAAGGAAGGTGTTTTTCAGACAATTTGAGAGAAATTGGTTGTTGGAGTTTAAGAGAGCGCAAGAGAGAATAAACCAAGCAGAAGATGTGGAAAACAACCAAGATAAGGATAATAGATTTAGGCATCATGGAAAGGTGAGCATGATAGATTTAGGCGTCATGGAAAGGTGAGCATGATAGATTTAGGCGTCATGGAAAGTTGAGCATGATAGATTTAGGTGTCATGGAAAGGTGAGGATGATAGATTTAGACGTCGTGAAAAGGTGAGCATGATAGAATTAGGTGACATGGAAAGGTGAGGATGATAGATTTTAGGCGTAATGGAAAGGTGAGCATGATAGATTTAGGCGTCATGGAAAGGTGAGCATGATAGATTTAGGCGTCATGGAAAGTTGAGCATGATAGATTTAGGTGTCATGGAAAGGTGAGGATGATAGATTTAGGTGTCATGGAAAGGTGAGGATGATAGATTTAGACGTCGTGAAAAGGTGAGCATGATAGAATTAGGTGACATGGAAAGGTGAGGATGATAGAATTTAGGCGTAATGGAAAGGTGAGGAAGATAGATTTAGGTGACATGGAAAGGTGAGCATGATAGATTTAGGCGTCATGGAAAGTTGAGCATGATAGATTTAGGTGTCATGGAAAGTTGAGCATGATAGATTTAGGTGTCATGGAAAGGTGAGGATGATAGATTTAGACGTCGTGAAAAGGTGAGCATGATAGAATTAGGTGACATGGAAAGGTGAGGATGATAGATTTTAGGCGTAATGGAAAGGTGAGGAAGATAGATTTAGGTGACATGGAAAGGTGAGGATGATAGATTTCATGGAAAGGTGAGGATGATAGATTTAGGTGACATGGAAAGGTGAGGATGATAGATTTAGGTGTCATGGAAAGGTGAGGAGGATAGATTTTAGGCATCATGGAAAGGTGAGGCGGATAGATTTTAGGCATCATGAAAAGGTGAGGATGATAGATTTAGTTGTCATGAAAAGGGGAGGGTGATAGATTTTACACATGGAAAGGTAAGGATAGATTTAGGCGTAATGGAAAGGTGAGGATGATAGATTTAGGTGTCATGGAAAGGTGAAGATGATAGATTTTAGGCGTCATACAAAGGTGAAGATGATAGTTTTTAGGCATAAAAAGGTGAGGATGATAGATTTAGGTGACCTGGAAAGGTGAGGATGATAGATTTAGGTGTCATGAAAAGGTGAGGATGATTGATTTTAGGCATCATCAAAAGGTGAGGATGATAGATTTAGGCGTAATGGAAAGGTTAGGATGATAGATTTGGGCTTTATGGAAAGGTGAGGAAGATAGATTTAGGTGACATGGAAAGGTGAAGATGATAGATTTAGGCATCATGGAAAGGTGAGCATGATAGATTTAGGTGACATGGAAAGGTGAGGATGATAGATTTAGGTGACATGGAAAGGTGAGGAGGATAGATTTAGGTGTCATGGAAAGGTGAGGAGGATAGATTTTAGGCATCATGAAAAGGCGAGGATGATAGATTTAAGTGTCATGAAAAGGTGAGGATGATAGATTTAGGTGTCATGAAAAGGTAAGGATGATAGATTTAGGCGAATGGAAAGGTGAGGAGGATAGATTTTAGGCATCATGGAAAGGTGAGGATGATAGATGTAGGTGTGATGAAAAGGTGAGGATGATAGATTTAGGTGACATGGAAAGGTGAGGAGGATAGATTTAGGCATCATGGGAAGGTGAGGAGGATAGATTGTAGGCATCATGGAAAGGTGAGGATGATAGATGTAGGTGTGATGAAAGGTGAGGATGATAGATTTAGGTGACATGGAAAGGTGAGGAGGATAGATTTAGGCATCATGGGAAGGTGAGGAGGATAGATTGTAGGCATCATGGAAAGGTGAGGAGGATCGATTTGGGCATTATGGAATGGTGAGGATGATAGATGTAGGTGTAATGAAAAGGTGAGGATGATACTGTATATTTAGGCGTAATGGAAAGGTGAGGATGATAGATTTAAGTGTCATGGAAAGCTGAGGATGATAGATTTTAGGCATCATATAAAGGTGAAGATGATAGATTTAGGTGACATGGAAAGGTGAGTATGATAGATTTAGGTGTCATAAACAGGTGAGCATGAATAATTTAGGTGTCATGAAAAGGTGAGGATGATAGATTTAGGTGACATGGAAAGGTGAAGATGATAGATTTTAGGCGTCATACAAAGGTGAAGATGATAGTTTTTAGGCATCATAAAAAGGTGAGGATGATAGATTTAGGTGACCTGGAAAGGTGAGGATCATAGATTTAGGTGTCATGAAAAGGTGAGGATGATTGATTTTAGGCATCATCAAAAGGTGAGGATGATAGATTTAGGCGTAATGGAAAGGTGAAGATGGTAGATTTGGGCTTTATGGAAAGGTGAGGAAGATAGATTTAGGTGACATGGAAAGGTGAAGATGATAGATTTAGGCATCATGGAAAGGTGAGCATGATAGATTTAGGTGACATGGAAAGGTGAGGATGATAGATTTAGGTGTCATGGAAAGGTGAAGATGATAGATTTAGGCATCATGGAAAGGTGAGCATGATAGATTTAGGTGACATGGAAAGGTGAGGATGATAGATTTAGGTGACATGGAAAGGTGAGGAGGATAGATTTAGGTGTCATGGAAAGGTGAGGAGGATAGATTTTAGGCATCATGAAAAGGCGAGGATGATAGATTTAAGTGTCATGAAAAGGTGAGGATGATAGATTTAGGTGTCATGAAAAGGTAAGGATGATAGATTTAGGCGAATGGAAAGGTGAGGAGGATAGATTTTAGGCATCATGGAAAGGTGAGGATGATAGATGTAGGTGTGATGAAAAGGTGAGGATGATAGATTTAGGTGACATGGAAAGGTGAGGAGGATAGATTTAGGCATCATGGGAAGGTGAGGAGGATAGATTGTAGGCATCATGGAAAGGTGAGGATGATAGATGTAGGTGTGATGAAAAGGTGAGGATGATAGATTTAGGTGACATGGAAAGGTGAGGAGGATAGATTTAGGCATCATGGGAAGGTGAGGAGGATAGATTGTAGGCATCATGGAAAGGTGAGGAGGATCGATTTGGGCATTATGGAATGGTGAGGATGATAGATGTAGGTGTAATGAAAAGGTGAGGATGATACTGTATATTTAGGCGTAATGGAAAGGTGAGGATGATAGATTTAAGTGTCATGGAAAGCTGAGGATGATAGATTTTAGGCATCATATAAAGGTGAAAATGATAGATTTAGGTGACATGGAAAGGTGAGTATGATAGATTTAGGTGTCATAAACAGGTGAGCATGAATAATTTAGGTGTCATGAAAAGGTGAGGATGATAGATTTAGGTGACATGGAAAGGTGAAGATGATAGATTTTAGGCGTCATACAAAGGTGAAGATGATAGTTTTAGGCATCATAAAAAGGTGAGGATGATAGATTTAGGTGACCTGGAAAGGTGAGGATCATAGATTTAGGTGTCATGAAAAGGTGAGGATGATTGATTTTAGGCATCATCAAAAGGTGAGGATGATAGATTTAGGCGTAATGGAAAGGTGAAGATGGTAGATTTGGGCTTTATGGAAAGGTGAGGAAGATAGATTTAGGTGACATGGAAAGGTGAAGATGATAGATTTAGGCATCATGGAAAGGTGAGCATGATAGATTTAGGTGACATGGAAAGGTGAGGATGATAGATTTAGGTGTCATGAAAAGGTGAGGATGATAGATTTTAGGCATCATGAAAAGGTGAGGATGATAGATTAAGGTGATATGGAAAGGTGAGGATGATTGATTTTGGTGTCATGGAAAGGTGAGGTAATTGGCATTTTGTCTTTTGAGGAATATTTCAGTGGTGAGAGTGAACTGATAAGTTTTGGGAGAAAAGCTTAAGGTGAAGGCGGTTACACACATAGAGCGCGATGTGGTGAGCGATTTTTTAGACAAAATTGATTAAAGCAAAGGGGAAGACACATTTTGAGCTCTTGTTGTCAAAGATGGATCGTGTCACAAGTAAGAAAAATTCCCCTAATTGGACAGTTGATGCTTCTCCCTCTACTCAACTAATCAGCACCCGAGAAACAGGACAGGACAAACAACAAACTCAACATTTAATCACCTCATTAGGACCAATGACTTCTTGGTCCCAATCAACAACAAAACAATCATACAATATGCAGATAACACTTACATGAAGATACTCCTTATTGACCAACTTTCTGAATAAAGCTTCCACCAAAATGACCCTATCACTCTGCAGCTAATTCCCTATTGCTCTGCAGCTAATTCCCTATCGCTCTGCAGCTAATTTCCTATCACTCTGCAGCTAATTCCCTATCGCTCTGCAGCTAACTCCCTATCGCTCTGCAGCTAACTCCCTATCGCTCTGCAGCTAATTCCCTATCACTCTCCAACTAATTCCCTAATGCGCTCCAGCTAGTTTCCTATCGCTTTCCAATCAATGACCCTATAGCTCTGCAGCTAGTATCCCTGTCGCTTCCGCTCTGAACAGCTTGGCCCCCTCAATGACGTTGAAAGAGTTCAGCTGTTGATTAAGTGCTGGCATAAAGTAGATCCCAACACAGCAACCCTATGACAAAAGTACATAAAAAAAACTTTCAGGCTTATGCCACATCGGTACATAAATATGCATATACTAGTTGTCATGGTTACGAACAAATAACAACCCATACCTGACATAAAGTCAGCGAGCTTATTGTAAACAAAATGGCGGCATGGTTCACAAAATGGTGCCTTTAAATATCATCAAAAACAAAATGGCGGCACCCATAAATGATACCACACTTCTCTAGGAAAGTGGCGGCAACCACAAAAATAAAAAAAATTGCCCTTAAAATGGGAACTGACTTTAAAGCCCCACATAAACTTGTACGAATCAATTCAAATTCAGAATATCAACCGCTATATTTCTAACATTCCCGCCTTTAATAGCAAACTTGACAATAAAGGAGGATTTAATAACATCCCCTCACAATAATATTCCCAATACCCCTCATTATCTCAAGCCATAGAATGCCTCTAATCCTCGAAATACTTTAATAATCAAAATTTATAATCTGCACAAGCAATTATAAGTCCACCTCATTGCTTCATTGATATCTCTGTCCTTAAACAGCAAATCTGGCCATCTTGATGTAATGTCCAGCACTGGATGCTTTCAGGATGTTAAACCTTGCTATGCTATGCTATGCTAAATAACTATACTACACTTTAGGGGCGCCCTCTTGCCCCCACACATCTCTCAAATACTCTCCCATATCAAGAAACCTTATTGTAAACATAAGCATAGCAAATATCACATCAAACTATTAGCATTGCATCTCATGGTTTGATTTATATATACAATCTTACATATATGCCTAGGTTCTCCCTTGACCGTGACTTTCCCCTTCCCTCAATCTTACTAACATAGAACTTTAGATAACACGGAATGGAATTCAACATACGGGATAATCCTCCTAAAAATTCTGGATTGACTAAGTCAAAATAATATACAGCGCTAATTGTCCCCAAAAAGTATGCAGACTTACAATACACACCGTAATCTTTAGGAAATGATGACACGGCCAAATATCAAAGTCCCTTATTTTATATATAGGCTAGCACAAAGGTGTCTTATACAAATAACAAGTAAGGCTCATACAAAGAAGCTAAACTGCGGCTAACACGAAGAAGCCGGAAAATAAGTCGGCCCTGGGCTGGATATGTCTGCCGAGACTCAACACGGAGAGATGTCTGCAGCATCCAGCCACACCCCAGTCCTTATATATCGACCTTAAGTTGATCCCTGCCCTAGCCCAGCTAGGCACAATCCACAAATTCCAAAAAACCTATCTTCCTATCATCAAAGTAGAGAAATTTGCATCAAAGTAGGGAAATTTGCAGAAATCTGCATTGGAAGTACGAATGCGTAATTAGCGACGCCATAGACTAGCTCATGGAAATTTCCTCACACATGGGAGTGAAAAAAACGCCTTTGAGGTGCCACAGATAGTCAACTTTATCATGTGTAAGCAACAAGTGAAAACATCTTATAATATTTGTTTCATGTCTTGATTATGTAATATATATATATATATATATATATCTATGTAAATTTATATATATATATATATTTATATTTATATTTATATATGTTTATATTTATATATATATATATATATATATTATTATTTCAAATGCAATCCCTTTATTGAAAAAAAAAACTGCATTAAGAGAGCATACTGTATATCAAGAACAACAAAAACATCAAATAAGTTAATTACAATGAAAAGAGTATTTTGGCATTAGGGAATCTTGTGCCTTGGCCTTTGTGGACAAAATTGACTGCAATTTTGGGACTTGAGAATCTTTTAAAGCACATGAAAGGCAAAATATGCAGGGATGATAGGCTATCTAGGAGTATTCATAGCATTTTCTTTAATAAACACATTATATATTTTTTTTTAAAGGGCACTTCTGCCTCCCTTGCCCCCGTCAGAAAGGGCAGGTTGCTATTCCCCCTACCCTTCCCTGACCATTCTGATCAATAAGCTAATCCTTAAAACATATCTCGATATCCCATTGTCTGTCTCAACAAGGATCAACAAATGTACAATGAGACATAACGTTTATTTTGTTCAAACTTTTCACTTGAAATAACAAAATTCATTTTAAGTTTGTTAGACAGTAGTTTGTAATCTATTAAACCATATTGATTTCAAAACAATATTTTTGAAATCTTCCAAAATGTTTCAATGGCAGATTCATCTGATGAATAAATTTGTTTCACCATTTTCAATGAGCAGTTCATCAAAAAGTAAGGGTAATTTTACTTTTACTAAAACATTTCTTCATATTTTTTTTTACTAAAGGTTGCTAAAAGAAGCAAAATGGATGTTATTCCATCAGTTTCGCCAACAACGTTAGGACATATGCAGAGGTCCGCCAACATGAGTCTGTTAGGCTCTGATCTTCAGGTAGTTTCGGCTGATCAGATCAGATCCTTTGATGATTTGACACAAAATCTGGACAGAGTGGAGGTAAGGAAAATGTTTCTACCTTTGTGACTTAACCCTTACTTTACCACGCGGCGATATTATCACAGTTTTCAAACCACCTTTTTCTAAAAATGAAATTAGAATTTTACCAAAGTAATCTTGGTATCATTTTAAAGTACTTGGATATCTCTTTCACAAAATGTGACTTTTTTTACAGGAGTCATATTACAGAATTTTAAGAAAAGGTAGCTTAAAAAAGGGTTAAACTCAAAATTTGCTTAAAAATTGGGATTTTTTGTTTTGTTTTTTTTCTTTTAAATCTTACAATAACTTTAAGATTACATTTTTGCTTCAAAATCAAACACGCAAATCCTAAGACATAATATTATTTATTTCTGGTCTAATTTTTTTAATCCCTACCTGTAATCTTTTGTTCTGGAGAAATTTCTTCAAACTTTTTGCTATTTTCTACCCAATTTTTTCTTCTTCAAATAATTATGTACCAAAACCGTACATTGCACATGGTTCGTTGAACCAATCGCTGTTCAAAAGTGCTTGCAATTTCCTTTTCATTTGATATATAAATACAGGCATACCTCCTCTATTGGACCCTTTCCTGTAATGAATGAATTTCACCACAGCATTTTTAATGATCATCTGGTGTAGTGGATATGAACGCGGCCAGCATGCAAGCACACCAGGTTCGAGTCTCACCATGACATCTGGGTTAGAAAAATTCTGCTGCAGTTTTCAGGGGTCATTTGACAAAAATCATTTTTGGTCTTTTATCTTGTTTCCTTTCTTTCTAAAATTATAGATTAGCATCGTTGTAAAGGAAATTTTATAAAGAATCTAAATATGTAAAACAAATCTCTGTTTTCAATATTGACAAGAAGTTATGCTTGTGCAAAAGATTGGCCATTTGTTGACCAAATGTAACCAAAAATTCCTTAATTTGCTGCCTATTTTTGTCCAATATTTCCTAATTTGGCTTTCATTACTCAAAAGATAAATATCCTAGCTTGCATTCTAACCAAACTTGTAATGATAGGAAGGTTGTCAAAAATGCATATGAAAAAAAAGTTACGAAAATTGAGCTCGCATTTTTCAAAGCCCTGATAGAGTAAGGATTAAAGGAGACAAAGTCTGGTACAATCCTTATTTTATATGATAGAGGATTTAAATCTAAATCAATTACCACAAACAGCAAGTCAAAATCTTATTTTTATCTCCACTTATTCATATTTGAAGATGACACATGGGCGCTGCTATTTTGTGTTGAAATCATGCCAATGATAACATCCCGTATGTGCTAGCACGTACAGTATAATGTATTGATTTAGAATTCTCTTTGAAATTTTCTTTCCAAAATGCTTTGACATGAAGTTCTAAGGGCTTGAATGATTAATGTCATATACAAATAAAAATTCATAGACCCATGCAAAGGAAAAATTATTTCTTAAGACTTAAAAAATTTGAAATTATTAAGAAAAATATGTTAATATTTTAATCTACTGACTGTGTGACATCATTTTTTAGAGGGCGTATGAACAAAATGGTCGCTCTCATGAAAGTTTATATTGAAAGAATTATTGTTTTTATAATTATAGAAAATATATGCTAAGTTGTTTTGTAGGATGTGAAATGTCTTCAGATGACTTTGTTTATTTCTATTATAGTAAAGGAAGAAAATGCCAGACTTTATGTCTGCTTTAAAGGCATATGGATACTTAACCCTTAAATCCTCACGCGGTCAATTCGGTCAAAAAAGTATTTTGCTTCATCAAATAGGCCCACAGCAGTGATTCTGGTATCATTTGCAAGAGCTCGAATAGTTCTTTAAAAAAATGTAACTTTTGGGGGGGATTGAAGATTTCTGAGTAAAAATGTTTTTATATTTTGTTATTTTATTTTTTTACTCCCCACCAAATATTTATTCAACTCTTCATTTCAAACATAAATGCATTTCTTTTTGGCCATTTAATTTTTTAAAACATGAAATATAAACATATATTACAAAACATATACAGAAACATTAATCGAGAGCAACTCAATCCCATGCAATGATCAAATACATTTGGATTTGTAAAATACATCAACAAGTATCATAACATTTCAAACTATATACTATACCCACCATAACAAAGTATAGTGAAATATCGAGAACATAATCTGCATTATTTGAAATAGTCAAAGGAATTTAGCATTAGCTTTATTACCAAGGCGAAGAAAAAATGGGTTGAAATAGAGAACATTTTTTAGAAAGCACAAAATTTATTTTATTTTATTTTATTTTTTTCTTCAAAAACTTACTTGCCATACTTCCAGACCTTGCTTTTGTCTGAAAACCTGTGAAAAACTGTCAAAGACATCAATGCATCCAATTCAAAATTTGTGCAAAATGTTATGATTTTTAGCCTTTCGAGACCAAATGTTTTGACAAAAATTGTAGATCCTGATCGCAATACAACTGCCCTACACAAAATACTAGCGTGGGGAAGTTCACTTGGGCGACGCGGGTTCGAAAACCAAACCGGATGCACGGCTTTGTTTTTTGCAAGTAATTACAAGGGCGATTGTTTTTTGCTTATTTTCATTGTTTTTGCATGTCTTGCTTTGAGAAAAAAAAACTTTAAGACTGGTGTCAATGAAAAGGAAATTTTACAAGCAATCTAAATATTTAAAAAAATCCTCCATTTTTATTACAAGAAATATTACAAGCTAAATACAAGCCTAAAATGTGCATATTTATGTCATTATTTATTTTAATTTTTATGGGAATCTTTTATTGAAAAGTTTATTGTCTTAGCATTCATATAAACCAAACTTGTAGTTATAGAAAACGAAAGGAAAGTTATGAAAATTAATTTTGAAGAAAAAACAGTTCCGAAAAATTGCAGTCACGTTTTGAACACACTGGACAGGGAAGGATTAAGAGGAAATTGTTTGAAAAATGAAGACTGTTCTTCTAAAATATGTGCTCGATATTTTTCATTAAAGGTCTATAGACCCCATAGAAAAAAAAAACTAAAAAGTGGAGGTAAGGAAGTTAAAGGATTAGTTCAGGGGTCAAGCAAATCTATCTTATATGAACAAGGACTTCAAAAGAATCAAAATAGTAAAGAAAGCATTCAAAAATCTTAATCCGTCAAGGAGACATTGAAGTTTAAAGTTTGGTATTATTTATGTAGAAATGAATGAAATCAGAGTTGTGATGTCGTAGCCTCAGATTCCTCAAGGTCGTTATGTATTCTATCATATTTTGTCCTGTGATTTGAGGCTTAAAAACCATGGGATATGTCAGAAAAGTAGTAAAACTGAATCTAGTAAGGGTATTTATAATGTACCACCTCAAGAAAGTTTGAGGAAAAATAATTTAAATAGTACAAAATTTAAATAAATTTTCTTTAAAATACATTAACAATTGCTAAGAATGCGAGGATGAGGACACCAACTTTCCATAGTAGACTTACTACACCAGTCATTTCTACACAGATCTTTAAACTTGAATATTTCCTTAATGGAATAAGATATTTGAATGCTTCCTTCACCATTTAGTTTCTTTTGAAGTCCTCTTTTATATATGATGGACTTGCTTGACTCCTGAACCTATCCTGTGGGGACAAATAGCCTGGAATTTTGTTTAGTATCTGTAGGTAGACTAGGCAATTTAATCAACTCCTATGAAGCACTATTTGCAGAAAAACCCTCCAGATAAATTATCTCCTTCCTTCATTGTGCCTCCCTCTAGAACCATATTTAGTCCTCCTTTCCCACCCCCTCCACTTACTTTTGTCTTTTTTTTTGCACACCTGCACTTCCTCTCTCGATCCCAGCTTCCTGGCTTTTAGTCCCCGTACTTCTCTCAGACTCATCCTACTTTCCTTTCTTCCTACCTCTGGAATGATCTAACTTTTTAGGCACAATTTGACCCTCACTGTCGTGGTGCCGTTAAGCCTTCATCAAACACAAACTATTTGCAGTAGAAACTCATACATCTAATAATCCTTTGCAGTAGAAACTCATACAGCTAATAATCCTTTGCAGTAGAAACTCCTACAGCTAATAATCCTTTGCTGAGAAATTCATTGTGGGGTCAGTATTCAGTATACTGTATTCGACGTAATAAGTGCCCAGGGCATTTACGAAAATAGAATTGCGCCACATTTTAGGCCAAACTTTCTTCCTAATAAGCGCCCAAACTCGGGGCCACGTACAGTGTGCTATTCAAACTACATTGAACTGGTTCTATATTAGCCCCATAATAACCACCCCAAAACATTGTGAGTGTCAAACGCAAAATAAGCACGGGATTTAACAAAACTTAGGTCTTCAAATTATTCAAATGAATTATGTTATCAGTCAGAAAATGTTGGGTGAGCGCTGATTAGAGCATGGGCATTTGATACGTCAAATACGGTAGTTTGTTATTGACTTATGCAAATTCAGATGAGTTATTCAACACCTTTCATGACAAATTGGGGCATGGCTAGGTTTAAACAATGCTTCAAGGATTAGTTCAGTGGTCAAGCATGTCCATCTTATATGAAACAGGACTTCAAAGAAACAAAATGGTGCAGAAAGCATTCAAAAATCTTATTCTATTAAGGAGATATTCAAGTTTAAAGCTCTGTCTTATCTGTGTAGAAATGACTGGTGTAGTAAGTCTGCTATGGAAGGTTGGCATCTTCATCCTCACATTCTTAACAATTGTTAATGTATTTTATGTTATTTTTGCACTATTCAAATTATTTTTCTATGAACTTTCTTTAGGTGGTATAATAAATACCCTTCCTTGATTCAGTTTTACTACTTTTTTGACGTATTCCATGGTTTTGTGGTCACAAAATTGCAGGACAAAATATGATAGAATACATACAGACTTTGAGGAATTTGAGGCTATGACATCACAACTAGTCTGATTTCAGTTGTTTCTACACAAATGATACCAAACTTTAAACTAAAATATCTTCTTAATGGAATCAGATTTTTGAATGCTTTCTTCACTATTTTGTTTCTTTTGTAGTCCTCTTTCATATACGATGGACTTGCTTGACCCCTGAACTAATCCTTTAATTAGAGTCAGCTGTGTGTCTTCAAAATTTTGCAACAGAGTATTGAATAAATAATACATATTCATAGACCTGTGTGAAATAGCTGTGTATTTGTGCTTGATTGACAGCTACCAAGTCAGATGGCCGCGGTGCTGAAGTCGTCTGTTCTGCAACACGCTGTAGCTTGTCACACTGAAGATCACATAGCGCAGAGGCTGGGTTTCTGGCTTGAACAAACATTACATGAAGGTTTGTATCTGGAAATATTTTTGCTTTCCTTTGTTTCATGTCTGGTGCAGAAGGAGTGTTACCTGAAATATTATGGTAGATTAAATACAAAGCATGGTGGCCAGACCTCATCATGCAAGGATGTCGAAAAGAATAACCATATTCGACATAATAAGCACTTAGGGTGCTTATGAAAATAGAATTGCACCACTTTCAAGGCCTGAAGTTTCTTTCTAATAAGCACCTATGCTCAGGCCACGTACAGTGTGCTATTCGAACTGCATGGAGTGAAGTAGTTCTATACTAGCCCCACAATAACCACCACAAAAACATTGTCAGCGTCAGGCACAAAATAAGCAAATAATGTAACAAAACTTATTTCAAGTCTTCAAATTAATCAGATAAATTATGTTATCAGTCAGAAAATGTTTGGTGGATGCTTATTAGAGCAGGGGCACTTGATGCGTCAAATATGGTATAATGATTTCTTATTCTTGTTCTTCCTCAAACTCTAAGCCATAGGTGGGATTTGAGGGGCACATGGCCTTCCCTCCTCCCCGCACACATTTTTTTCTCCAATTTGTATCTTTTGTATGGTGATTTTTTGCATCTTAGCTATTCCCTCCCCCACACTTTTACTTTGCCTCCCACCCTACCCCCCACTTTCGGTCGGCAAATCCTGGCCATTTTCTAAGCACACTAAATACAATACATTTCTTGTTATTTCTTAGGATTCAATCTAATGTGGGGCCATTGTCTCGCAGGTCACACGCGTAATGTAATAGAGAATGGCCCCAGTGAATCCTTGGTCTCTCAGGGATCTGCTGGGGCCATTATCAGGCTGGTCACCCACGTAACATAACAGAGAATGGCCCCAGTGGACCCCAGGTTGTGTCTCAAATGCCAGCATACTGTATATGACATGACCAACACTGAACCTCTCATGCACTGTGTAATGAATTGCCAACTGAGATTCTTGGGACACATCCTTTGTCTCCTATGCTCTCTACATTCTAACTCATGGCTAAAGAAGACCGGGACGTCCACACACCTCTTATGTTACCTACATTCAACGTATGTTAGGGTATGATAAAGACATCCAAGCAGAACAGATAGCCACACTTGCTAACATCTTCAAACATCTCAACAAACACATCCTCCACCGTTCAGTATCCGGGAGCATTCTCATTTCCCCAAAGCCAACATCAACATTTTCTCGATAGCCAGGTACACTATCTCTCCCACTCCCACCTGGGTAATCCCTCCTCCCCAAGTTTTCCTTGGCCTTTTCTCCTACACAAAAGCTTGTCACAACCCAGCCTTCTTTCACTCCAAATACAGCCAACTCAGTAGACATTTCCACTCCTTCCACTTCACTGACAGCTCCACATGGGAAGGCTCCTTTGCAGCCGCCTGTCCAGGCCATTGCGACTGTGCAGGGGAGGGTTGGTCTCGACTTTAAGATTGATAGTGTGAAGTTTGTTACTGGTCTCAAGATTCCAGGAGTCTTGCCAGGTCTTTCTGAGGTAGCTGGAAATAGTGAAGCAGAAGCCAGAGTGCGGAATAAGGATAGGTGGAATGTGGTTCGACAGAGCGTTGCTGGCAGCTCTGTTGGCCCTCTGGTTCCCATGGATGCCGACGTGGCTGGGGATCCAGAAAAAGATAATTTTCTTCCCTGAGGAAGAGAGAGAGCGTAAAGATTGTGTATGATTTGTAAGATTAGTGGATTTGACCAGAGCATGTTGAGGAAGCCAGTGAGAACAGATTTGGAGTAAGAGAACACAACGAAGCTAGGGGCGGAAGAAGAGTTCTGCGAAGATTAAAGCTAGGAGAAAAATGGTTTTCTTTCTAACAAATACGTTGAAAGAAGAAGTCTCCCGTAGATCGTTATAACGTTATGCACTACGATTGAATCTTCACGCACACACATCGCTATGTATGCACATGTACAAACAGACAGAGATCTTGTGCGTTCCAGAACTGACGTCAAAGCTTTGCATCCCCCAATTTAACAGAGACTAACTATGTACGAACTGAGACGAGCCACCCTCTCTAATAACATGAACCCAAAATGAGACTTACAAGATGAAATTTAAAGCTCACTCCAGTTTGGTAGTCTCAGGGGTCGAATTTGCAAATGTTCTGCTGTTCTGAGAACACTGCTTTTTATGCAGAAACAGTGAAGTTTTAAACATCTCTGCTCCAGCAGAATATTGTTCTTTTATTGATGTCACAAGCATGTGGCATCAATGATCAATAACTTAATTTCTGCTCAGTAGAAAAAATGCATGTTGTCAAACAGGATTATCATGAAAAGAATTTCTTTCAAAAAGAAGAAGTTTTTCCCACCTTGCCTGCAATTGCCAGCACAATTAATCATGAATACACATGTGTAAGACTGCTTAAGTGTACGCAACTACATCATGTACATGAAAATACTAATAAGCGACATACATATTTGCATGAATTTACCAATAAAGTAGTTGTAAATTAAGTCCATTTTGAAAAAAGGAACTTGTCCTGTTATCAGCAAAAAAGTTGGAACAGTGAAATTTGATCCAGAAGAGTATTATTTGAGAAAGTACTGTTCTATGGAACAGTGGCAAAAAATTGAAATTTCGACCCCTGAGTAGTTTTTTTAAGGAAACGTTGCTTTTTCTTGGGTACATGCTGAAAAGTTTTTCTTTAAGCCTACCCGCACCCGACACTTGAGTTAATCCTGAAAACTCAGGTATGGCAATTACCAACTCGACTTCCTGTTCAGTGTATTGAGTTTCCACTCAAAACAATGATTGTTTATCTGCCATTCCCATGCACACCACATTCAAGTAAAGTAGCCAAGGTTTTTGTGTGTATAGGATTACAGAAGCCAGTGCTAGGTAATCAAAGCAATTTTGTGATTGAAATCAATCATCCATGTTAAGTGTCTTAGTGGGAGAAATTTGTTTGCAAACTGGTGATAAAAGTATTTGTGTATTATATGCTTGCGGTGAGTGGTCATTAACTGTGAATGATTGATGGACCATTTCTCCTAAGGAAAGATATTGCTTCATGTAAATTAACATCTACGCTAAATGCAAGTACTGAGAGAGAATCACTCACAAAATTTAAGACCATTTTATTTCATTCTGCAGAAATATTAGATCAGACCGGATCAAGCAACAAGGACAGGGCAGAACTACTACTTTACCATGTAATCAACTTTACTGAGTTTCTGCAGGTAGTGTAACATTCTTTTTACTTTGAAATGGTCTCACAACATTAATGCTTGAAAATGATTAAAGCGATCAAAGTATGCCCTTATAATACTGTATGTAAAGTATTTACCATATTCGACGTAGTAAGCACCTGGGGTGCTTACAAAAATAAAATTGCACCACTTTTTAGGCCCGCAGTTTCTTTCTAATAAGCGCCCGCGCTCGAGGCTGTGTACAGCGTGCTATTGGAAGTGCCTTGTACATACATGTAAATGTGAACTTGTTATATATTAATCCAGTAACCAACATAAAAACGTTTTGAGTGTCACTTGCAAAATTAGCAAAGAATGTATAACAAAACTTGAGTATTTTCAGTCTTCAAATTAATCAAATGAATTATGTTGTAAGTCAAAAAATGTTGGCTTGGTGCTTATTAGAGCAGGGCGTTTATTACATCGAATACGGTATTTTTGCCATGACTGATTGTTCATCCAATTGTGAGCACATGACTGATTGTGCATCCAATTGTGAGCACATGACTATTTATTTTATTGTTGATTGTGTCATAAGTTTGCTTTGTTTGAGAGATGTTATATCTATCTGAAGATAAGCAGGCGTAAATTTGTCAAAAAAAGAAACGAGGTAACAAGCATTTAATGCAATGTATTTGTTTCTTCACATCACTGACTCAAAGGCTGTTCTTACTTCATTACTCAACTAAAGCACTCGACAACAAAGTATGTGTAACAAGATTAACAAAGAATATTTCAAAACATTAATAACAATTTATAATCAAAAGGTATATGATGGTAGAAGCACTCCTTTGTAAAAAAACAATGTATTAATTTACAGCAGTATAATAAGTACAGTTATACCCGACCCACATCACCCCACTGATGCAAGGGGAAAATAAGATCAGATTTAAGTTTGCATCTAAACTACTTCAGGAAAATTGATGTTGTAATGTTTGAAGGGATCAATTTCCAAAGAATTGTTCAGCAGTTTCTAAACTTAGCAATGCAAATGGCAAGGAAAATAGGTCAAGGCTAGAATATTTTGATGAATTTTGTTATTCACAGTATTAAAATCCTGTTTAACATTTTAATTTGAGCAGATTTAGGGAACAAAATAAGCCAGAGGTTGAAAGGTTTAATGTGAGATCTTAAGATGAAACAATAGCTTCCCTTGTGAACCATTTCATTTTAATTACGCATAGAGAGCTTCCTTCACCCCTTTCAGTTCCTTTGTCGAGCTCTTCTGCAAAAACTTCCCTGATAAAATGATCTCCTTTCTTCACCATACCTCTACTATAACTTTATCTAGTTTTCCTTTCTCACCTCACCCTGTTCCATTCCTTTTATTACCTAGTACACTTCTTCTATTCCTGCAATTTTTTCTACCTCTGACATTATTATTATTATTATTATTATTATTATTATTGTTATTATTATTATTATTATTATTATTATTATTATTATTATTATTATTATTATTATTATTATTATTATTATTATTATTATTATTATTATTATTATTATTATTATTATTATTATTATTATTATTATTATTATTATTATTATTATTATTATTATTATTATTATTATTATTATTATTATTATTATTATTATTATTATTATTATTATTATTATTATTATTATTATTATTATTATTATTATTATTATTATTGTTGTTATTATTAATATTATTATTGTTGTTGGTGTTGTTATTATTATTATTATTATTATTATTATTATTATTATTATTATTGTTGTTGTTATTATTATTATTATTATTATTATTATCATTATTATTACTATTACTATTACTATTATTATTATTATTATCATTATTATTATTATTACTAATGATTATTGATTATTTATTATTATTATTATTAAACATTTGATAAAGTGCTAGCATCTGTCAAAGGAATCACATTCAGCTGCACTGTACAATAAAAATATAACCATAAAAGAGTAAAAATAGAATAAAAGATAGGAAGTAAAAACTTAATTTAAATGTAATTAAACCAAAATTTTAAATGACATTAAAAAGATATCAAGCAGTAAAAGATAAAAACGATAAAAAATTACCAACTATAAAACAAAATATGCAGTACAAAGATACAAGTAAAAGCTGAAAAGCAGTCTAAATAATAAATACAAGTTAAAATATTCTAACCTCTGGGGCACAAATTGACATTTGATGTTGTGGTGCCGTTAAACCTCAACAAACAAACAAACAAACAACATTACACATGGAGTTAATGATTACTTTTGTACTTGAAAAAATAATATGCTGTATATCTTGACATTGCTAACCATGTTCTTGTTCTCGACATGATCAACATTGAAGACATTAATCAACTCACTGTTTTGCTACAACAGAGTCTGTGACTTTTTAAATTGATCACGCATGTAATTAACCTCTCTAAGTTAAATGATTGACAGCTTTTACAACCAATCACCGCATGAATTTACCAAGCAACAAAATCTGCTCTGAAGATCTGAAGAACTACCATAAATGGATCAAAGCTTGCGGCAGGTCTCACGAACATCTAAATGTCAATGCATTGGTCATGCCTGATTGCTGATTTGAGGTTTGTTTGCCCCACATAGTTACCGCGTTGCTATGGTGGGTGTGGCCTATTTCCGTACTTAGTGAGGTCAATACCCCAGTTTCCCCACCTGAGCTGGGGTATTTCGTAGTCAGGTTCTAAAGCAACCAATTAGCACAAAGTGTTCTTTTTTTACCTCTAATGACACAAGAATATGTTTTTAATCGCCACAGGAGGGATTTCCAGCTTGTGAAAATTTTTTGGTTCAGTACCTTCGCACATGGAACGGATCCAGATACAGACCAGAGATCCTGAGGCTGATAACACGATTCCGACTGTATCCCTTCTCAAGTAAGTTGGTGGATGAAGTTGATGATGTGAAGCATAATGGGAAGTGTAATGCGAAGTGTAATGCAAAGCGTAATGCGAAGCGTAATGCGGCGTGCACGGCGTAATCTGCAGCGTAATCTGGCGTAATGCGGCGTAATGCGGCGTGCACGCGGCGAGCGTAATGCGAAGCGTGTCGCGGCGTAATGCGGCGTAATCACGCGGCGTAATGCGAAGCATAATGTGAAGCATAATGAATACCATGTAATGGCGATTCTGTCTGTTGGCCGTCCACAATTTTTCCTCAAGAAAATATTAAGTTTTTTCAGAATTCCTCAGAAAATGTTACTGTTTCTTCAGAATTCCTCAGAAAGTGTTTCAGTTTCTTCAGAAATCCTCATTGAAGGCTGGAATTTCCTTAAAAAATGATTTTTTAGAGACACTTAGACAGGTTAAAGACTAGTTTCCTTAGAAAATCCCGCCGCCGATGACGAGTGAACACACAATTACAATGACGGGGTCGTCGCCTGCGTATTCGGTTATGATAGTAACAATGCTATCACGAAACGCTTAATACGACCCGGAGAAGAACACAGGTACGACGTATGGACAGACATAACATCGACAACCAAGTCAATGTCCACGTCCTTTGATAACCAGTTGTGGTGCACTGGCGATTTAGAAAATCTACAAACCATTTAATATTTCTTTAGATGACGACTGTAAGATGATATACTTTTCCAATATTGTTCAGAAATCATCAAGCGTCCTCATACAACTTGGGGTTTAAAAACCTTCAAGTTCCTCACAATGTTTGTGCACCAATGACTGTATTAGGCATGATTATTTGACCCTGCCTTTATTATTAATCTTTGTGCACCAATGACTGTATTAGTCATGATTATTTGACTCTGCCTTTATTATTAATCTTTGTGCACCAATGACTGTATTAGTCATGATTATTTGACTCTGCCTTTATTATTAATCTTTGTGCACCAATGACTGTATTAGTCATGATTATTTGACTCTGCCTTTATTATTAATCTTTGTGCACCAATGACTGTATTAGTCATGATTATTTGACTCACCGTTATTATTAATCTTAGTGCACCAATGACTGTATTACGCATGATTATTTGACTCCGCCTTTATTATTAATCTTTGTGCACCAATGACTGTATTAGGCATTATTATTTGAGTCCGCCTTTATTATAAGTCTTGTGCACCAATGACTGTATTAGGCATTATTATTTGACTCCGCCTTTATTATTATTCTTTGTGCACCAATGACTGTATTAGGCATGATTATTTGACTCTGCCTTTATTATTAATCTTTGTGCACCAATGACTGTTTTAGTCATGATTATTTGACTCTGCCTTTATTATTAATCTTTGTGCACCAATGACTGTTTTAGTCATGATTATTTGACTCTGCCTTTATTATTAATCTTTGTGCACCAATGACTGTATTAGTCATGATTATTTGACTCTGCCTTTATTATTAATCTTTGTGCACCAATGACTGTTTTAGTCATGATTATTTGACTCTGCCTTTATTATTAATCTTTGTGCACCAATGACTGTATTAGTCATGATTATTTGACTCTGCCTTTATTATTAATCTTTGTGCACCAATGACTGTATTAGTCATGATTATTTGACTCTGCCTTTATTATTAATCTTTGTGCACCAATGACTGTATTAGTCATGATTATTTGACTCCGCCGTTATTATTAATCTTAGTGCACCAATGACTGTATTACGCATGATTATTTGACTCCGCCTTTATTATTAATCTTTGTGCACCAATGACTGTATTAGGCATTATTATTTGAGTCCGCCTTTATTATAAGTCTTGTGCACCAATGACTGTATTAGGCATTATTATTTGACTCCGCCTTTATTATTATTCTTTGTGCACCAATGACTGTATTAGGCATGATTATTTGACTCCGCCTTTATCATTAATTTTTGTGCTCCAATGACTCTTATTAGGCATGATTATTTGACTCCGCCTATATTGTTTCATTTAACAGGTCATTTGCATATTTTTTTTGTATATTAACTGGCAGAATTTTATACTGATAAAAGTATGCTCAATTGGGGAATGTGACAGGATGAGACTGCATTTGGAGTAAAGGGAGGGATGCCACATATGGGATATATGGTTCTAGAGAGGGATACCATGTGGTATGCACCAAGGGCTGTATTGGGCATGATTATACGACTCTGCCTTTATTATTTCATTCAACAGTTCATTTTGAAAAAGTTGTTGTATGAACTGACTGAAGGACTTTTTAGGACTTTTGCCCCACTCAGTTACGCATATTTCATCCCATATAAATGTTGAAATAGATACACTCTCTCTCTGTTTGTGTTTTGTCCTCAGAATTGAACGACTTGGTCTTGGAGCCTTTAAGGATACTGTTCTTTTCCTCATCCCTCTTTTGCAAGTGCCAGATCATCATAGCTCTAACAATTCTTCTGAAAAATTTTGCCGCGGTGGAGATTTCAAGGAACCAGATTGATATGAAATCAGACAGGTCCCAGCAGTCGGGTGATTTGGGTAATGGAGGAAGAAAGAGGTGAGGTTCTAATTTGCAAAGTGAACAGCTAGTATGGCGGCTATCTCAGAATTCAAGATGGCCGCCATCTTGAAATTCAAGATGGCCGCCATCTTGAATTTCAGGCTGAGGGGCAACCCAAACTGGTTAAAACTTATGTGGTAGCAAGCATACTTGGAATCTTCAGTACCAAAACATGGGCATTGCCATCATTGTAAATTTGAATTTTGACCCCTTTTGAAGGTATTGCCAAGTACAGCAAAAATGTTTGCAAAGTCTGCTGCTTTCCTTTACACTGTCACAGAGAAGTACAATTGACATTTCTAAGTTAGGAAATAAGCCACACCCACCATAGCAACATGGTAACTAGATGAGGCAAACAAACCTCAAATCCGCAAACATGCATTACCAATGCATTGACATTTAGATGTTCATGTGGCCTGCTGCAAGTTTTGATCCATTTTTGGCACTTCAGTTTTTAGCCAAAGGGATAAAAAAAATTGAGTTTGCTTACTGTTTTGGGTAACAGCAATCAGATTTACAAAGCCCGCAGCAGGCCCGTAAGCCCAATTTTTGTTCACCATTTTGCCATCACTCAGTCTATGTATGCAGAAATTTGTTTTGTGCAGTATATTGTATTGACAGCATGAGTGTGCACTGCTAGATAGCTGTACTGTACCAGTGCCACAAAGGAGGTTTGCCCCACTTTGTTATGCAGATTTGTTGCAAGGCAAATTCGTTCAGTGATTGGTTGAAAAAGCTGTCAATCAACTGACTTAGAGATGTCAATTCATTGGAAGTTCATAAGCAAATGAAATTCAACAAGACATTATAAAAATGCATATTTTTCAATTAGTTCTGAACTTTAGAAAGTTTTGATTTGCAATCTCGTGTGATTGGAGCCATACAGTTATATAAATCTGTATATGTTTATGAAATATGCCCTCTGTATATACTATCAGCCTGTATACATATATATATATATCAAGTTTTACTCCCAAATAAAATATGCCCTCTGTATCATTAGAAATGGCTTTGCTTAAAACCAGGAACATCTCAACCTGCCCTCAAATGGAGCAGGGCTGGTCGGTGTAAAAGTTATTTATTTCTTTATTTCCCAAACCACAAAAATACAGTTTCACCTGTTCAAGGCTCTATCAAGATAACAAGTACTTCCATTTGTGTTACATGGTAATTTTAGTCACACACATTGAAATATAATGGCATTCCTTTGTAATAAATGTAGTACCCATAATCGATGCTGGCATTGTTTGTCTTTGCTGCTGGGGAAAGGTGAAATAAAATATGAGCATAGAACTATTTATACCTCTATGTTATGATGCAAAGTTAATCTCGTGGAATGATGCGGTTGATTTGTGGCTTGAAAATTGCAGGTCAATGTTTTGAAGCAGTGCCTTTACTAATGTATACTATCAGACTGTATACTGATATATCAAGTATTACTTCCAAATAAAATATGGCTTTTTGTATGTAATATATCTGGCTTTATTTGTGCTGAGTATAGTACTAGATATGTGCATGCAATTTCTCGATATCTGGATTTATTATTTTTTATTATTTCCACTTCTTTAGATAAAATACAACATAAACAATGGATATTTAGTGTGTTGAAGATCATAATAAGCATGAAAAAAGCTATTAAAAAAGTTGGTTCCCCGTATGATGATATATAAAAAAGAATCTTAATAGACATGAATTTAAATGGACATGTGGATATAACACAAAATTAGATATAAACGATATGAAAAATAATACAGTTTAAGCTTACAAAAAGATAATAGACCTCACCCCACCTTACCTCACCACACCTCATCCCACCCTACCTCACCTCACCACACCTCTCCCACCCCACCTCACCTCACCACACCTCCCACCCCACCTCACCTCACCACACCTCTCCCACCCCACCCCAACTTACCTCACCCCATCCCACCCCACCTCACCTCACCACACCTACCACACCTCTCCCACCCCACCTCACCTCACTACACCTCTCCCACCCCACCTTAACCCACCCTACCTCACCTCACATCACCACACCTCTCCCACCCCACCCCTCCTTACCTCACCCCACCTCACCTCACCACACCTTTCCCACTCCACCTCACCACACCTCTCCCACCCCACCTCACCACACCTCTCCCACCCCACCCCACATCACCTCTCCCACCCCACCTCACCTCCCACTCCACCTTAACCCACCCCACCTCACCTAACCACACCTAACCCCCACCACAAAACATTCACATAAAGCAATGTCTTTCCTTACAAGAAATGGTCCTCAATTATTCACAGTTACTGCACATTATTACCTCAGACATTATGATACACAGCTATTTTTATTACCAGTTTGAAAGCAAACTTCTCCCACTAAGACACTTAACACGGATGAGTGATTTCAATCACAAAAGTGCTTTGATTATTCAGCTCTGGCTTTGTGTAATCTTATACACACAAATAACCTTGGGCTACTTGGCTGTGGTGTGCATGGAAATGCATGGCAGATAAACAATCATTGTTTTGAATGGAAACACAATACAATGAACAGGAAGTCGGGTTGTCATACCTGAGCTTTCAGAGAAAAAAACTCAGGTGTCGGGTGCGAGTAGGCTTAAAGAGAAACTGTCCGGCATGCAAGTTGGGCATATAAGGTTAATAATAGGTTTTAACCTTCTTTTTCAAATGGATAGAGAAGTCAAAGCTTGTATTTTACTATCTAAGGAATTCCACAGTCTTGTTCCAGCACACCTCACTGCAGAAGGCCGGCTTGGATCTTTTGGGTCAGTAACACCAAATATAAAGACACATAGGTTTTGTGTGAGGAAATTAATTCTGTTTTCATGATCTTTAATAGGTTTTAAAACAATCCGGCTGCATGGGAATGTCAAAATATTTGTCGGATATTGTTTACAAGGGACAAAAATATTGTAATATATGTCATTTAGTAATTCATCTAAACTTCAGGCCTCCAGCCCTTAGGACAAAAAACATTCAAACCTATTGCTCTTTACAACATGAGGTACAAAACATTACAAGTAAAAATAAAGGTGATGAGGATAATTTAGAGAAAAAAATAATGACAATCACAAAATTTCTTGAAGTTCTTAGTATCTCTTAAATTAATTAATTTACTTCTAGTTATACCTTACCTTCCGTGCTATAAATATGCAATCTGGTCACATGACCTGATTCTAACGCACTTCTAACCGACCTTAAAAACGTAGTAACCATGCAGCTAAACCCTGACCTCCATATTACCTCTACTAACCCTCACTTAATATTCCACCAAGGCCTGAACGAGAGGGTAGGCGGGCCGGGATGCATGGAAGGTAAGTATAACTCTCGTAAATATCCCCGCTACGCTTAACAGGGTAAATTTACTTCTAGTTATACCTTACCTTCCATGCTATAAATATGCAATCAGATTGCAACAAAGGATAGGAAGGAAGGGAGTTCAGGTCGCAGCACATTTTTTTTTTTTTTTAATGGCTGGTACTAAAACTCGCACTAGTCTTATCCCACTTAAGGGACGAAATTCCTTCTCCTCTTATATCTATATATATATATATATATATATATATATATATATATATATATATTTATATATATATATTTATATATATATATATATATATGTGTGTGTGTATATATATATATATATATATATATATATATATATATATATATATATATATATATATATATATATATATATATATATATATATACAGTATCTATACATATATGTATATATATATATATATGTATATATATATATATATATGTATACATATATGTGTATGTATACATATATGTGTATATATATATATATATATATATACATATATATATATATATATATATGTATATATATATATATATATATGTATATATATGTATATATATATATATATATGTATATACATATATATATATATTATATATATGTATTATATGTATATACATACATACACAAATCACAAATATATACAAATATATATGTATATATGATATGAAATATTTTGTACCAATTCTTTTCATGTCTAGCCTGTTCTCAGTTACCAATGATGAGTTTGATGCATATGAGACGATAGAGGGATTAATATCGTTGGTGAATAAGATGTGTGCCGTGGGTCTACAGCTGGAGAAGGACCATGTGTTGCTCATGCACCACATCCTGGGGTTCTTTGAAGTGGTAAAATCTTCAACTTGTTACTCTCTTTACTCTACATATTTTATGAATTGTAGATGATATGAGTACAAACAAGTATATGAATACATAGATGCGCAACCAGTTTAATGACTTTAAAATATACTACAGAACTTGGTTTTTCCTAAATGTTTTATTTGCCAATATGTTATCCCATATGCTGGATGTTTTCAATGAAGTTTGTTGGAACTCATCATTATCAGGTGGAGCAAACTCGGATATCATAGACAGTCCGATCCACACCCCTGATCAGGAGATCTTCTGCTTTGGAGATTGAGACATGCACAGTGACCATAGACTAAACTGTTGCTAATAAGTTCAGCTGTAATAAATTGTTTACTTTTCAATTCTGTAATTCTAAAGTTGTGTTGAATGATATTGAAATGAATACGTATGTAAATTTGAGTTTTTGCTGGCGCCTAAAATGTTAAAACTTGCTTTTCAGAAACTATTAAAATGAATTTTTAAAGATTATTTAAAGAAACATTCCCATAAAATTTCATTTTAATATACCTAATAGTGGACAATACAAGAAACAGGTTGGTGGAAAACCAAGTTAATATCTTATTCCTACAATAATTTTTTTTCTTTTTCTTGTCTGCGTAAAAGAGATTGTTACTCCAAGTCTAAGTCATTAGTATGATGTCATCACAGCACTTCTGTACTATTCTGTATTTTCTAAATGATTGGGAACATTTTTTTCTTCAAAAATTATTAAGATTAGTGTAGAATAAAATTTACAATAATGTTTACCAATCTGTTCTTGTAACTTGCATTTGAATTTTGAAAAATTGGTGATTAATTTTCAAAGAAATATTACTAAGACCTTCACTGAATATATCCTGCAGAGACCACAACACCAATATTGCTACCATGTGTCTCTGAAACATTACTGATCCGTAGACTCAAATTTATTGCTGTAACTAATTGAGAGTATTTCTGTGTTTTTCCCCTTGTAGGCTTCAAAATTAAGGACAAAGTATGACTTACCGTTTGTGAGCATCCCCTCAAAGAGAATCGTGTATGGAGCTCTACTTTCAAACAGTGCAATGGTCTGTTCGAGAATGTGCAATATTTTATGTCAGTAAGTAGACCTCTGTCTTACCCCCACCCCACCCCCACCCCTCATTTGTGGGCATACCCTTAAAGAGAATCGTGTATGGAGCTCTATTTTCAAGCAGCCCAATGGTCTACTCAAGGATGTGCAATATTTTATGTCAGTAAGTGAAAATCTGTCTTACACAAGACCAATATTTGGTTTCATATTAACCACGCCCGCGAAGAAAAGGGCCAAAAGCACACAAATTGGTTGTCAGCATAATTTGTCAGTTATTTGCCAATTTCCGTAACAAAACTTTATGAGAATCAGGCAATATTTTGCAAGAATGGAAAAATATTATTTGATCTCTCTTTACCTCGTAGAAGTGTTGGTCCTCTTCCAGGGCTGTAATTCTCATCCAGGAAGTGTGTGTGTGTGTGTAGGGGAGGAGGGGGGACATGGCTTCTTATCCCACCACTCATGCAACATCTACTACAGTATATCCTTAGACTCAGCATTATTAGCCCAGAAGAGGTCGTATTTTAAGGAACCTATAAAATACCTGAGCTAATAGATGTCCTGTATCTGTTTTGTTTACATTTTGCAATACAAAATGTACAGAAAGATTAAGTGAGAGACCTTTATTTCATTTAAAATGTAAGATTTTGTAGTGTGTTATTTTATTTCTTAGAATATGCAATCTCAACCATAAAGTTACACTGTTACAAATATTTGAATTTTTAAAATGACTGTTCTGCGCCAAAAAGCCAAGCTTTTCACAACTTTCCTTTTAATGCTATCACTACAAGTGTGGTTTATATGAATGCTAAGACAATAAACTTCTTAATGAAAAATTCAAATTAAAGAAAATTTAGACATAAATATGCACATTTGCAAATTTCAGGCAAAATTAGGCCAATTTTTTGAGCTTGTAATTTTTCTTGTGAATAATGAAAATGTTGTGGGTTTTTATACTTATTTAATTGTTTGTGAAATTTCCTTTCTAGTGATACCAGTCTAAAAAATAATTATCAAAGCAGAACATGCAAAAACAATGAAAAAAAGACAATAAACAATCACCACTGTAAGTACTTGCGAAAAACAAAGCCGCACATTCCACACCTCATCCGAACCCGAGTCATTCACGTAAACTTCCCGGTCACTTACCGTGACACTACAGTGCCTATGCCTGTGCATAGTGTGTTTTATTACTAAAATTTCGATGTGATCAAAGAGGAGATAGGTGCTCTTTTGGTTTTCAATTAAAAATGTCTTAAATAAGCTTTCTGGCACTTAACATTTTTCTCAAAAAGGCTAAAAATCATGACATTTGTGCAACTTTTACCTCCCAAAAAAGATATTGATGATAAGGGCAGTAAAAATGCGACCAGAATTGGATGCATTGATGTCTTTGAAAGTTGTTTACAGCTTTTCATTTAGGTCTGGAAGTATGGCAAGTAATTCTTCAAAATAATATCGCTTTTTTGTTTAATTTTTTGAATTTTTCTCTATTTCAACCATTTTTTTCTCTCAAAAATCTTCAACATAATCCCCATCAAAAAGTTACGTTTTCTAAAATAACTATTCACACGCTTTTAATTGATACCAGGATTACTGCTGTGGGCTTATTTTTTTAAAGTGCATGTCACAAACCGGTCCTGGCATGACCTGTTGGAGATTGAAGAGTTAAGGAATTTTGTGGTTGCTTAGTTTAGGACGTCTCTCGGACTGATTATGTAGATTAAGCAGAAATTTTAGAAAAGAAGTTATTTGCTTTATTGCAATTTTATTAAATTTGAAAACTTTGTTTAAAGAAAAAGATAATCTGTATGTATGAGTATGGAATATATTATTACTTCAGGGGAAACAAACTGGAAGGGTAAGACACCACTTGTAACCAGCCTTAAAGGATAGTTCAGGGGTCAAGCATGTCCATCTTATATGAAAGAGGACTTCAAAAGAAACAAAATGGTGAAGAAAGCATTCAAAAACCTTATTTCGTTAAGAGATATTTAAGTATAAATTTTTTGGTATCATTTGTCTAGAAACAATTGAAAGCAGACTAGTTGTGACGTCACAGCCTCAGTCTTTATGTATCCTATTATATTTTGTCCTGCGATTTTGTGGCTTATGGATGTGTCAAGAAAGTAGTAAAACAGAATCTAGCAGTCTAGTAAACGTAATTATAATTTACCACCTGAAGAAAGTTCAAGGAAAAATAATTACAATAGTTTTCAATCAATTTTCTTTCAAATACATTAACAATTGTTAAAAATGTGAGGATGAGGGCACCAACCATCCATATTAGACTTACTACACCAGTCATTTCTACAGGAGCTTTAAACTTCAATATCTCCTTAACGGCATAAGATTTTGGAATGCTTACTTTAACATTTTGTTTCTTTTAAAGTCCTCATTTATACAGGATTAAATTGACTGACGACTAAACTAATCCTTTATGGATTGGAGGTCGGTTGATAAGGAAGAAAATTGGCCTATGATATTGTCAAAACTTTCAACGCGTCAGTCTAGTACATTGTTCAGAGGCTAAATTTAACTAAAGAATAAAAAAAAAGAACATTCAAATCTATTTCTGAAACCATTATCTACCTTAGTTTTATTTCATTTAAAGGATTAATTAAGGAATCAAGCAAGTCTAACTTATATGAAAGAAAATTTCACCCGTTGCCCATGGATAGGGTGCATGGTTCACTACTTGTGAAGATTTCCGTTAAAGGATTAGTTCAGGGGTCAAGCAAGTTCATCTTATATGAAAGAGGGCTTCAAAAGAAACAAAATGGTGAAGAAAACATTCAAAATCTTATTTCGTTAAGGAGATATTAAAGGATTAGTTCAGGGGTGAAGCAAGTTTATCTTATATGAAAGAGGACTTCAAAAGAAAGAAAATAGTGAAGAAAGCGTTCAAAAATCTTATTCCGTTAAAGGATTAGGTCAGGGGTCAAGCAAATTCATATTATATGAAAGAGGACTTCAAAAGACTACAAAATGGTGAAGAAAGCATTCAAAAATCTTATTCTGTTAGGGAGATATCTAAGTTTACAATTTGGTATCATTTGTGTCGAAACGACTGAAATCAGACAAAATGATGAAGAAACTGTTCGAAAATTTTGCTCCGTTAAGGAGATGTTCAAGTTTAAAACTCCTGTCTTATCTTTGTAAAAATGACTGTTGTAGTAAGTCTACTATGGAAGGTTGGTTTTTACATTTTTATTAATTGTTAATTTATTTTAAAGAAAATATATTTAACTTTTTTCCTATTTTAGTTATTTTCCCTCAAACTTTCTTCAGGTAGTAAATTATAATTATCCTTACAAGACTCTTGTTTTACTACTTTTCTGACATATTCAATGTTTTTTAAGCCACAAAATTGAAGGACAAAATATGATAGAATTCATGAAGAAATTGAGAAATCTGAGGCAGTGACATCACAACTAGTCTGATTTCAGTCGTTTACACAAATGATACCAAATTTCGAACTTAAATAACTCCTTAATGGAATGAGATTTTTGAATGCTTTTTTCACTATTTTGTTTCTTTGGAAGTCTTATTTCATACAAGGTGGACATGCTTGACTCCTGAACTAATTATTTAAAGGCATCTACAGTTTGTTCATGCTGAAAAGTTTCTCTTTAAGCCTATCTGTACCCAAGTTAATCCTGAAAACTCAGGTATGACAATTACCAATTCGACTTCCTGTTCAGTGTATTGTTTCCACGCTAAACAATGATTGTTTATCTGCCATTCCCATGCACACCACAGCCAAGTAGCCCAAAGTTATTTGTTTGTATAAGATTACAGAAAGCCAGTGCTGAGTAATCAGGGTACTTTTGTGATTGTAATATCACTCATGCGTATTAGGTGTCTTAGTGGGAAAAATTTATTTGGAAACTGGTGATAGAAATAGCTGTGTATGAGCTGTGAATGATTGACGGACCATTTCTCTTAAAGAAAGACATTGCTTCATGTATCATACAGTATACACAGTAAACAGTGGTAACTTAAGGTGAATTTACTCATACCATTGATTAAATACCCTCATGATCTCCATTCTTCCTTACAGGTACAGAGGCGAGTTCCTTTCTTGGAAGCAAAGCAGAAGTTTCAGAGGTGAAGGGTCAAAGGTGAGACCTTTTGTCCTTGAACTTTGACATTTCTTCATGGTATAGGTTTATCAATTATTCACTTGCAGCTATTATGTTCAAGTTCTTCAATTGCATTTTAAAAGTTTAAATGGAGCAGTATTTCAGGGGGATGGGGGCACACACGTTTGCAACAATTGATCTGAAAGATGGAAATACAAAGTCAGGGAATTGGTAAATACTTCATCTCTTCAGTTCCTTTCTAACTTACCCCCCTCTTCCCTCCCCATTAAAAAAAAAAAGATTCCCTCCCTTTCCATCAAAAAAGATAGTTTCAACGTGCATGATATTGCTACAAATGATTATTTTGGTATAAAGCATGGAAAAACAAATACATGTGATCACATTGTCTTTGTCAGTTTATTTTACGACGTTGCATTGTAGCAATTTGAAAATTCTCACCTTTCAAAGAAAGAATATAAATCGCTTTGCTGCATGTTTCCAACTTTAGTACCCAAGTTTCAAAGAATTTAAAACTTGTTTCTTCTTAAAGCTAATACAGAAATGGTTGTGTGTAATGACCATTATGGTAGCACTCATAATTGTGGGCACGTGATGCACCCAAACGTGCAAACTACGATGCAGAATGCACAAACATTTATGGATGAAAATAAGGCGTACAAATATTACCATTTGGGGTGAGGGCACAGTCATTATCAATTATATACATGGCATGTGCCTCTATGTGTCACACATGACTTTATTTCATTGTTTCTAATTATCAGTTTTAGTAGACATGATCTGCTATTCATAATTTTTGCAACAGTAGTTGTTACAAAAATGCAGGTCATCCTTCTTATAATTTGCAAAAAAGTGTGGGGCACATGCCCCTTTCCCCCACCCCCTCCTATGCAGCCTATGTTAAAGGAGTAATTGTTGGGATTCGTACATTGCTCACACTGTATTGTCTTTGGCATGCATAGTTTTGGTAGTTTTTCATTTTCACATGCAACATACCAATACTTTTGATCCCTAATGTATGAAAGAAAAAATCTAAAAAACCAGGCAATAATATATTTAAGAGTTTCCGAAGTTTTAGTTCCATTTTCATGTTTTTGTTTATAATCTCTCTTTCACAACAAATAGGAAAGTACTTCAGATCTGATTGGACCATTTAACCGGTACATCCTGGATTTCTGCAACGCTCTGTGGAGGGTGAACCGAGCTTTTAAAGAAGATGCTGAGGAAACCGTCCTCTCTACGATTCCCCGGAAGTTGTTGCTCAAACTGGGGTCGAGAATCCTCATGAATCATTCTCCATTCTGCATCATTTTGCACTGCTTGGATTCACTCATTCATTTTTGACAGAGGTTAGTCATTGCCATATCGGTATTTCCCTCCTTTCACAGAATTAAAACTAAATCCATCTGAGCCATCAGGCTCATTGAGCCAGTGCTTATCCCCAGTTTCTATGGCGCAAGCGGATGAGAGTACGACTTCCCATGGACAGGACGCCAATCCATTGCAGATTAACTCCACAGCAGTGCTGGTTTTACAGCTGAGTGGACTGGAGCAAGTAGAGTAAAGTGTCTTGTTCAAGAACACAATGCAGCGCTCATGACGGTACCTTTCGAAAATGAGCAAGACTCCTTAACCACTGAGCCACTGCGTCGCTACTATTTTTATATTTTACATAAATCATCCTCATTTTTTTTTTCTTCTTATTTTGGCAACAATTATCGTTTCAAAACAAACTGTAGGTAATTTCATATACATTTAATTCCTCATTCTTTTGTCTTTCAGACTCAACCTCCTGACAAGCTCCCTCATCCTAACATGGTGAGCAGCAGGATGCGCAGCGTGTATCTGGAATACCTGGCGCAACAGAGGATGGAGGGCATCGTCAAATTCATCAATACGTTCATTAAGACTTCCAGACGATCTGAACAAAAATGAAATCTCCAAATGAGGATTTTTTAAGTGAATGAGGTTGAAGCTGGGAATGCTGTCACTGCCATGGAAGGTGCATTATGGGTGTAAGCATTATGTAAGGTACCAGGTGGAAAATCTGAGGGAAGAATTGATGGTAGATTCCAGTCTTTTTTTAGTGATGAGGCATGCTGTCATTGTTTGGAATACACACACTGGTTTTTTCATCAATTTGGAATAAATCTTTTTAAAGGGGGTAACTCCTGGGGTAATAACCCTGTTACGAGGTGTGTGAATAAGAGAATTCATATGGGTACCTGGGGGTAATAATCCTGTTACGAGGTGTGTGAATAAGAGAATTCATATTTTAGAGTAGAGGTGCACTATCACAATGTCAGGTCCAGTTTATTGACATATAGTGCAGTTTTATACAATAGGAAAGATCTTTGAATATGTATTTATATATACATAGTGTTACTGCCCCCACCCCTCTTCCTTCAAGAATTTGTAACCAAACCCAAATAGCTCTGGTGCTAGTTGTGGATTAACAAAAATGTACTTTATATATGCAAGGGTGGGTCTAGATTTTTGGGAATAGATTTCATCAATACGTTTATTAAAACTTCCAGACGATCTGAGCAGAAATGAAACCTCAAAATGTTTTGATTGTTGAACTGAAAGAGCTTGAAGCTGGGAATGCTGTCACTGCCATGGAAGGTGCATTGTGGGTGTAAGCATTGTGTAGGTGAATCTGAGGGAAGAATTGATGGTCGATTCCAGTCTCTTTTCATTTTGCTGGTTGAAGTATAGTGTCCTGTGACGAGGCATGACAGCACTGTTTGGAATACACACACACACACTGGATTTTATTATCACACAGATTGGAATAAACATTTTTAAAGGGGGTTTATAAACCAGTTGATATAAAAGAATTTATATTCTGAAGTAGAGGTGCATTGTGACAATATCAGGTCCAATTTATTGTAATATGGTGCAGTTTTATATAACAAAACAGCTTTGCATATGTATTTATAAGGTTACTAGGTTCATATGCACAAGGACAAAATTTGATCAGAGTTTGAAGAAGAAAAACAAATCTTAATATTTCAGATAGAAAATCACAATAATTCTTCTACTAGACTTTTGTTTTAATGCTCTTCTGACATATCCAATGTTTTCAAATCAATATCTTGATATTTCATTCAAATGCCCAAAACGTTTGTGATGACACAAGTGGTCTGATTTCACATAGAACTTTGAATTTAAATACCTCCATAATGAAATACAATTTCTAAACACTTTCTTCATCTATTTGTTTCTTTGATCATCCTCTTTCATATGAGATGAACGCGATTGATCACCAAAATGACCATTTAATGGAAAATATGTTTTGACTTAAAATTATTAGCTGCTTAAGTGATATTTTGAAATTAAATTACATTAATTTGTAGTTCATTAATATTCATGACATCAACCTGTGCAAAGGATAAGTCTTGATTTTTTTTTGAGCCACGTGATAAAATGTCACATAATTTTTGACAGTAACAGGAGGAAGTTGGTGAAGAAAAAAAAAATATATATATTAATCGTGATAAAATCAAGATTGTTATTCTTTGCACAGGTTGATGTTATGAATATTAATGAACTACAAATTAAGAAATGCGCATGCATTTACTGTGATGCACTCAAATAAGAGTATGCGCATGTGATGTTACATGCACTAAAGTGGGTATCTCTTGGGATTTTCTTTTTGGAATTTCACTTATTGACAATGTCAAAAGCAGACAGCCTCTCGAAACAAAATAGAAAATGCAAATATAAATTATTTTAAGGCAATATAACCAGAAATGAATGTTTTCATTCTAGTAATGTTCAGTTTTGGTGCGCATTAAGAATTTTTGGCCCTTAAGACTCCTCCGACCCGACACCCTTGATTTTCTCAAAATCAGGGGTAATCCACACCATTTAACCCTAGACTCTTCACAATTCATTGACTAGCATTCAGCTATTGTTACACCATACACAACACAGGGGTAATCTATACCTTCTTAACTGACAGCATCTTCAGTCTGTTCACAGTTCACTTGTTAGCAACCAGCTGTTACACAATAGGTCATTCATCTGAGGCTCAAGCTACATAAATGCTGTTCAGTGAAGCGAATCAGATCAGTCCTTGGCGGAGCCTAAATAAAAAATATACATTGTGCTTGGAAGGACTTCATGCAAAATCCATGAATGATTGATGGACAAAAGATGGTTATTTCCTCATGGAAAGATGCCAACACATGAAGGCAAAGCAAGAGCATATTTTGCCATGCGGCGTGCGCTGTTTGTTTACAATTCCTTGACCTGTGATTGGATGATTTCCTGCACATGCACGGATGACATACGGTACCCATACAAGTTGCTGGTAAAAATAAAATACTCTTAAAATTTGACTTCAATAAATTGCAAATACTTTGTTTGATTTTTTGGAACTATTGTAATGGTTTGTTTAATAAAATTGTTTGTCATTGCAAGAAAAATTAGTTTGTCACAAATCAGTAACTTGGTTTGTATGCGCAAAGACACAATTAGCAAACATACTTTTCATTCTGTGCTGTTTAACTTTCAATTGAAATAAATAATTTGTAAATAACATTTTTACAAGTTGAACATTTGCTTCTCCTGTTGGATCTGCTTAATTTAATTCGTACAAAACCCAAAATAATTTGTATTGTTCGTTTGTAATTATTGTATATAACCAGACACGTATTAGAAATTTTGATATCTATTTAAAATAGTATGCTATTTAGATTTTGGTAATCTCATTTTAAAATGCATTGTACATACTTTGTAACATACATATTGTAAATATGGCTTTTGCTCGCATTATCAGTAAACTTAGTGAATATCAATACTGTCACCTGTACTATTTGATCTCTTTGCTTTGGTGTTTTTTTTGGTCAAGAAGGAAATGGCAATTTCCTGGTCAAGAGTCATCCCTCCACGTCACTTTGCTGCCCCTAAATGGATGTCTACATCCGCTGCAATTCACAGCTTTGGCAAACACTACCAAAGAAATCCTTATCTTCACCTTTTTTTCGTTATCACCTGCTCTACATCCCATGATACATTTTTAAATAAAATGATTTGTTTTTAAACTATGAAATAATACAACTGAATACTACGTGATATACTTTCTCATCTCTTACTGTAGAGTCACTTAGAATGTTGTACTTATTCTAATGTTACATTGATTAATCTCTCTGGCACTTATACACACACTGACAAATCTATTTATAATTTCCCGAGTTATTATTAGTGGCATATTCAGCTCTCTGTGCCAGGGGGAAAACAGTATTTATCGGAAAAGGGCTTTACCAGAGGGGTAAAGGAATTGGAGGGTGGGGGAAGGGCAAACAGTATTTATCGGGAAAGAGCTGTACCCAGAGGGGGGAAGGAAGTGGGGAGAAGGGCCGATCTCACCTTCCTAATTGGAGGTAAAATTATTATTGAAAAAATCAAGATTTGTTTTTTATTATTATTACAAATTTGTATAACTTTTTTAAAGTTTTGGAAAATTTTCCTCAAAATGGAAAAATAATTGCTGAAAATGTTAGGAAATTTTCCAAAAACAAAGAAAAATCAAAATCAAGGAAAAATGTCTGATAATCGAAGAAATTTCCTGAAAATTAAAGAAATTTTCCCAAAATTAAACATTTTATTTTACTAGGAACAAAATTTGATCCTACATAGTCATTTCTGGTTTATTCCCCAAATATGTATGTATAGCATATTGTATGTACAGCATATTGTATGTACAGCCCACCACTGGTTATGATCCATCCATCTTCAGATTTTCAGAACCATGATCTAGCATTCTCCAAATAATACTTTTCGCACTTGACAATCAACCAACCAAGTCATAGAAATACGCAAACACGACAATAATATTTACATCTATTTTAATCAATTGTTCTCTCTGAATGTACAGCTAGGAGTTGGATACATATTTCTGTTCTGTAACTATAATCTGAACTCGCATGCAACTAAGCTGAATATCAAATTAAAAGAAAATTAAGTTGTTGGGTTGTCTATGTGACATAACATTTGTTAATCATACTGAAGAATATTTCTAAAATATCTTTTACCGAGCTCACTGCTGAAGGGGCCTATAGAGACAAAAATGCACTGGTTTCAAAAGTAAACAAAATTGTCTAAAATACAGACAAATGTAGCCTAAAGTAGCAATTTTCAGATGGCTCATATAACATCTTCAAGGATGCCATCACAGCTCTCATGGTAGGAATGAGCTTTAAAAGGAAACCTAATTTAACATAATGATGTCATAGCTACAATTTCTAATACAATTCTTTATTTATAATAAAATTAATTTTCATTGTCTCAAAGGTACTGTATATGGACGAGTATACAATTCTTTATTTATAATAAAATCAATTTTCATTGTCTCAAAGGTATATGGACGAGTAGCAGCAACTTTTGCTAAATTGCTTAAAAATTCACGAAAATATTTTATCCAAATCGCTTAAAAATTGACAATTTTAGAGCATTTTGAATTTTCAGGACAAAATATGCAATTTTTTGTTCCTCTATAAGTTCCTCTTGTGATGTATGACAGGGCAGAAGCTCGCATTTCCTTATGTAAACCCTTTGTTTTGTAATTGCAAGTCACTCATTTGTGAAAATGGAAAGGACAGAATTTTAACCAAATGTTTTCAAGTGTTGACCATACCCTTAACCATAATCTAGCAGGAATAGACTTTGTCATCATTTTCAGGAACTGAAATTTAGGAAGGAAATATCAAGAATTACATCAAGCTTTTTAGCTACCGGCCTGGTCACAAATTTAACCTAAATTATGCATTCACTGCAGATTGCTAAAACTTTAATCAGTCATAATTCAAAAACTATACATGCTATTAACAAGATTTAAAGACTGTGCTTTAAGAATTTAATGCTCTTTCTCGTGGGCTAAAAATATCCAGGCGTCAATAGACCTTAAAAATAATGAAAATATTTGGTACATGAACAGAATTGTAAAATGCATGCAACATTACATGTATGTTTCCTATAAGAAAGACTGCATTATTACCTGAATTCATATCAGGTAGGCTACGTGTTGGCGCTTTGTGAACATACAAGTAATGTAAACTGTATACAGTGTGGGCTGTGCTTGTCAAAAGAGATCCTCAAAAAGTATAGTTCCAGTCAAATGGAATGTGTGCACAGTGTTTCTATGAATAAATTCCTGTGGTATGAATTACCAGGTTAAGAGTGAATTCCTGTGGTATAAATTACTAGGATAAGAGTGAATTCTGGTGTGCTGGGGGTAATTTGATACAAACAATAACACTTGTCTTTCTTATATGTAATGGTAACGTATCTTTATGATTTACTAGTAGCAAAAATGTTCCTAGTAATTATTTCAAAATACTTGGTAGTCCAGTTATTACATTACACTGTTGGATAAAACCAAAAAGCATTAATGCGCAAATGAATACTGTGCCTAAGGCCCCGTAAAGAAAATCTATTAGCTTGTCACCCTCACCCACTTGGAAAAGTTCTCCCGTAGGGTGATTTTGATGTTTTTCCCCAAGCCAATTCATTTGGCAATTTGCTGCATTCCGGATCAACCACATCAGGTGTAATAAATATTGAAAACTATCCGAAGGAATCGTTCGTATTTCGGTAAAAAGTGGAAAAAATTAAAGTACGGACGCTGGATGACTGATCTGAGAGAAAAATATGGTACTTTTTCAACAAGGACCAAATCTGGGATTCCCTTAAAACTGATGGGTGCGAGGGTGATAAGCTATAAATTTTGCATGATGGGGTATCTGTGATGGTGGCAGACATCTCCTAGGACAATGGTATTAATACGCTGCACAACTCTTTGTGTACATGATATTGCGAAGCCTGTACCTACAAGATGGCGGAACCCAAATACATGCATATATGCATGGGTGTGATTTACCTAACGAAAGTCAAAAGTTGGGGTGACAGGGGGGGATTCATGCTAAGATGCAAAAATTCATCATACCTCATATCTGGCGCTTATGCATATATGACTCATCACTTTACTTTTTTATCCCTTTCAAATATGTACTTCTATTCTATCTTTACTCTACCCATTGAGATACTACATGCTCTACCTATTATGTACTGTTGTACGGTTCCTCATGTAACATTAGCCAAGTGCAAAACTGAGCATACCCCGTGTGAATGTTGAAATAAATAAAAATACCTCGGACTCGACTCTCATAGACGAAGAGCATCTCTGCACATTTACACACCTTCATATAACTTACTGCACCAGTCCTTTTTCAATACAATAGTGCAATCTTTGAAAGTCAGTGACTTCTGGTAGTACTTGCCAGCAAGTGCGAAATCACTGACGGGCTAGTGGGGTCTCATTTTAGGAGAGCACTGGCGGAAACAGGAAGGTGTAATATTTTTGAGTCTCAAGAATATTGGAATAAATTTTTCGTGCATCTGATGGTACTGAGTACTGATAACCTTTGACATGAATGTTCAAATCAACTATAATACATCATTTAATGAATATTAATTCAATATTCAATGATACAAAAGGAGACCTTTTGTTCTTGCAAAATTGCTATGAATTAGTATCAAAGACTTAAGCACTCCATTAAAGGATTAGTTAAGTGGTCAAGCATCTTAAATGAAAGAGGACTTCAAAAGAAACAAAATGGTGAAAAAAGAGTTCAAAAATCTTATTCTGCTTAGGAGATATTCAAGTTCAAAGCTCTGTCTTATCTGTGTAGAAATGACTGGTGTAGTAAGTCTACTATGGAAAGCTGGCTTTTTTATCCTCACATTCTTAACAATTTAAATGTAATTTAAAGAAAGTTAATTTTATTTTTTCATTATTCAAATTATTTTCCCTCAAACTTTCTTCAGATGGTATATTATAAATACCCTTCCTAGATTCAGTTTTACTACTTATTTGACATATCCCACAGTTTTTAAGCCATGAAATGGCAGGACAAAATATGATAGAATACATAAAGACTGAGGAATCTGAGACTGACATCACAACTAGTCTGATTTCAGTCATTTTACACAAATGATACCAAATTTTAAACTTAGATCCTCAACAGTATAAGATTTTTGAATGGTTTCTTCACCATTTTGTTTTCATATAAGATAGATTTTCTTGACCCCTGAACTAATCCTTTAATTGCTTCAGATAGATTCTTAATACATCTCAGAAAGAACCACAAGCTTTACAGAGAGAACATTTCTTCAGTGACTTATTGTAATTTACCTGAAATTGTCCCTTCAAAAAAATTGTGTAAACAATAACCTGTAAACAATAATCTTGCCAGAGAATCCCATTAGTTGTTCTGCTTCTTAAAGTTTCAAACAGTCAGACCCGACCTGATAAATAAGCAGATTGGGTCAGACTTTTCCTCTTTATTTTCTTCATTCTGAAAACCACAAGCATTAGGATTAAATTTCCCTAATCAATGGTTCCATTGTGCTAGTTCTTTTCTTGGTCCTGGGTTGTTGTGGAAGTTGCATGGTGTTGAGTATCATTTTAGCAATAGGTGAAGTTGTGTGGTTGAGTGGTTATATAAGGAGAAGACATGGAAGATGGCTTGTATCTACCTACTGTGGTCTAGCGGTTATCATTGTACACGAGGCCCCGGTTCAAACCTGGGTTGTCACGCCAGTGCACCACAACTGGTTATCAAAAGGCCGTGGACATTGACTTTTGTCGATGTTACATAAATGTCTCAAAGGTTGTATAATTTGTGATAGCATTTGCACTATCATAAGAATAGTCACGACCCATCATTGTAATTGTGTGTTCAACTCTCTCCCTCTCAGATGGCTTGTCACAAAATGTCATGTCACAAAATTTCAAATTTGTCACATAAATGTCTCAAAGGTCACATAATTTTTGGCACCTTTTGAACAGAATGTCACATCAGTTTTGCCATTGTCACATCTTGATTGGCATGGATTCACACATCTTGATTGGCATAGATTCACACATCATGACCAGTTGACTGGTGATGCTCATAGAAAGAATCATTTGTTTGTTTGTTTCATGAAAATTGGAATCCACTACTAAAATGCAACATCAAATTACCAATAAATGTGAGTGAAGAGGTAAAGCATGTCACAAAATGTCAGACAAATTTTAATACATCTGTTTATGTTCATTTTGTCACATTTTATCACAAAATTGTCACAGATTATTGGACAATGAAATTTTGTCACAAATGTCACCATGTCATGGATGCTCCATTATCTGTAATGTAGAATGATTCATGCAGCATGAGGCGGAATCATGGATCCGCCATAATGTGCCCTGGGTGGTTCTATTTAAACCAGAACAAAGGTATTAGAAACACTCGGGTGTACATTCCTTCCATTTAGCTGCAATCACCACATCACAATGATTATTGTTCATGATTGAACATCTACTATCAAGGTCGTGCCTGTCAAAGCTCATGGTGGTCAAAAGTCATGCCTGTCAATGGTCATGGTGGTCATGCCTGTCAAAGGTCATGAATACCACAGGTCATGACTGTCAAAGGTTATGCCTGTCAAGTCATGCCTGTCAAGATGAAAAATGTTCCATGTCAATGGTCATAATCTCAAGATGAAAAACTTAATCATAACTTTTCATATGCGACAAACTTCCACCGTCTTTCCAAAGACGCTCCTACACCCGTCAATTCTTGCACAAATGTGTTTGGGTACTTTTTCATTAGGACTTCAACATCTGATGATGTAACGCGAGGTTGTAAACGCGACAGATATGAGCAAAGGTATTCAATAGAGGCACCGAAAGGATGAGCATGGAGGAAAATTGACAAAAAGCCTGGGGGAAAGAAAAAAAAGAAAAAAAATTATTTTGGTTTTAGAGTCGGATAACTGAAGGCAGTTATATTCTAACTGATAAAAAGGATTCAAAGTGATGTGTACATGTTGCGATTTCCAAACAAGAAATTACATTTTCTGAATTGTAATCTACCCTTTTCCTAATTACAATATACCGTATTCTAACTAGAATTTTAGCACTCTATAGAGTGCATACCTCTGACCTTGGCTATTTAAACTGGCTTAACATTTCCCATAGTTAAAGGACTATGGACATCTCAAGGTATATTGGTTCAAAATATGATTTAAACCATTAAAACAACAAACAAGACACCAATGATGAACTCATAGGAGTGCAAAAACCAATTGACTGGATTTTTTTTAAAGCAATTTTATTTTTGTCATACCTGATATTTTCAAATGCAAATTAAAGATTTTCTTGAAGTTTACTCACTTTTGGGGGAATTATTCATTATGTTATAATTCCAACAGTTTTATAGTTTCAAAGCGAGCATGTATCATTTACATGCATTTACTACCTAATTTTCAGAAAGTACACCAAAAAGTTAAAAAATCGCACAACCAGTATAGCAAAAGTACTGACTCCATTGCCCAAATAGACGTTAAAATTTTGCTTTTCAAATCGTGAAAAGTTTACTTCTAGAGCATAAATCATTTTTTTAGGGAAAATATGCATGGAAATTCAGTTTAGAAATAACAGAAAACTTCCCTTTAATGTTATTTAATCTCAATATCACGTAGCTTTTTTGCGGTAGGGCTTTTTTTTTCTTCGCTAGGGCTTTCACAGTTCACTGTGAAAATCTTGCATACTATGATACCTCGAGGTAAAACATTTCAAAACTACACCACCACCCTAGAAGTTATGATCATATCAGTAGTCCTCTCAAAATGGCCGCCATCTTCGTGAAGCACGCAGAATTTCAGCTCTGTTAAAACCTTTTTCTGTTTGTTTATTTTGCAATATTTTTCTTTCTTGCAAAATTGATTTTGCTCATCAGGTAATATGTAAATGTACTGATTTTCACGATCCAAGTATTTTGACCGTTTATTTTTTTGGTCCATTTAACAGCTTGTAAAACGGGCTTTGATTGATTGAGATTGTTAGTTTCACCAGTTCAGTGTTTACTGCTGCACATTCGCGATGCATTTCACAAGTTATTCAAATTTTGGCGAAATCAAAGTGCAAAATATCCCTATTCATATGTGATTACTGCGCATTTGTGATTCTTGCATTTAAAAAGGATTATGCTAATCGGGTTCACAGTTTGAAAAAGTCATTGATATTGTCAGCCGAATGTGTGTGTGATTGAATCATAAATGATATTGATTTTCAACAGCAAGGATTTGTGAGCGTGTAGCATGTACATGCTAAACGGTCACAGCTTTAGTGACAACAGGTGTAAATCCATGGCAAATGAAATTCAACAAGAAACAAACAATTACAGTTCTTAACTTTTCAAGAAATAAATTATCCTTCGTAACAATGCACTGCAACAATAACTGTTCAATTCTGCAACAGGTGATTAAGAGCACAACATGAGAATGAATGAGTTTGACGTACGTACGTGATACTGGTTCTGAATATAAGATGGCAAGGTTAAGTGTACTGACAACTCACGTACGTACGTGTAAGTACGGAAATGTCATGACCCCGATTAAAAATTTGCATATTCATCAAAATATTCAAATTCTGATTGGAAAATGTTTTTCGTCAAACACATTGTGATTCGCTTGTAAGATCTAGCCACTACGATATGCATGATTAACAACAAACTAGGGGCAATATTTTATTGAACTTTGTAACACCCTGAATTATCATATATCTCAAAAACACATTCTGAAATTAACAAATAGCTGAACAGAATTAAAAAAATTACATAAAGAAGAGAAATGTTATTTAAAGCTACCTCTAATTTACATAAAGCAATAATTTTGAGATGTGTTCAAACAGGGAGAGGGGTGGCATCCTATGGGTAGTTCCTTACCATGTCACACATTCCGCACAAATTAAATTATCTTGAAACTTTGTTTAGTTATAGCTTGAAATTGAAATAATCTTTTAGTAAATTTTAAAAACAATTCTTCTCAGAATTCCATGCTCTTTTACATATCTTAAATCTGTTAAATGTCCATAGTCCTTAATTCCCCATATACTGCTACCCCAGAATTTCTTGGTCCATCGAGTTCTATCCCCAAAGAATCTCTTCCTCATTTTGAACTGCATCATTGTTTCCAGATTTACTCAGGCTATATAAGCATTCATTGTTTTAGTTCCTTTCAATCATTCCATCATTTCCTGTTGATGGCATAATTCAATTGTTTTGATTTTTATTGATACCAGAAACCACTTGATTTGATTTTCTTTTGAGTCAAGAAAATTTATTGTTTAGTTTGCTTTAAAGCATAAAATCATTGTTCAGCACATTTTATTGGAAAATTTGAACAAAATCAACATATCTCAACCTAATCCATCACCACCCCTATTTCTGCCCTTCCCCTATAGCAACAAACAAACAGACAAAATAGCCCCACCCTTCATTTCTGCCCCTCCCCTATTGCAATGTCCCAAATTTATTCATTTATTCCTTTTGTAGTACCAAAACGACACATCAGATTTAATCAAAATCCGATCATCAGTTCTTGAAATATGTTGATGACATACAAACAGACAGACAAACAAACGCAAGCATAAATATACCCTTCTTCCAACTTTTTAGGTGAAGGTTATTGATTTTCAGAACCATGATCTAGCATTCTTACAATAAACACTCTTACACTTTCCAATTCCTGCCTGCAAAATTTTGAAACAATAGGTCATCAGTAATTTATGAGACAAGCAAATTGTCTCAATGACTTGCATTACAATGTTACTTGTAGTTATTTGAAATTTGTTTTCTTAAACTTGATTGCTCTTCTTATAGCCACATTATTGATTCAACCTAGTTTCCTGTTACCTAATAATGCAGCATCCTTTTCTTCCACAGCTTCCAGCTCCACCTTGGTTGCTTCTTGCCAATCGGTCTTGTCCTTTGTTTTACTGGATGACACCACTTTATTGGTGGAGTCTACATTCTTCTGCAAAGAAAAGCATACATAAATCATGATACAAATCAATGTTTGTTTGATGAGGGCTTAATGGCACTACGACAGCAAGAGTCAAATTGTGCTTGAGAGGTTAGATCATTCCAGAGGTAAAAAGAATAAAAAATAGGAGTGAGAGAAATACGGGGGCTAATAGCCAGGGAGCTGGGATCAAAAGAGAAAGTGCAGGGGTGTATTAAAAGGGGTAAATGTAGGTGGAGGGGGTGGGAGAGTAAAAATACCGTTTTGATCTTCAGTTCCTTGAGCGGACATTCTGACAAAGGCTCAAACGGAGACCATGCTAATGTCTTGAGAACCACCTGCATATCCCAAGAAGGAGCGAGGTTTTGAATTAAAAGTTTTGTAACAACATTCCTTTAATCAATCTTTCCAGAGGCTGTGTGTCGGTGATGGTCGAGCCATCTAGAAAGCCCAGGTGGATAGCTGCTATGGCTGTCCTGAACCCCTTGACTGTATTGATGGATTTATTTAGCTTAAACTGGACCAACAAAAAATCCGCTACATCACCAAGATGCAGAAAAACCGATCTATCCTGGCACCAGTCTCGGAACATTCCGAGTCTGGAAGCATACATCCCCAAAGTGGAAGACCTTCGGCTTTGGGCTGCGAAAGACCCTGCAACAAGAAATTCGTGGATAGAGGCCACACAGTCAAATGGAATGCTCTTGGATTGTGGTGCAGTTTGCCAGATCCAGGGATTGAGACTAACTTGTCCGTGTCTGGAAGTTCATACGGGAAACCTGCAACCAGATTTAGCAGCTGAGGGTACCACAGTTGGCCTGGCCAGTTGGGAGCTACCAGATGAAACATGGGACACTGATCGTACATTACCTTGCCCAGTACTCTCGGTAAAATAACACTGGACATTGTTGAAGCAATCCATAGAAGTTAAATTGTATAACATCATATTAGTTATTGCTAGCCAATTCTTTTGATTGATGGTCATTAGAACAGAATCAAAAATGGAAAGTTTGGCCAATCAACCTTTCATTGACATCACGGGCACAGATTGGAGGAGGGGGAGGGGGAAGGGGGGGAACATGGCAGCACTGTGCACACATAGCGTGGTTAAGGGTCCCTGGGGAAAGTCTGACGATTCCTTGTTTTTGATGGCTATAAATTGATGGAAAATTTTGTAATGGGATGGCAGTTTCAATTTTTTCTTAAGTGCTCAACAGATTTGTATTTTTCTAATTCCCCCAAAAAACTAATCTTTTTATTGTCATTTTACCTACCTACCAAATTAGGTGCCCAAATATTTGTATGCGTGTGCTTGTAAAGGTACAATCGGGGAGGGGGCAGTTGGCCCCCCCCTAAATGCATAATGTAATGAGAGCTAATATCTTACCTCATTGTCATCGAGCTCACTCTCCAGCTCTTTGCGAAGTTCCTCTTCTTTCTTTAACTTACTCTTCGTTTCTGTGAGTTGCTGTAAAGAGAAATCGACTTACGATCAAATTACAGAAATAAACAGGGACAAGTACAAAGAAAACTTTAAAATAAAATCTTGTTCAACACTTTCAGTATTTTCTGAGGAGTCTATATTTTCTAATGCTGAAAGTAAAGGTGACATAAAGTCAAAATATTCTAGCTTGATATATAATAGAGAATTAAAAGATAAACCAATCTAAAGGAGACATAAAGTCTAACATAATCCCTATTTCATATGATAGAGGATCAAATGTAAACCAACTACAAACAGCAAGTCAAAATCTCATTCCTATCTTAAGTTATCCATCTTTAAAGTCAACACATGGAGGCTGCCATTTTGCTCAATTCTGTATTAAAATCTTCTGAATGATGACATTATTTCCCCAACAGACACCAAGGAATGTAATGTATTTCTTTATAACTGTATATTATGTTTTTATTCCAAAATTATGCGACACAAAAGTTTTAATAGCATGTTTTGACATTTCCATGTGTACACAATAATATTCTTGACCTTTACAAAAGGATTTTTTTTTTCGTAAGCTAGAAAACTTGAGGTAGATTATAAAGAAATACAAAGCATTCCAACATCCTGCTGGGCTGATGACATCATAATCTGCATGTATTGAAATCAAAATGGCAGCTCCCATAGTACTATTTAGTAGTAGCATTAAAGTTTTTAATAGTTACACAAAATATTTTAGATTTCTTCAGGGGTTATGAAACTTGTTCAGAAGATTTGTTATTTTTCTTTCTATCATATGAAATAAGGATAATGAACAGCTTCTATTTTCAAAATGGATTTCTATTGTCAAAATGGACTGGAATAAAGCCTTTCCATTACCATTATACTCTTTTTTTTGGTACTTAATCAACTCTGTACCAGAATAGCTGACAGAATTTATGCTTGCTATTCTGGTACAGAGTTTATTAAGTACCAAAAAAGGAGTATAATGGTAATATGAAGGCTTCATTCCAGTCCAATTTGACAATAGAAATCCATTTTGACTGTAACAATCCATATTGACAATAGAAATCCATGTTGAAAATAGAAATCTATTTTGAAAATAGAAATCCATTTTAAAAATAGAAATCCATTTTGACAATAGAAATCTATTTTGAAAATAGAAATCCATTTTGACGATAGAAATCCATTTTGAAAATAGAAATCCACTTTGACGATAGAAATTAATTCTGACAATAAAAATCCATATTGACAATCTAAATCCATTTTGACAATAGAAATCCATTTTGACCACAGAAATTCATTTTGACAATACAAATCCATGTTGCAAATAGAAATCCATTTTGAATATCCATTTTGAAAATAGAAATCCATTTTGATAATAGAAATCCATTTTGACAATAGAAATCCCTTCTGACGATAGAAATCCATATTGACGATAGAAATCCATTTTGACAATAGAAATCCATTTTGAAAATAGAAATCCATTCTAAAAATAGAAGCTGTTTATGTCAGAATTTATGTCTCCTTTAATTGTTGATGTCTAAGTAACAGCTGCAGATAGCATCAGCGAGACGGTATAAAATCTTATTAAAATTTACTACATAACAAAACTTTTCATCAATATTACAGTGTAAAAGTAACCATTTTTAGAGCTGCTTAGTATTTTGAGGCCCAATTATTTTTTAAATATGTCAATTTATAATGTCATCAGTTCCATAACTATCAAGTTTCTCATGTTAATCAATGGTTTTTAACACCCCTAGCTTGATTTAAGAAGGGGCAGGGTGCTAGACTTGTTGAGGGGCACATTAATGCGCATGCACAAAATAAATCCTATGCCTTTTCGGTATGGAATCCAAGGGCCCTTAAGGTTGAAGACCTTGTTGAAAAAGCTCTGGGATTTTACCAATGATCACAGCTCAGAATAAATCATTCTGATTGATTAGCCAAACAGGACAATTGCTTACTATGTTATAATTCTGTGTTCTGTATCCATGTTAGGTATTCATTTATAAGGTTCATTAAGGTTATTAAGTAAAGAAAACATATACAAAAATCCAATTTTTTATATATTTTTAAAAACTTTTTCTACCGGGCAAGGCGGACTCCCAGGGGGAGGAGCGGGCCGCCCCTGTAAAAGAGCAAAGCTAGGGGTCTGCTTCCCCACAACAACACTTTAAAAGAGACATCAAGTCAAATATTCTAGCTTGATATAAACTGCAATGTACATGTATGTGGACTAGTTATATACTAGCCCCACAATAACCTACACAAAAACATTGTGAGTGTCACATGCATAATAAGCAAAGAATGTAACAAAACTTGAGTATTCTACATCTTTAAATGAATGACATAAACCATATTATCAGTCAAAAAATGATATGTGGGCACTTTATTAGAGCAGGGGCTTGTAATACGTCAAATACATTATTTCTATCATATCAAAAGAAGAAGAAAAATCAGCAATAAAAGTGCTCATGTTTAAAGTATTCTTACCCATGCATTTTAAAACCTATCTGAAGAGCACTGTTTAATTCACAAATGATGATTTATTTGGTCTATTTATAACAACACTGGAAAGGACCAATGGAACAAAATCCCGTTTTTTTCTGCAAAAACCTTGAATTTAGACCAAATTTAAGAATGCTTAGGCAATAAAACTCCTTAAAAAAGAAAAATATTACCAGAATAATTTACCGCAAGGTTGTCACTATTTGTAACAAAACTTTAAAGAGGTCATGACACAGGCACATTTCGCTTATTGGAATGAAATATTTGGACAATTTGATAGACAAATTAACCCTGCTAAGCATAGCGGGATATCTACGAGAATTGTACTTACCTTCCATGCTTTAAGTATAAATATATACATTTTTTATCACAAAATTATTTTTTTTCGCAAAGAAAATATTAAACAACATCATGAACTATGCCACATTTATAACCCGGAAGTGTAAAAAATGAATTACTGCAGTGATAAGCCCAGTGACATCATTGCATGCACAAAGTGATTCCCACACACACACTGATCATAGTATGCACTGTTCGTTACAACCGTCATATCATCAATTTGTTATCATCTGAAAATAAAATACAAAATACATCAGAAATGTCTGAAAGGCCTCAAGATATTTCAGAGAAAATAAGACTTAAATTTGTCTTGCTTTTCATCCAATTTTGATAAGACGAGGACGAAAATAGCAATGAAGAAGAGGAAGTATTTGGTCTGCAACCATACCAATTTGAGTCATTGGCAGCTGCGAGAGGTGGTGTGGACGACGAAGTTCCTGGGGTTAATAGGCTCCAAATTGCCGTTAATGGACGATCAGTACCATGTACCTGAAACTACGTATTCATTTATATAAATATTTCCACGTTCTTTTGTCTCCTATTACAAAGAAAAACCTTATCTGATTGCACTACTGATTTCGCGGAACTACTACTAGTAGTATGCTTCTACTACTACTACTCACTAACTTGACTTGACTTGAAGTTGTTAAAGTGTTGACTCCAAACTGATCCCCAAGATCTTCTGGTGGTTTCCTTTTGATTGTGGGGTACTTTCCGCGCAGAAGTACCCTTCCCCTGCTGCCGCTTCCACTGCCAAGACTAAATCTTTCTTTCAATTCATGCGAACTGTCAAAGCAATCCGGCTCGAAATGATCACTACAATATAGCTGTAGTCCGTACATACACAATCTGATCAAGTATTGTTCACAAAATTAATCCATATTTTAAGGATTCTTGAGTCCATTGGGAATCTATGAAAACTCAGACCTCTTTTGGTGTTACTACACCCGTCAACCACACATCGAACCGGCATTTTGACAAATGAAATCAAAATTCACAATTTTCCGTGATGACAAACAGTAAGAGTATGATGTAACCTAGCTGCGACAATGTGTACAGTGTACACACACTAGCTGTACATCACAGATGGAATGTCGATTCAGGCAATGACATCATTGGTTGAAAGGCAAAATTGCTTGTTTTTTTAGCACCAGCGGGACGGTATTTTCTTCATTTGCTATTTTCTTTGCGAAAAAATGATTTTGTGATAAAAATCTAATATAATTGTCTATCAAATTGTCTAACTATTTCATTCCAAGATGTGAAATATGCCTGTATCATGACCTCTTTAATGAAAATAAGTCAAATTTTTCCAAATAAAGCTTTTAAACCCTTAAACAGCATCCCATAATGAAAATCTGTTGCAATGGATTTTCAGTCCAAAATCCTCAATGCCTACAAGGTTGAACCAAAACATCACTGAAAATCACTCATCAATAAACAAACAAAACATTAACTGTTAAATGCCACCATATTTGTAAATTATTACTTCAAGCCAGACACATTGACCACAGGGGAATACTTTTGTCCTTGTGTTGAGTGTGAAAGTCAGTACAGCCTACCTGCTGCATGCTGACCAAGCACCCTACCTGCTGCATGCTGACCAAGCACCCTACCTGATGCATGCTGACCAAGCACCCTACCTGCTGCATGCTGACCAAGCACCCTACCTGCTGCATGCTGACCAAGCACCCAACCTGCTAAATGCTGACCAAGAACCCTACCTGCTACATGCTGACCAAGCACCTACCTGCTGCATGCTGACCAAGGCATGCTGTAAAGCTTTAATCTTCGTCTCGTTTTCCTCCTTGGTCTTCGCCTCGTCTCCTTTCATCACGTCCACCTCATTACGGAACGCCTCGAGCTGCATTTTCATTGTTTTGTTTTCAGTCTCCAGTCTCGTTACATCCTCAGGCTCGACGTCTTCAGATATGTCAATCTCTGCAAAATGTGAAGTAGAGAGAAATATATTTAAAAAAAAATAGGAATAAAGATTGAGCTTCAAGTTTCTTGTGTCTCTGGATCCCTATCAGGAATCTATGCTTGATTGCCATCAAAGCGCAATTTTACTCCCCCTTCCCACACACACACATTTGTTCCCATAGATAAAGAGGTCAGACGGTCCATTACTCATGCTATTTCTATCCAATCCTTTACACATTTTTAATAATCATGATTGACATTTCAAAATGATGTACACTACTCAGTCAACTTTTAATGAATGTTATATACCTTTGATTAAAAAAGGCCTTTGGCTCAGGCCTCAAAGCACTGAACTCAATTAGCCACTGGTCAAATTCTACAGCTACCAGACAAGTCTGCACACATGAACTTGGGCTTGACTACCAGGATGGAAAGTAAATAAACACCACGCTTTCAGGGAACTCTTCTCGAATAGTGTTTAGAGAACTAGGCAGGGGATGACAGTCCTGCCATCGGGACTGACATTTAACGCCCTCGTACGATGGACAGCAAGCGTCATCCAGCCATTGTTCACTTCTCCCAAAAGCTGGATAAGGAGCAGGTGGTGCAGACAACATATGTAGATGCCAGGCACATCTGTCTGTTGAATCTGCTGAAACTTGAACCAGCAGTTTTGTTACTGCAGTGATTTGTGTCAGGCGTTGTCCACTTGTTTGAATTAAAAGTTTCCTGCCAACGTCAGTTTATTAGCAACCACACCAACAATCATTCAAAAAATCAACAAAAGAAAATTACCTGGTGGTGGTTCTGTCGTAATTGGTGGCGCTTTGACAGGTTCTGTACTAATTGGTGGTGTTATGACTGGTTCTATACTGATTGTCGGCGATTTGACTGGTTCTGTCCTAAATGGCGGAGTTTTGACTTGTTCTGTACTAATTAGCGGTGCGTTGATTGGTTCTGTACTAATTGGCGGTGCGTTGATTGGTTCTGTACTAATTAGCGGTGCTATGACTGGTTGTGTCATAATTGGCAGCGTATTGGCTGGTTCACTATAAGCTGGTTCCATTTGGGCTGGTTCTGGTTCCAAGTCTGTCATTTCAATGATTTCGATGACATCATCATCATCATCATCATCATCCACATAGTTTTCCTTCACGCTCTCTTTCCTCTCCTCCTCATCATCGGACACATCCATGTCTGCCTCTCCTTTCTCCTCCAGACCCATGTCCTTCTGCTGAACAATCTTGATTTCCTGGACAAGAGGAGAAATAGCAAATATTACAACTACATCCGCAGTACACCAAATACATGTCTTGCTCAATTTTGGCCCATCAATTTGTTTGTCATCTTATTCACTCGTCTTTTTTTCTTCCAAATCCTTCCCCGAGAAGGACAATCACATATCCAGAAGGAAAAAAAACATAATAACACCATATAACCACAAAGGGGTCATAGGTTACATTTAACACTAAACATAACTACTTATCCTTACAACACTGATTATAATTCTCAACTGCACTTTCAAAAATACACAGTGGCATGGGCAGTTAAGAGAATGGAGGATATTTGGTAACTATAATTTTCCCCTTCACCCTCCACCCCACCCCCCCACTCCTCCTTACATATATATACTTCAAAATGAGGAATGAACTTCAACTAAGCTGATTTCTTCGGGGATACAAATACCTTATAACGAAATGTCGACCCACATTGAGCCACCAATTTGTACTAAAACAGATCATGGACCGTTCTTGACTGCACTGCAATAATTGTTAATGTTGAGCATGGACAGTAAGGAGGATGCCAACAACTAATTGAAGTGTCCCCTACCCCAATATACACACTGCTCAAAAGAGGAATGAATTCTGATTTCCTATGGGCTACGATAAATTTATCATGTAGTGCCATCACTACAGTTCTTTTAAAGGAATATTCCCATGTTTTTTCTTAACCTTTCATAAGAGAAAATTTTAGAAACAATTTAGTACAATAATCATTGTGATATATTATTCCTACCAGGAGATATTCAAATTTTAAGCTCCACAAAGAATGCCAATAAATGACTAGGGAAAGTATGACATCACTTCAACACATTCTCCCACAACGTTGATGTATTTTATTAAAATCTATCATCCTTTTTTGGTAGTAAAACCTGCTAGAAAAATAAATTGATGAAAGTTAGGTATTTATATACATTGCCAAATATACCCTACTTTAATAACTTTTGGAAAATTGTTTCTAATCATACAGAAACAACCAATTGATGTTCAAAGAAATACATAAACATTTGCAATAGAATTGTCTCTATGACATCATCAAACACAAACACGAATTCATCATACTGTACTAAGTCCTTAAAATGCAATTGGGAAATCTTTAAAAACCCATATCTCCTGAACGGAAAATGATATCAACCTGATTTTCGTACCAATTTGGCTCTAAAAGTATGTTCTTTCCAATAAAATTTCCAAAAAAACCATGAGAATATTTCTTTAAGATAGGCAATCTGATAAGCTGATGGAAACAGTAATAACATTTTCTTCTGAATGAACTCTTTGTCATAAGGGAAAATAAGTACAACAGGGTCTAAGACTGATCACCTATTTTTTTGGCTCTTTTCTAATTTTCAATAAATTTTTCCCTTATATTTCAGACTATTTTTTTATTTTTTTTTAGTTGTTAGTTTATTCTTTAAGTGTATAGTGATTACAATTCATAGAATACATGAATAGGTTTTTAGTATTAACTCCTTAAACATTGTCTGCTAAAGTGCATAAACAATTGATCATCTTTATTCTGCATACAAGTAATGAACAGAGAGCAAAAATGGCCTAAAATGGCTTGAAATATACTAAAAATAATACTAGCAAAAGGTCACATCAAAATTGATTAAAAATTGACCATTTTACAGCATTTTGATATTTTGGTACCGAATTAGCATAACTTAAGCAATACTTTGTGACATCACAAGAACACCATGGCTATTGCTAATTTCAACTTATCGCTTTTCAATCCTTTCCCAAAATTGTTTGGAGCAGAGAGGAAGCAATTGGGTATAATTGAAAGGAAATTAAATTTTGCTATAGCCGTGACTACATATCTAGCAGTAAATGCAAAAGGAGAGAAAAATCAAGGATTACATTCCAGATTTCGAGCTGTGTTCTTATCCATACAACGTCACTTTAGCACATGCTGAAAAAATTATTCAAAATTTGATTTGTCACAACGTAAAAACTATAAATGATTTGACAACAATTCAAAGACTTTTCTGCTTAGAATTGCATACTCCTTCATCTGAATCAGATTTCTCTGTGTCCACATTCAGTTCCTTTAAGATGGCTTGCTGCAGTGAATCTCACTAAATGATCACTTTTAACCCAGAGAAATCCATCTAATAACAAACCTCACAGTCATAAAAGCTCCATGAGTGGCTGAAATAATTTTAATGAGTTTTCCTTTTATGTTGAAAACTTGCAGTCCAAAAACATCTTATTCTTCACCCAAGGTTCAAATGAAACAATGTATAAATTCAGTTCACTCAAGGTTCAAATGAAACAATGTATAAATACAGTTGTATAGCCTAGAATCATTTCCAATTTTTTTTTTCTAGCAAAAAAAGCTGTTGCCTAGGAACACCAAATATTCAACCCATAGAGGTAAAAAGATGAAGCAAATACAATGTTTAATAAAGAAAAATATTCTTCCTGATATAAGATTTAAAAAATGAAACGACAATGTGACTAGACGGCATTACCAATCTAGCATAATGCAAGCTTGAGGCATTTAAAAAAAATGTGTTTAAACCTTTTCAGTGATGCGTTACCAAATCAGTACATATGATTACAAGTCTTTCACGGCACCTATAAATACCAGTCTTAATCAACATTTAAATCAAAAACTGTAATGACAATAATAGAAAAAGTATAAATATCTCCTTATTTACACTCAAATTGAAGTTGTTTCATTAAAAATCAAAACTATTCTCTTTCCAATTGACAATTGCAAAGTTGGAATCAAGAATGATGATAATGCACGGATTCTTATACATGCACAATTTCACACTCAAGTGAAAACAGAGCTGATAGCGATACATTTAAAGGATTAGTTCAGTGGTGAAGCATGTCCATTTTATATGAAAGAGGGCATCAAAAGATACAAAATGGTGCAGAAAGTATTTAAATATCTTATTCCGTTAAGGAGATATTAAAGGATTAGTTCAGGGGTGAAGCAAGTTTATCTTATATGAAAGAGGACTTCAAAAGAAACAAAATGGTGCAGAAAGTATTTAAATATCTTATTCCGTTAAGGAGATATTAAAGGATTAGTTCAGGGGTGAAGCAAGTTTATCTTATATGAAAGAGGACTTCAAAAGAAACAAAATGGTGCAGAAAGTATTTAAATATCTTATTCCGTTAAGGAGATATTAAAAGGATTAGTTCAGGGGTGAAGCAAGTTTATCTTATATGAAAGAGGACTTTAAAAGAAACAGAATGGTAAAGAAACCACTTTGATATCTTATGCTGTTAAGGAGATATTCAGCTCTGTCTTATCTATGTAGAAATGACTGGTGTAGTAAGTCTACTATGAAAGGTTGGCGCTTTCATCCTCACATTCTTAACAATTGTTAATGTGTTTTTAAATTTATTTTTTTCGAATTTTCTTAATGTGATAAATTATAATTACCCTTTCTAGATTTATTTTTACCACTTTCCTGACATATCCATGGATTATAAACCACAAATTGGCAATAAAAAGTATGATAAAATACATAAAAACTTTGAAGAATCTCAGGCTATTACATCACAACTAGTCTGATTTCAGCCGTTTCTATACAACTGATACCAAACTTTAAACTTGAATATTTCCTTAACTTAACGGAATTAGAGTTTGAATGCTTCTTCACTGTTTTGTTTCTTTTGAAGTCCTCTTTCATATACGATGGACTTGCTCGACCACTGAACTAAACTTTTAAGGGAAAACCTTCACCAAGGAGTGAACCATGCAACCCATCCTCTTCACCACACAGGTACAACGGGTGAAAGGTATGCCCTTAATTTCATCAGAGAAACAAGTGCCCTTTCTGGATTTTTTTTTTTTCATTTTCAAAGCTTTGTAGCTGAAGCACTTGATCACTTTTATATTCCTTTATATCATAAATAGTGAATGCTTGCATCACAAATGTGTAATTCATTTGTATTATTGTTCCAACCATTTCCAGTTGTGGCACCAGGATTTTGGTCATGAGAGGGGGGGGACATGCGAGGGGGAAATTTGTCTCATGGGGAAAATCCTACAAATCAGACAAAAATATGTCACTTTATAAAATTTTGTGGGGGAAGGTGGGGAAAAGCAATCTCATGGGGAATTTCCCATGCCACCCTGTAGCACAGCCACCGGCCATTTGCAGATGTATATATACCCAATTTTTCTCACCATGTTATGACTGGAGTAACATCACAGGAAGTTCCTTTTCTTGCTTCCCCCCCCCCCACCCCTCACCTCTTGCTGTTTTCGCATACAGATGCCCCTGTACATTTTTGGAGTTTAAAATCTCTTTTACATCCCACTAACTTAAATGAGCATTACTTATTCTTGGTAGAAATACAAAATTTAATGTGGGCTATTCAGAGAAACACTTACCTTGGAACTTTTGAGAAAAATCTTCACTGCTAAATGATGTGTAAGATTTCAATGAGTAATGCTCTGTTAGGTACACCATAGCCAGGGCTGTAATTCTCTATGGAAAGTGGGGGGGACATGGCATCTTTTGACCCCCCCCCCTCCCCGCCCAGGAATTACAGCCCTGGCCGTACCCAATATTGGGTATGGTTTTACTTATTTGTTGGTAGCTTAACCAGTCATGGTGTAAAATTTACCCAATATGATGAATAATTTAATCCATTTTGTAACGAGTGATGAAACGTCAATTCCACATCAAAACCTTCCAAATGGAAAACAAAGTCGATTCCAAATATTCATGATATGTCTAATTTTCTACAAATTCGCTCACTGTGTAACAGTCTTACTTTCATTCAATGTACGTTGTACAGTTTCTCTGCAAAATATGGTACAGTACTTGCTTCAGTGAAAACTAGGGATTGATAGTATGAACTAATACATGAAATGTGTGGGTGTTACTTTGCTCTTTCCGAGCGGAACATTAATGCTCTGTTTTCTCTCATGAACTTTTTACATACCCTTGGATATTCAATTGCACACACAAATCTGTGAGATACTTCCACATTCCTGTGCCACTTAATAATGAATCCTTCCTTTACGATACCTTCAAAAACTCAGGTCTCAGTCAAAATCCATCCAATCGTATTTGAAATGCAGCAACGGACATCATGCAAGCATGGCTACAAAATAGGCCACTAACCTAATAACATCAAACTTTCTGTGAATTGTACTTGCATAAAATTAGAATTGATTTTAACTTTATGGATAACCCAAAGTTGGTGCAATACACAGGCACTTTTGAGGAATGTCAAGTTGTGATGTTACAGCTGGTCTTGATTTCAGAAATTTTTAAAAAACAAATTAGATCAGATGATTAAAATCACCCCTTAACAGCTAGGATACAACTTTGTATAAATTTCTTGACCCGGTCCATAATCCAGGAAGGGGAAGGGCATACAATTTATGTATAAGGGTACCACCAAATACTTTCAAAATAGGGGAATTTTTATAACGTGAAGTCAAATTTGTGACCCATTTTGGCAGTATGTCCCAGTATCTCTCTATCTACTGAGTAACTCAACCTCCCCCCCTTCCCTTCCCGTCACACACACACACCTGTGTCCAAAATGTTTTTAAATGATTTGTAATGTTGGTCAATGTTCTATCTCATCCATTTCCTGTTTTGAGGGAAATATCTCTGATTTCAGAGTTCAATATCAAGAAAACATTTCGTTCCTGAACCTAAGGTTGGGTCCTCTGGCCAACTCTGAATCAGACCCCTGCACCTCAAGAATAGAACTTGCCTGTTGCCATGGTAGCCTTACCTGTGCCTGCTTCTTCCAAAGATCTATATTTTTCCTTTGTGCTTTGGTAAAGTGATCCCATGCTCGTTGCTTGCACGCACTGGTGAAGACCTGCTCTATCAGGGTTACTGTAGGAAAAACAATACTGTAGGATATGCTCACTACAATGAACACGAAAAAAGTGCATACTTTCCTGACTTGTTTACCTTGCAGCTGGGAGGCAGCGAGCTCAAGACAGATCATCGACTTCCGATTTATTTTAGAGGAAAAGGGACACTTCGATAATTTGACCCACTGCTTGCAGTGAAGAGCTTTTATTTCTAAGCATGATTTAAATTGAGCTCAGAATTGGTTTCTGAGATACATCGATCAAAGTTCATTTTTTTAAGACATGCAAAATATGTCATGCAATGGCAATGTGTTTTGATCTGTGAATTCAGAAAATGTTTAGTGTTACATTTTTTTTAAAATAGACATCTTTATAATGACTGTATGGTAGAGGATTAATTGGATTTAGATAAAAACGAAATTTCTCCTTTATCACCATCAGACCTAATTTTTTATTTTTTTTATTGTGATATGGTACTTTTTACCACATTTGAGGAAATTTTCAATTATACCTATAGCTTTCTAAAATGTTATTGCTCCTAAGTGTCCCTTACCCTGTAAAATCTTTTTCATAGATATAACAAAATTCCTTTATTGGTTTTAAAAGTACAACACATTAGGATACAATTCAAACTGTCTTACCAATTGCGCCATTTATTGTGCAAATTTGTAATATGCTTATATCCTACAAATTCCCAAATACTTCCATGAATGGTTCAGTCACTGTCTTGCAGACTTTGTGTAATTGACATCTTTTAACGAAGGAATCTGTACACTTTCGCTCTGTAAATACTTACTGCACATCCAGGGAGTTTATTCACATAAAACTAAAGACGAAACAACGATACTCTTAATTCTTTAAAAAGATACTCTTATTTAGCGATACTCTTATATCTTGTTCTGTCTGCTGGTTATCATCCTTTCATCGTCCTTGGAAAGAATTGTATCAAACCACTAAATCATATGCCTGTATGTACATTGATGGATTTTTCAATTTTCACAGCTAACACCGAGTTTCATCACACAATACTTGCAAACTCCAGATTCTTTACTACAAAGATGTGCTCTGAATACAAGACAAATGAAACCATGAGTTACACAAAATTAATTTTCAACAAGCATCTGGAATTCAAAAGCTTATCAAAAGAGCTGTAATATTTGGGAAGAAGTCTTTGAATTTCAGAAATAGCTATTTTAGTTTTACTGACTCCAGCACAATACTGTTTTTAACGTCACATGAACCCACAGTACTGCTGAAGCGCAACACTGATTCAAGTCGGTCTGATTCAAGTCACCCAAAGTCAGATGCAATGCAACTTAGATTTTCCAAATAAAGATCGCATCTGAACGGACTAAAAAGTAATAGCTAAAAAATTCATACCTGTTTATAACTTTCAAATCCTCAATCTTGAAGCATTTCAGTGTCATGGTTAATGATTTCTTAGATGAGTTACCACGAACACTACTTCATCTCATAGAAAAGCAGTTTTGTTTCATTACGATGAACTGCGCACACACATACACACACTATGCATTCAAATATATCACACTGGTTCCTAACTGGTAGGCAGCCAATTTTGTTTCACCCCATTCAACTGTTATGTCTCCATTCACAAAAGAGCGATTGGTGAACACAATAAAACTTGGACCATAGTTGCACTCCGACTCGACTGATTTTACACCAAAAATACAATCAATAAACAACAGGATGTGATGACATCATCAAAGCCAAAGAGTCTTCACTATTCACGATGTGAGTGACTGACAAAACAGGTGCATTGAATGAATGCAGGCAGGGTCGTGGCTAGCTAAAAAATTTGAAAGAGGTAAATTTCCAGACAATCAAACCATGTCTATAGCAATAAGGTAAATGACACTCAGGGCCCGTTGGGGCTGGAAATTGAGTTCTTATGTGGTGGTCTGGAGATTATATACTGTATCTTCCTTTAATGGGTAAAGTAACAATTTCCTTTTTAAAACATTGGTCCTTCTTTTTAGTTTGCCTTGGCAAAATCAAAATATTTTCCACAAGAAATCTTACAAAATGTCTTATGATAAACTGCATACACATGTTTGCTTCCAAATATATTACAACAATGCCTAACCAGTGGGCATCCAATTTTTTTCACCCCATCCAACTGTTATGTCTCCATTCACAAAAGAGCGATTGGTGAACACAATAAAACTTGGACCATAGTTGCACTCCGACTCGACTGATTTTACACCAAAAATACAATCAATAAACAACAGGATGTGATGACATCATCAAAGCCAAAGAGTCTTCACTATTCACGATGTGAGTGACTGACAAAACAAAAAACACCTTTCCAGGTGCATTGAATGAATGCAGGCAGGGTCGTGGCTAGCTAAATTTTTTGAAAGAGGTAAATTTCCAGACAATCAAACCATGTCTATAGCAATAAGGTAAATGACACTCAGGGCCCATTGGGGCTGGAAATTAAGTTCTTATGTGGTGGTCTGGAGATTATATACTGTATCTTCCTTTAATGGGTAAAGTAACAATTTCCTTTTTAAAACATTGGTCCTTCTTTTTAGTTTGCCTTGGCAAAATCAAAATATTTTCCACAAGAAATCTTACAAAATGTCTTATGATAAACTGCATACACAAGTTTGCTTCCAAATATATTACAACAATGCCTAACCAGTAGGCAGCCAATTTTTTTCACCCCATCCAACTCTTATGTCTCCATTCACAAAAGAGCGATTGGTGAACACAATAACACTTGGACCGTAGTTGCACTCCAACCTGACTGATTTTACACAAAGACACAATCAATACACAACGGAATCATAGCAAAGAGTCTTCACTATTTACGCTGCATGTGGGTGACTGCCAAAAGACAATTCCCCCTTTCCAACTTAATTGAATGCACACAGACAGGGTCATGGCTACTGTAGCTTAAAATTATGAAAGGGGTCAAATTCCAGACAGTCAAGCCATGTCTATAGCAGTACGATAAAGGACACTCAGGGCTCGTTGGGCGACCCTCCACAATTGCGGTTGCTTTGTGGTCGCCAACTTAGAAAAAAATGGGCAACCATGTTCCCTCATTTCCAAAATTTTGATCACCAAAATAGTCAAGTTACTTGTCATTACAAAAAACTGTTTTAGATTATAATTTTGAATGAAAAAAAACCCTACTTCCCCAACAGTTTTCCTGCATGAATAATTTAACTCCATACTTTAATGACAACTCTTTTTAATTTCATTAATAAACAAAACATTTATCGAAAGTAAAGACTGATCGCAGAGCAAACAATATGATCCTTTTCCATCAGGAAAATGATCAGAATTTATTCAGCTACCTCTCTGCATGTATTACGTGCGGTAATAACTAACTGGCTGACGGGACTACATCAGTCCGTATGCTCGGTGATATGATATCTTAAATTGTATACGATACTTAAATTGTATCGGTGCCATGGGGCTTGTGGGGACAAAGTTACGATTTAAAAATTCTGAATTAGGACTGCCGGTAATTTTAGAGCAGTAAAGAACAGAAGAATAAAGGTATTTCATGCTACTGAAAAATTTTCAAGTTTATTTCTGACTCAAACAAACTGGTATTTTGGTCACCAGGTGAGACATAGCGTTATTTCTCTGGCAAATAAAATCATCATTTTTCAATTTTTTGGTCGCCAAGATTTAAGCTTGGCGACAGGAATTGTCGAGGGTTACCGTTAGGGTTGAAAATGGCACCCTTATGTTGTAAACCTGAGATTAAATACTGTAATGATCTTCCTTTAATGAATAACAAAGGAACATTTTCTTAAAGAAATTTGTTCCTTCTTTTTAGTTTGCTTTGACAAAACGAAACTAATTTCTGCTCGAAACCTTTAATACAAAAAGCCTTATGGTGTACTGCATACACACACATGCTTCCAAAAATATTTCCTCAGTGCCTAACCGGTGGGCAGCCAATTTTTTTCATCCCATCCAATTGTTATGACTCCATTCACAAAAGAGCGACTGGTGAACACAATAAAACTTTGACCATACAGTAGTTGCACTCTAAATCGACTGATTTTACACCAAAAATACAATCAATAAACAACAGGATGTGATGACATCATCATAGCAAAAGAGTCTTCACTATTCACAATGTGAGTTACAGACAATACAAATAAAAACCTTTCCAGGTGTATTGCACGCATGCAGGCAGGGCCATGGCTAGCTTAAATTTATGAAAGCGGTAAAATTCTAGACAATCAAGCCATGTCTATAGCAATAAGGTAAATGACACTCAGGGCCCGTTGGGGCTGGAAATTGAGCTCTTATGTGGTGGTCTGGAGATTTTATACTGTATCTTCCTTTAATGGGTAAAGTAACATTTTCCTCAAAAGAAAATTGGTCCTTCTTTTTAGTTTGCTTTGACAAAATTAAATTAATTTCCACAGAAATCTTACAATTCTGAATGTGGATCAAGTAGACCTGATGTCATTTGAGTTAAATATGTTCATTGTACAAATATGATGTAACAGTACTTTTGCACAGGGAGTTGTTATTTGGACAAATAATAACTCACTGCTTTGTGGCACACAAAAATGCTCTTGGCATAAGCACAAACACACCTCGTGTGACAAAAAATTGTAAATTTCAAAACTGGTTGCACAAAATTTCTGGCAAATTTACCACTCTCATTCAAAAGTCACGCTATTTCAGATGCACAGGTCATTTTATGTCAAATGCATTGTAATTCGATATGCCTACCATCAAAATGGCTGCCATAATGAAACATCCAAGGGCTCCACGTTTCTTTGCAAGCCTTTATTACGCACGATTATCAACAAAAATACAAAGTAATGATAATTCTTTGTAACTCCTTTACACAAATGAAAGTGATCTCAAGACAAAACTAAACATTTGTACCTTTTCACTTACACGTATTGAAAAGATGTTCCAGGTTCTTTTTACACACTAAAGTAACACACAATACTTACGTTGCATAGCTAGTCCAGTCATCTGACTATTATACATTGCTTGTGCGGCTTTGAATTCTTCCTCCTGGGTGGCTTTTTCTGCCATCAACCGACGAACATGACTGTCAATAGAGGATTTGAGTTACATAACAAAAAAGTAACAACTTACACCATCTCTTCCAATCGTGGTAGAAATCAAACCACTGAAATATTATTCGTCAACTTACAGTAAAAGTCATCAACGCTGATGCAAAGTTGGCATTAATTATACAATTTCCCACGGATTCTAAATAAAGGTGTTAAAAAAAATTCCCACGTAAAAATCATGACAGAAATAATATTTATGTAGTAAATACATCTTTATATGCTGCCCTTTTGCAATTTAACGTACAATTCTTCGTAACAATTACACAGGTAACATTTTTAGAGCACATATTTACCCACAAAAAAAAATTGATATTATTTTTAAGGAAAAAATCACTCTTCCCGCAAATCCCAGCTTTTCCTGTGGCTATAACCGCCAGAACTGTAGATTTCTTCCAATTCTGCACTGATGAGCACAGCCCATCATGTAAGTCACACAAAGTGGCCTGCACTGATGAACACAACCCATCATGTAAGTCACACAACGTGGCCTGCACTGATGAACACAACCCATCATGTAAGTCACACAAAGTGGCCTGCACTGATGAACACAACCCATCATAAGTAAGTCAACATCATGTAAGTCACACAAAGTGGCCTGCACTGATGAACACAACCCATCATGTAAGTCACACAAAGTAGCCTGTCACACAAAGTGGCCTGCACTGATGAACACAACCCATCATGTAAGTCATCATGTAACACAAAGTGGCCTGCACTGATGAACACAAACCCATCATGTAAGTCATGTAAGTCAAAGTGGCCTGCACTGATGAACACAACCCATCATGTAAGTCACACAAAGTGGCCTGCACTGATGAACACAACCCATCATGTAAGTCACACAAACTGATGAACACAACCCATCATGTAAGTCACACAAAGTGGCCTGCACTGATGAACACAACCCATCATGTAAGTCACACAAAGTGGCCTGCACTGATGAACACAACCCATCATGTAAGTCACACAAAGTGGCCTGCACTGATGAACACAACCCATCATGTAAGTCACACAAAGTGGCCTGCACTGATGAACACAACCCATCATGTAAGTCACACAAAGTGGCCTGCACTGATGAACACAACCCATCATGTAAGTCACACAAAGTGGCCTGCACTGATGAGTCACACAAAGTGGCCTGCACTGATGAACACAACCCATCATGTAAGTCACACAAAGTGGCCTGCACTGATGAACACAACCCATCATGTAAGTCACACAAAGTGGCCTGCACTGATGAACACAACCCATCATGTAAGTCACACAAAGTGGCCTGCACTGATGAACACAACCATCATGTAAGTCACACAAAGTGGCCTGCACTGATGAACACAACCCATCATGTAAGTCACACAAAGTGGCCTGCACTGATGAACACAACCCATCATGTAAGTCACACAAAGTGGCCTGCACTGATGAACACAGCCCATCATGTAAGTCACACAAAGTGGCCTGCACTGATGAACACAGCCCATCATGTAAGTCACACAAAGTGGCCTGCACTGATGAACACAGCCCATCATGTAAGTCACACAAAGTGGCCTGCACTGATGAACACAACCCATCATGTAAGTCACACAAAGTGGCCTGCACTGATGAACACAACCCATCATGTAAGTCACACAAAGTGGCCTGCGCTGATAAACACAACCCATCATGTAAGTCACACAAAGTGGCCTGCACTGATGAACACAACCCATCATGTAAGTCACACAAAGTGGCCTGCACTGATGAACACAATCCATCATGTAAGTCACACAAAGTGGCCTGCACTGATGAACACAGCCCATCATGTAAGTCACACAAAGTGGCCTGCACTGATGAACACAACCCATCATGCAAGTCACACAAAGTGGCCTGCACTGATGAACACAACCCATCATGTAAGTCACACAAAGTGGCCTGCACTGATGAACACAACCCAACATGTAAGTCACACAAAGTGGCCTGCACTGATGAACACAACCCATCATGTAAGTCACACAAAGTGGCCTGCACTGATGAACACAACCCATCATGTAAGTCACACAAAGTGGCCTGCACTGATGAACACAACTCATCATGTAAGTCACACAAAGTGGCCTGCACTGATGAACACAACCCATCATGTAAGTCACACAAAGTGGCCTGCACTGATGAACACAACCCATCATGTAAGTCACACAAAGTGGCCTGCACTGATGAACACAGCCCATCATGTAAGTCACACAAAGTGGCCTGCACTGATGAACACAACCCATCATGTAAGTCACACAAAGTGGCCTGCACTGATGAACACAGCCCATCATGTAAGTCACACAAAGTGGCCTGCACTGATGAACACAGCCCATCATGCAAGTCACACAAAGTGGCCTGCACTGATGAACACAACCATCATGTAAGTCACACAAAGTGGCCTGCACTGATGAATACAACTGATCATGTAAGTCACACAAAGTGGCCTGCACTGATGAACACAGCCCATCATGTAAGTCACACAAAGTGGCCTGCACTGATGAACACAACCCATCATGTAAGTCACACAAAGTGGCCTGCGCTGATGAACACAACCTATCATGTAAGTCACACAAAGTGGCCTGCGCTGATGAACACAACCCATCATGTAAGTCACACAAAGTGGCCTGCACTGATGAACAAAACCCATGATGTAAGTCACACAAAGTGGCCTGCACTGATGAACACAACCCATCATGTAAGTCACACAAAGTGGCCTGCACTGATGAACACAGCCCATCATGTAAGTCACACAAAGTGGCCTGCACTGATGAACACAACCCATCATGTAAGTCACACAAAGTGGCCTGCACTGATGAACACAACCCATCACGTAAGTCACACAAAGTGGCCTGCACTGATGAACACAACCCATCACGTAAGTCACACAAAGTGGCCTGCACTGATGAACACAACCCATCACGTAAGTCACACAAAGTGGCCTGCACTGATGAACACAACCCATCATGTAAGTCACACAAAGTGGCCTGCACTGATGAACACAACCCATCATGTAAGTCACACAAAGTGGCCTGCACTGATGAACACAACCCATCATGCAAGTCACACAAAGTGGCCTGCACTGATGAACACAACCCATCATGTAAGTCACACAAAGTGGCCTGCACTGATGAACACAACCCATCATGCAAGTCACACAAAGTGGCCTGCACTGATGAACACAACCCATCATGTAAGTCACACAAAGTGGCCTGCACTGATGAACACAGCCCATCATGTAAGTCACACAAAGTGGCCTGCACTGATGAACACAACCCATCATGTAAGTCACACAAAGTGGCCTGCACTGATGAACACAACCCATCATGTAAGTCACACAAAGTGGCCTGCACTGATGAACACAACCCATCATGCAAGTCACACAAAGTGGCCTGCACTGATGAACACAACCATCAAGTAAGTCACACAAAGTGGCCTGCACTGATGAACACAACCCAACATGTAAGTCACACAAAGTGGCCTGCACTGATGAACACAACCCATCATGTAAGTCACACAAAGTTGCCTGCACTGATGAACACAACCCATCATGTAAGTCACACAAAGTGGCCTGCACTGATGAACACAACCCATCACGTAAGTCCCACAAAGTGGCCTGCACTGATAAACACAACCCATCATGTAAGTCACACAAAGTGGCCTGCACTGATGAACACAAGCCATCTTGTAAGTCACACAAAGTGGCCCAGGGATTCACCTCGCAGAATTTACAAACAGACCTCCATGGTGTAGTGGTTAGTGCTTTGTTCTTTCAGCCGCATGTCCCAGGTTCATATCCCGGTGGGTTTGCAACCAGTAAGTTCACAACTGATTATCAAAGGCCATGGCCATCTTGATATAATGTCCAGCACTGGATGCTTTCAGGATGTTAAACCGTGCTATGCTATGCTACGATACACTATGCCATTTTTTGGCCTTGCAGTCTTATGCAGTCAATGCAACATGGTACATACACAAAACAAATTTCTGCACAAACATACAGAGCATGAAAATACGGTGAACAAAAATTGCGCCTGCTACGGGCCCGCTATGGGCTTTGTAAATCCGATTCCTGTTACCCAGAACGGTTAGCAAATGGAAGTTTGTTTATTCTAAAATTAAGTGCCATTAAATGGATCAAAGATCATCTAAATGTCAATATCCGATTCTTGGATTTGGTTTGTTTTCCCACCTAGACCTATTTCCATACTTAGTGAGGTCAATTGTCCAAAGTAAAACATATTATTTACAAGAAAGTTTTTGCAAGTCTTGTGATAAATAACTGGAACTATCCAGTACAATATCAAGCCATAACCAGCAAATATAAAGTTTACCCCACACCTTGAAAATAAAAGCTGTCTCTTCAAGTAAATATTTTTTTAGCTCTGATGTACAAACCTTTTACACAAGAAGAAACTTAGAAATACATCCAACTTCTGCTATTTGATTTGCTTTCATTCAACTTACCTTCATACCAACCTTGGGATCAGGGGTGCCGGAAAGCACAGGTCTGTCAGCTGCCTCTGCCCCCTTTTGCCACTTGGGGAAGGGACGGGAGTGGGAAAACTCCTCTATTATCAAATCATACTGCCGCTTCAACATTGAAATTATGTTTGTAGGTAATATGGCATATGTGGCAACATTAGCTACATGGCTTAAAAACTGATTAAACCATAAAAGTAGCAAACAAAATCATTAAAGGATTAGTTCAGTGGTCATACATGTCCATCTTAAAGGATTAGTTCAGTGGTCATACATGTCCATCTTAAAGGATTAGTTCAGTGGTCAAGCATGTCCATCTTAAAGGATAAGTTCAGTGGTCAAGCATGTCCATCTTAAAGGATTAGTTCAGTATTTAAGCATATCCATCTTAAAGGATTAGTTTAGTGGTCAAGCACGTCCATCTTAAAGGATTAGTTCAGTGGTCAAGCATATCCATCTTAAAGGATTACTTCAGTGGTCAAGCATGTCCATCTTAAAGGATTAGTTCAGTAATCAAGCATATCCATCTTAAAGGATTAATTAGTTCAGTGGTCAAGCATATCCATCTTTAAGGATTAAATCAGTGGTTATGTCAATCTTAAAGTTCGGTGGCCAAAGCATGTCCATCTTAAATGATTAGTTTAGTGGTCAAGTATGTCTATTTTCAAGGATTATTTCAGTGGTCAAGCATGTCCATCTTACAGAATTAGTTCAGTGGTTATGTCCATCATAAAGTTCAGTGGCCAAAGCATGTCTATCCTAAAGGATTAGTTCAGTGGTCAATTATGTCTATTTTAAAGGATTATTTCAGTGGTCAAGCATGTCCATCTTTAAGAATTAGTTCAGAGGTTATGTCCATCTTAAAGTTTGGTGGCCAAAGCATGTCCATCTTAAAGGATTAGTTCAGTTGTCATGTCTATTTTAAAGGATTAGTTGTAATCAAGCAAGTCCATCTTATATGAAAGAGGACTTCAAAAGAAACAAAATGGTGTAGCATTCAAAAATCTTATTCTGTTAAATTTGGTGTCTTCATCCTCACATTCTTAACAATTGTTGATGTTGTATTTTAAAGAAAGTTCATTTAATTTTTTCACTATTCAAATTATTTTCCTTAAATTTTCTTTAGGTGGTATATTATAAATACCATTCCTAGATTCAGTTTTACTACTTTTTTGACATATCCCTAGGTGTCAATCGAAATCTTAGTACAAAATTTAATAGAATACATAAAGACAGAACAAACTGAGGCTATGACATTACAACTAGTCTGATTTAAGGCTTTTTTACACAAACTATAAACTTAGATATCTCCTTAACAGATTAGATTTTTGAATGCTTTCTTCACTATTTTGTTTCTTTTAAAGTCCTCTTTCATATGAGATCAACTTGCTTGCCACCTGAACTAATCCTTTAAAACTGGTTACAAATTTGGAAATTTTTATGCAAATATTTGATGCATATATGATGCAGAAACTTGTTAGTGTCTTTTGTAAACACCTTGTTTTTAAATGTCCATCATAATTCTTTGCAGTGGTGCAGCATGGTCTCACCAAATTTTCGTTACATGCCCCATAGACCTTTCTCAAACCGAGTTTAGCCGACAAGATTTCTTCAGTACTTCGACCAATCAAATGCTGGGGGAACTTTGTTTTCCAACCAATCAGGTGCACGTTTGAGGTAAAAAATGTAAGCAGCAATGAAAACATTTTTTCATACGCTTGGTCCCATACCATGCATGAATTGTGCAGATGGCCAGGATTCCTCCAGTATTTTATTGGTCAATAAGATTCCTCCTGTATGCTATTGGTCCATTATGGACACGTGAATCTCGGCCATGTGACATTATTTAAAATAGTTATCCAGAAATCACCGATTCAGATTTGAAAAGGTCTATAACATATTCTACCAGTAGTAGACTTTCTCCATCATTTCAGTGACTGAGATTAAGGAAAGAAAGCTACTTAAATCTTTTGAACTGTCTGCCCAGTGATACATCACAAATTCTACAAAAACATCTTCAAACTTTGATTGGACATAACTCAAATTCCTAAATGGCTATTTTCAAAGTTTAGAAAGATATCTGCTAAGATTTTAATATTATTTTATTGCTATATTTCCATAGAAGTTTAGTCATTACTTTTCAAGCTTAAGTTTGAAGGTTTTAATTGATAGAAATTGCCCCAGCCTCTGTGTTTTTCGTCCGGCACCCCTGCTTAATAGAGAAATGAATAAGGCAAACATCGCACCAAAATAGTTCATGTAAAATTTTTCAACTGCATCTTTAATTTCTCAACTCACATACAAAGGCTTTAATATCTCTCATCTAAAAGCTTAACTCTTATCAGTTCTTTCACACTCTTCAAATTTCCGTTTAAAAATCAACGTGAGAATTACAAACAATATTAGCTTGGACAAAAAATTTCTTTGACGCTCTGTGGAAAAACAAAACAAGAATGATGTTCGTTTGTTTCAGAGATCGAAACAAAACATCCCTTACCCATGGGTGAGTTGAACAAGTCTGTAAAATGTTCCTGAGGTTTTCTTGTTGCAGTCTCCACGCTCCAGCCAGTTGATCAACACGTTGACCGATTCCCCAAATGTAGCAGCATCTACACATAAACAATTGCAGGGTTATGTTATATACTTAAAGATTAATCTTGAGGCTGAGTGAGGCAAAGGACTTTCACACGAGTAGAATGGCTTGACTTTAGGGGGCCATTCACGAGTGCAAAGTCCTTTGACCATGCATTAAATAGGCATAAAAACATGATACCAAACATTAATCCTTTTACAAATCCTAATACAAAATGTACGTGTTTAAAATGCAGGAAAAGCAACTAAAAAGAATGAAAAACATGGAAGTGTTAAGATACATTTTATCGCTTTGTTATTAAAACATTACCTGTTTTGAAAATGGAATAAACGAAAAATTTATGGTCGCGCATTAACAGTATTTGATGCACAGGTCATAACAATGCATATACTCCATATAATGTATATGCAATGATGGGGCTAGTAGAGGCAGTTAATTTCAAATCACCTAAGATTTGAAGGATGCAGTTACATGTACCTTTTCCTTTAGATTTCACAACATTTTACAACAAGCCTCAAAATATCTTGGAGTTATCCCAAATATTTTTAGACAAAAAAATCTGAAGGTTACTACATATACCTCACCGAGTAACTCACAAAACATGGAAACACTTTTATGACTGAAAAACCTCTTTTAGTTGTATCCATTGAACCACAAAGGAGCCCGACTTGCCTATGTCAATGAAAGATTAAAATATTACAAAGCATCCAAGTGGCATAATGCGATTATCATTTTATTCATTTATTTACCAAAAACCCTCTATTCATCTGAAACCGTTATTACCTCTGCCAACGAAGTTTGATGGAGGTTATGTTTTCGCCTCTGTTTGTTTGTTTGTTTGTTTGTTTGTCATCAAGATATCTTAAGAACTGATGATTGGATTTGGATCAAATTTGTTTTTTATACTGCTTAAGAAAGAAGTGATTAAAATTTTAGACATGTTGGAACAGGCAAAGGGGTGCAAATGGAGGGATGGGGACATTTTACGGTGAGTTTGTCTGTCATTAGAGTATATCAAGAACAAATAATTGGATTTGGATTAAATTTGTTATGTGGTTTTATTATTGCTTAAGAAACAAGTGATTTTAATTTGGGACATATTGATACAAAGGATGGGCAGTAATTGAGGGGTGGGGATGTTTAGGGTAAGGTCTGTCAAGACACATTTTAAATTTCCCAATGGAATGTGTGTTTGTTTGATGATGGGCTTAACGGCACCACAACAGCAAGGGTCAAATTGTGCTTGAGAGTTTAAATCATTCCAGAGGTAGGAAAAAAGAAAATGGGGAGATTGAGAGAAACATGGGAACTAAAACCAGAAAGCTGGGATCAAGACAGGAAGTACATGGTGAATAAAAATAAGTAAAGAGAGGGGGGTGGGAGAGGAGGACTAATTATGGTTGTAGAGGGAAGCATGATGAAAGAAGGAGATACTTTTATCCGGAGATTTTTTGAAAGAACTCAACTATTAAGTTGTGGGAAGTAAGGGAAGCTCTGGAAAGGCTGTACAGGGGGCAAGCAAGGAGCACGTGGTGGACTGTGAGGATGCAATATCAATTGCTGCAGAAAGAAGGGAGGAGCCAGTAAGGGGTTGGGAGTGAGTGAGGTAGATGTGACCTATTCTAAGGCGGGTAATGTGAATGTTGTCGACACGGGGACATGGTGGGGAGAGGTTGTGGATGGTGGGTTTGAGTCCCATGAATGGTGGGCTGGATGGCATGGAGTTTGTTATCAATTTGGGAGTCCCATGCTTGGGTTTGACAGCTGGGTATCCAGAGTCACAGGGAGGGGAGGTGCCAAAGGGGTTTACGGAGGAGGAGGTGGGATGTGGGGTTATCCCATTTAAGATTGAGTAAAGAAGGACAGCCTTGAAATCGGAGAAGATGGCAAACTGGCTGAGCGGGGAGTACTCAATAATCTTGAGGGTGAGGAGGATGGCCTTGGCCTTGGCCGAGAAGATGGATGAGTAGTCAGGAAGCCTGCTATTGAGGGTGATGTCTTAGATGATGGCAGCAGCAGCTGTCTTGTCGCCTTACTTGGAGCCATCAGTATAGATGGAGGTGTAGTTTGAGTGATGGGTGTTTGATTTGGATGTGGAGGTTGATGAAGAGGTTAGGGTGGGTTTGGGTTTTGTGATGAAAAAAGAGGCCCAGGTGGATAGAAGGGAGAGGGTGGCCCAGGGAGGAAAAGTGGGCCAGGAGAAGGTGCCAAGAGTGGCGGGGTTGATGGCGAGATAAAGGAGGTCTGGTTTGATGCGTAAGCTAAAGGGAGGGGATAGGGTTTTAGTCCTATCAAAAAGGGTGGAATGTGATGAAGAATGAATTCATACCATAAAAAGAATAGAACAATCAATTTTCTGTACTCATTGAAAATTCAATCAAGTGGCCAGTACCATCAATGTAATAAGAACAATTGGTTTCTGCCATGAATGGAAAATGATGAAATGTGAATCTTAACTGAATGGAACTCAAACAATGAAATCTTATCCTGCATAAAACTGAAAACAATGATATGGCCTTGAAAGAAATCAGTCAAAAGATAATCTTCAAGTGTTCAGAATGCAAATGATCCTTACAGATCAAAACTTGGGGATGAATCTTGGTGGGCCCACAGTAGGATTTCTGGGGTAGATTATAGTGGGTATTGGGATCAAATAAACTTTAAAACTATTCTAAGCATGTTGGAATTGCAATGGGGGCAGAGGTATGCACTCTACAGAGTGCTGTTATTCTAGTTGGATGTGTAAAAGATTTACCCCTCCCCAACCCATACTATCCACAACCCCATACATTCCCAGGTCTACATCCTGGATTGTAATCAAGCTTTCAATTTAAGAAAACTTGTGTCAATTAAGCAGCATGAAAAGTGTGATACAACAGTGCTATAATGTACTGTATGATATGGCTGCTGATAAGGCACCTTCCACCCTCTGTCCCACATGCCATCACAACTGCTATCCCAGATGCCATCCCACACCTTATGTCTTCCATGCCATCACAACTGAAATCCAGACAACACCCCACTACACACCATTCCACCTTGACGCACATGCCAACCACGATATACAAGATGCCATCCCGTTTTCTCCCTTACAAGCCACCCCATCCTATCATACATACAATCCACACTGTCCCACATGATATCCCACCCTCCTATCATCATGTAATTTTCTACCCAAAATTCCACATGACATCCCACCAAATGACATCCCCCACATGTCCCTTAAAAATATACTCAACTTGATATTTTGCCATATAAATCAGATAGGGCTGTCTACAAAATCAAAGAAATCGTAACAAGATGAGTTTTAGTGAACTTTGACCAATTGTCACTACTATTCAGATCTCAAACACGCCTACTTCTTTACAGTATAGTAACTTGACTTACAGATTGTGATCACTTCACAGATACACGATCAACACAATACAGGAGGATCCTAGCTAATAATATTGTTGACAATTGACAGCCTGCATTCAAAACATCAAAACTTTCACATACATACGTACATCAAGCATAGGGCCTTGTACTAGCCTTTATGTGTTTAGGTACATAAGGGCATGTTGAATCATTCGGCCGTTAGTCTCGTAATTGTGTCATTTTTCTTTTATTTATGAAAAATTAAAAATAATTTTTGTGTGAAATAAAACTTTGAATCGCATCAGAGAGGTAAGATGTTCATGATTTTCATTTATGTTAATGAAAAGCTCTGGCATAAAATTCCTCATGATATATCTAAATCTTACAATGCAGGTACAACCTGTGTCTTAAAAATTTCAGCCATGGCGTAATATACGACAAATTTGTCGTTAACACGATCTCTGGCCACGAGTATTAGGTGCCACGAGTAAAAAGCTCTCACTATTCTTTGAATAGTTGAGCTAAAAACCACACCCAGAATCAAAACAAATCTAGAAACAAATTCTCACTTTCACAAATTTACAACAAAAATAATAAAACTACATTTAAAGATCAGTCCAGGCAACTTCTGTTGTCATTCTTGTTTATTTTAATTAAAGGGTTAGTTTAGTGGTCCAGCATGCCCATCTTATATGAAAGAGGTCTTCAAAAGAAACAAAATGGTGGAGAAAGCATTGCAAAATCTTATTCCATTAAGGAGATATTCAAGTTTAAAGTTTGGTATCATTTCTGTAGAAATGACTGAAATCAGACTAATTGTGATGTCACAGCCTCAGATTCCTCAAAGTCTTTATGTATTTTAATGAAAGTTTATTGATTTTTTTCACTATTCAAATCATTTTTCCTCAAACTTTCTTCAGGTGGTATATTATAAATATCCTTCCTAGATTCAGTTTGACTACTTTCCTGACATATTCCATGGATATTTTATTTTGTTCCTTTTACGTCCTCTTTCAAATAAGATATACTTGCTTGCCACAGAATCTCAGGATTTTTAAAAATATGATCTAGCGATTTTATTACTAACTTTAACTCAACTGGGAGCCATTTTGCAGGGCAGAGCTTTGCGCGTTGAGTATTTCACCCAGCTCAGTCACATCACAAGTAAAACAAACAGAGTCAGTCTAAAACACCAGCTAGCATGCGCTGGAGATAAAAACATGCACTAGGCATATAAAACATGTGCTGGACATATAAACACGCACTGGTTGAAATTACCTGGCCAGATGAATTAATTTTTAATATAAAATGTTATTTCAAAGAAAAAATTACCCTTTAAGTTCAAGTAATCTTAATCTGTGGATTTTAAACACGTGTATTAATTAGTGCAACCAACGGCACAGCAAGATTCCGACACACTACTTACAAAAGTAATTTTATATAACAACATGCAAACGTATGTAAGTGTACAGCAGATGACAGTCTGTCCTACAAAATGGCGATGTAAACAAAGTCATGTGACCTCATGACATCAGCTGAAACATCCTTATTCTGTTGAAATGTTCTGATATTTTGTCACTTACAATCATTATCTAAGGGTGTTTCAGCTGACGTCACAAGGTCACATGACTTTGTTTACATCACCATTTTGTAGGACAAGAACACTGTCATCTCCTGTACACTTAATTAGACTTGCATACCTTTGCATCTTGTTATATAAGATAATTTTTGTAAGATAATTATGCCAGAATCATGGTGTGTCATTGCTTGCCCTAATAGACATGTGTTGGGGAATAAAAGATGTTTTTCGATTGCCATCTGATCCTGATTGATGTTCGAGTGGGTTTCTGCTGTACGATGTGACAGCTTTCAACCTACGGTTCACACTACAATTTGCAGCAAGCACTTTGTATCAAGTATGCAGGCTTTGTCTGAGTGTAACAAACAATCAGATGGCATTCATTAAACTGCAATCAGTAAAATTCGCTAACTGTTAGGTAGGTTAGCATGTGGTATCTTTGTTGTACGTGTGATGCGAGTGAGCTATGTGAAGACGCGTGAAACGCAACGATGCTTGCCCTGCAAAATGACTTCCAAATGACTTACGAGTCACGTGATTAAATCCCTTCATACGTCAGTGAGCACTACAACAACTGAAGGTGACTCAACTGAAGTATAATTCACCACCTGTCACAGAAGATGAGTCTGACTTAACTTATCCTCTACAACTTTTCTAAAAAGAAATTTAAAACATCCCTTCAGATGTTGGAGGAAAATTACAGGCATCTGACCTCTCAATGCTTCTGTCAGGTTATCAGCCTCAAACAAGGAGAAACGAGCCATGGTCGGAGGCGGAGTATCCTGCTTGTAGTTTTCCTCCTGCATGTGTCTCATTTCTCGAGCAATCCTTCTCTGCGCGCATTCAAACTCGTATGCATCCTCTTTGCACTTTGCAAAATCGACATGAAGCTTTCCGTTGTCGGGATTAACAAGACTGTTGTTGAGGCGCAATCTGTAACCTGTATTTAAACAAGACAAAACTAGAATTTTAGCAAAATGTAGAATGCACACCCCCCCCAGTTTATTCCCTATCCCCAATATAATCAACCTCAGAAATTCTAGGCCCACCAAGTTATTTATATCCCCAAAGAATGTTTTTGTCACTTTTAATCTGTATTACCATTTGCATTCTAAACACTTCAGGATCTACTACCCTCTGATTGATTGCATTGTTTTCAGTTTTATTCAGGCTAAGAATTCATTGTTCAAGTTCCTGTTCCATCATTTTCCTTTCATGCATGAAGCCAATTGTTTTGATTCTCTTTGATAAAAAAACTCTTGATTTGATTTCCTTTGAGTCCAGAAAATTAATTGTTTAAATTTCCTTTGAGAGCATGAATTCATTCTTCAGCACATTCCATTGGAAATTTTAAACAAAGTCTTGACAGATCTCACCCTAAAATATCCACACCCCTTCATTTCTGCCCTTCCCCTTATTATACTCGTTTCTTAATAAGTAGTGAAAAAACTACACACAAATTTAATCAAAATCCAATCATCCCGTTCTTGAAATATTGTTGATGACAAACAAACACATAAACAGAGGCAAAAACATATTCTCCATCCAACTTCACTTGTGGAGGTAATACAATCTAAAAATTTGACAGTAATGAAAAGCTCAAGCTTGCGAGCCAACTTTTATTAAAACCTGAATGAGATTGTTACAAACAAAATCGTTTTTATCTTTTATCACAAATAGCTTAAACTTCAGAGTAGCATAGATTTATTATCATTTTAGTTTTGGTGATACGTCTGATTAGTCTCAGGATTTTTTGACCTTCATGAAGAGTAGACAACTTAAATTTCTTATTTCAACTTAAATTTCTTATTTCAGGGGTCAAATTTGCCACTGTTCTGATAACAGTGCTTTTTCAAACATCAATGTTCCAGTGGAACTGTGTTCTCTTTACAAGCATGAGGCATCAATGATCGCTTAACTTGATTTCTGCTCAAAAAATTGCATGTTGTCAAACAAGATTATCATAGAAATAATATCTTCCAGTAGAAACAATTTTTCCCACCTTGCCTGCAATTAACCTTTCCAAATAGGTCGCGCCCACCATAGCAATGCGGTTACTATGTGGGGCAAACAAACCTCAAATCCGCAATCATGCATTACCAATGCATTGACATTTAGGTGTTCACGAGGCCTGCCACTAGCTTTGATTCATTTATGGCACTTCTCCGGATCTTTAGAGTTTTAAAGCAAATAGGATAAACAAAAAGTCAGTTTGCTAAGTGTTCTGGGTAACAGATAATCAGATTTACAAAGCCCACAGAGGGTCCTGTAAGCGCAATTTTTGTTCACCATTTTGCCGTCACCAGTTTGTGTGTGCAGAAATTTGTTTTGTACAGTAAATTGCATTGACTACATGAGCACGTGCCATTAGCTAACTGTACTGTAACATTAGTAATTATCCCCGCTAATCAAGGGGTAAATTCACATAAAGATATATCTTATCTTCCATGCTATGAATATGCAAACAGATTACAACCCAGGATTGGAAAGAAGGAAGGGAGTTCATGCCAAAGCCCTCACTGGCTGGCCATAAAACTCAGTCAGTTTTCCTACTTAACCCTTCGTTACCTACACGGTCATGGCAAGACTGATTGGAAATGCACTTTTCAAAAACATGGCACATCGAATTGGACATGCACTTTTTAAAAACATGGCATCATTGATGCACTTTTTAAAAACATGGATCATGACATGCACTTTTTAAAAACATGGCACATCAAATTGGACATGCACTTTTTAAAAACATGGCACATCGAATTGGACATGCACTTTTTAAAAACATGGCACATCGAATTGGACATGCACTTTTTAAAAACATGGCACATCGAATTGGACATGCACTTTTTAAAAACGAGGCACAACTGATTGGACATGTACTTTTCAAAAAATAACTTTACTTCATCAAATAGGCCACATTAGTGATCCTGGTATCACTTGAAAGAGCTCGAATAGTTCTTTCAGACCAGAAAATAAAAAAGGTTAGTGGTTCCAATGCATTCTTTCATTGTACATGTATATTAATTTTCAAGTTTTATGCTAACTAGCAATGCATATAATGAAATATGCTAAATAACATATAATCATAAGCCATGCCCACTAGAGCTGTGAACGTTTAGGGATTTTAGTAAACATGTACACGCCAAAAAAAGCGAGCCTGTATCGTGTACACGAGTTTAGTACCGTAATTTTTGAAAATACACCAAAATTGCTCCAAAACTACAAGGCGAAGTAAAAAAATCGCGCAACTAGTATGGCAAAAGTGCTGACTGCATTGCCCAAATAGACGCTGAGTTTTGCTTTCAAAATCGTAAAGAGTTTACTTCTACAGTATAAATTATCATTTCTATGAAAAATATGCATGAAAATTCAGTTTAGAAAGAACAGATAACTTCCTTTCAATGTCATTTAAACTCAACATCGCGTAACGTTTTTGTCCTATTCGCTGCAGCTTTCAAAGTTTTGTAAAAATCTTGCATACTGAGGCCTATGATATACCTCGCCGTAAAACATTTCAAAACTACGCCACCACCACCAGGAAGTTCTGAGATATCAGTCTTCTCGAAAAAATGGCCGCCATCTTTGCGAAGCATGCAGAATTTCAGCTCTGTTAAAACCTTTTTCTGTTTATTTATTATGCAATATTTTTCTTTCTTGCAAAATTTATTTAACTCATCAGGTAATATTTACATGTAATTGTACTGATTGTCACCATTCAAGTGTTTTTGGTCGATAAAACGGGCCTTGATTGCGTGGAATTTAAAGCTTTATGGCCTAACGTTAGGCCTGTTTAGTTTCACTGTTTACTGCTGCACATTCGCGGTGCATTTTACAAGTTAGATTACTTAGATTTCGACGAAACCAAAGTGCATCATATCCCCATTCATTGGTGATTACTGAGCATTTGTGATTCGCACATTTAAAAAGGATTATGCTAATTGGGTTAACAGTTTGCAAAAAGTTATTGATTGGAATTTTGTCAGCCGAATGTGTGTGTGTGTGATTTGGATCAGGAATATTGATTTTCAACGGCAAGACACTATAATGTATGAAAAACGATTACTCGCAATAAAGGATTTAGTAAACGTTTAAAAGATTTGCCAGCGTGTAGCGTGTACACGCTAAACGGTCACAGCTCTAATGCCCACCATGCATATCAATAAAAAAAAAACTCTTGACAACAGTACAAGTATGATGCAAAACATGCATACGATTGCACATTACCTACTGTTTTAAGAATTTCACACTAAGCCTCACCTGCATGACACTATACTACCAAACCAATCAGTCAGTCACATATACGGACCATAACTCATCTGTACCACCTATAAAATGTGTGCAATGTGTGTACAAGTTTTTAGGAGCATTTTCACATCAAGGCATGCATATTAGTGATAGAACCTGTTGACAACATAAGCATGTACTCAGTTATTCACATAACTGACACATAATTTGCAAGTATGATGCAAACAAGACATGTAGTTGCTATAAGTTTATCACTTTCTCAAGATTTTGTAACTTAGCAATATGCATGACATCACCACCAAAACAATAGGGCACACAAACAGACAATGGGTTATCTGTGTACCACATATGACCTGTATCCAATGTATTGTCCTTGTGTTACTGTGTTAATTATAAGCTCTTTTTAGCAAAACCCGCTCCACTATGAACATATATATTTCAGACAATTTTATACAAAGAATATGCATACACTAGTTAGCTATTATCCAAGTATGAATCAAAACAGACATGCAGCTCTTAAAATATGAGCATTTGAAGATTTTTCATTAAGCCCCGCCTACTCCTACATGTATGTACCATACATAACATAAACACAATGTGTCATTCTGGAGATTCATGTTTACGAGCTATATTTAGCAAAATCACATTCAACCCTGTCATACATGTGGGTTTGTATGGTGGGCTGTTTGTTAATTTGTTGTTTGTTGGTTTGTTGTTTGTTGTTTATTAGTTTGTTGGCCAGGTTGACTTGAGTTTGATGGCATTTAAGTGTGCTTGTAAACACAAAATCTCCAGAAAGGACACATTGGATTCATGTCATATGTGGTACAAAGGTAGCCAATGGACCGAAGATGTGCCCAATTGTTTATGGTGATGATGTCATGTATATTAATGAGTGGGCGGGGCTTAATGTAAAAATCTTGAAATGCTGATATTTCAACAACCACTACTTATTTCATATGTGGTGTAATTATGATGTCAGCTAGTGTGTTTAATCTAAATATGTTTAAAAATCCTCCATTTTTATTATTCACAAGAAAAAAAAAAGCTCAAACAAATTGGCCTAATTTTGCTTAAAATTTGCAAATTTGGATATTTATGTTGATATTTTCTTTATTTTCACTTTTTTATTGAAAAGTTTGTCTTAGCATTCATATAAACCAAAGATGTAGTGAAACAAACGGAAGGAAAGTCATGAAAATTAATTCTGAAAAAAAAAGTTCTGAAAAATTTCAGTCACGTTTTGGACCCCCTGGGACTTAAAGGGTTAAAGGACTATAGTACTATCCTTCTCCTCTAAGGACAAAATACCCCTGAATAGGAGGAACTACCAATTAAAAACAGGGTGAAATCTCAGGTGTAATTTCGAGGCCAGCTTCAGTAATGTTGTCTCAACAATGTGCTGAAAAGAAGTGAGGGAAAATGGAAGAAGTATAATAAGGTAAAGGCTGGGCAGTAAACTACGTTTTTAGTTCAGTTAGAAGTAAATTTCAAAAATTGTGTAGTAAGCACTATAAATAAAATTTAAAAATGCTTTTTTAATGACAATTTCTGCTATTTTCATGGTATTTGTTAAATTTTTATGTAAATCAGATAATGTTGACTCTCCCTGTCCAAAAGCTAAGATGTTTTGTCTGACAAATGATTGGGTTAATACATAAATTTTATAAAAAAAAGTAATTCCCAAACCTGATAGGGTGATTGCTGCTTCCACAGATTGATATTGTAAAAATCGAATGTGACAAAAAAAATGCGTCTTTCCTGGCCTGTAAGTATCGATAGGTCCAGCTACTCTTTCAAATATTTCGGTCATGATGGCAGGCGTGGCATTCTCAGGGATTCCTCCCACGTAAACTGTCTTGCAGTTGGGCGGTTTTTCGTTCAAAGATGGGGGCACTGTTGAGAATAAGAAGAAAATCTTATTTAATATTTATTCTTGATATCAAAATGCACTTCACACAGATACCTAACAGCATTTCCATCCTGTCTTCCAAGTACACCTAACCATTTTGAAAATTTGCACACACAGCCAAGAAAATATAAAAGAATAGGGGCAAATACATCCAATGTCCTAATAAAAAGTCTTAATTAAATGACTACTTAGTGAGAACCCTAAGCACTTTATGATTACATTGAGATAAAGAGAACCAGCTGGGCCTAATGCAAGGTTATTCCAAACTATATCTATGTTTAAAGTTTGGTATCACTGGTGTAGAAATGATTGAAATCAGACTACTGTAGTTGTGATATCATAGCCCCAGATTCCTCAGTCTTTATGTACTCTATCATATTTTGTCCTACGATTTTGTGGCTTAAAACCATGGGATATGTCAAAAAAATAGTAAAACTGAATCAAGGAAGGGTATGTATGATATACCACCTGAAGAAAGTTTGAGGAAAAATAACACAAAGTGAGCAAATAAAATAAAATTTCTTTAAAATACATTAACAATTGTTAATGTGAGGATGAGATGCCAACTTTTCATAGTAGACTTACACCAGTCATTTCTACATCGATAAGACAGAGCTTTAAACTTGAATATTCATCTCCTTAACAGAATAAGATTTTTGAACGCTTTCTTCATCATTTTGTTTCTTTTGAAGTCCTTTTTTATGTAAGATGGATGTGTTTGACCACTGATCTAATCCTTTAATCCTCTATGCAATCCATGAAATCATTTATCTTTGGTGATCCCTTTTAAACTTAGCCCTAATCTCAATCAAAATTTAGCTCAAAAAAACATTCTAGAAGTCTTAACACCAATTATTTGCAGATCTAGCAGACGACATGATCGCGTGACTGTACGTTCATCACGTATCGCGTATGTGTTTGGTAATTCAGCCATTGTGACAAATTTTGCATTCTTTTTGCCAACTTACATCAACGCGTGCCAGCGTGTGGTGATGGAGCACAATTTTTAATTACTTGTTTTTACGTTTCACGATTACTTTGCACATTCTTAATGGCCTAAACTTGACTTTTAGATTAAGTACCGGAACGTTAGAATTGTAACGTACGAAGTAGTAGAGCCTCGTGCGCGAAAAATTCTTAGTTGAGTATTAGTTTTTGGTATCGCAATATGTCGCGAGAGGCATATTTCATGTCGTGGGAAAAGAGATATCGCGATAATCGATATGTCATGACAGCACTATATAAAACATCAGTAATATCGATAGTATACAGTATATCATTAATGGGACTGGCCCCAGTACATCCATTACACCACTAGTGACAATACTCACCGCCTTCAATAGGAAATAACTCATATCCTTCCCCGATGATGTGATGGGAACTCGGATATGGTACTGGTGTCATAACAGGTTCATGAGCTATTGGTTGATACACTGGTAAATCTGGAATCATACCACCAGGGTACATTCCTGGACCGCCACCTGCCATCTCCATGCGTGGGTGGTCATTGGGGATGTCATGCCTATCCATTCCTACATCAGGGTCCCGACCCAGTACCCCATGGGCCACACCCATTCTGGATCTTTCACCTTCAAACCTTCTTGGGCCAATTTCTCTTCTTTCGAAGGGGGTATCGAGCAAAGGGCGTCCATAGCCAGGGTCAAAATCTATCCTGTCACGTGGGCCTATTTCCAATTGCCTAGCATATTCTGGATCTGGCCTTTCCCAGGGCAGCTCCGGCCCAAATCTTCTACCCTTGCTGTGAAACCTGTCTGAATTTTCATCTCTGTATCTCTTTATTCCTGAATGTCGAGGCAAAAGAACAAATTGATTTGTCACAAAAAGCCACGGTGTTCTGTTGATATGATCATAATTTGCTGCTCTAGAACACACCAATTTGAAAACAAATAGAAATACTGATATGCATGATGCTAACATATGGGATACCGCTTACATTGGAATTAGTTCTATATCACAATAATTTAATTAATTAAATCGGATCACATTTGTAAATCAATTATTGACAATGCCAGAAATACCACTGAGAACAGGGGTTGAAATTCCCACTGTTCCGAGAACAGTGCTTTTTAAGCAGGAACGGTGAATTTTTAAATATCACTGTTCCATGGAAACAGTGTTTTTTTTTCTCAAACATATAGTATGAACATCCTGCAATATATTGTTTTCTGCTCATAAAACGTGTTCTAAGAGTAAAATCCCTCGTAACAAATATTTTTTAAAGTATGAAAAACCTTTCTTTTCTTGCAATTACCGGCGAAATAGATGATCATAGATGGGCCACTGAAACTAACAATAAGATAACGTTAGGTTTTGATCTCACTCTGTCAAGACCTGTTTTACAAGCTGTAAAATTGACCACAAAATACAGTGAAAATTCTTTAATCGTGGCGATCAGTACATTTACATGTGCTGTACTGTTCACATTACCTGATGAGTCAAATAAATTTTGCAAAAAAAATATTGCAAAATAAATTAACAAAAAAAGGTTTTAGCAGAGCTGAAATTCTGCATGCTTCGGAAAGATTGCAGCCTTTTTATAAAAGGATTGATAAACTGGATTTCCATGGTGGTGGCATAGTTTTGAAATTGATTACGGCAAGGCACCGAGGTATCACAGTATCCAAGATTTCCACTGAAACTCCTAGTGAGTACGGCAAAAAAGTTACGCGATGTTAAAATTAAATGACATTGAAGTAGTGCTGTTACGACATGGCTCTTATTACGTATCAATTATCGTGGAGAAAAATATTGAGATATATTGGTATATCGCAATACTTTTCAAGAAAACTGACTCACAACACAAATTGCTAATATCACTAACGTTACTTCTTTTATGATGAACCCAAGAAAAAATGATTTGCAGATCTAGCAGACGACATGATCGTGTGACTATAACACTCATCACGCACGTGTTTGGTTATTCAGTCAACGTGACCATGAATCATCGAAGTGAGAGCCTGAGAAGCATGTTCTGGGCCAATTTTTCGTACTTTTTGCCAACTTGCATCGGAACGTGCCAGTGTGGGGTGACAGAGCACAATTTTTCATATTTTTTTTTTTATGTTTCAGACTATTTTTAATGGCCTAAACTTGACTTTAGATTTAATACCGTAACTTTAGAATTGTAACGTACACAAAAATTTCTTAGTTTAGTATTAGTTTTCGGTATCGCGATAAGTCGCGAGAGGCATATTTCATGTCGTGGGAAAAGAGATATTGCGATATCATGATAATCAACATGTCATGACAGCACTACATTAAAGGGAACTTTATGTTCTTTCTTAACCAAATTTCCATGCACATTTTTCATAAAAATGATGATTTATAACTGTAGAATACACTTTCACGATTTGGTAAGCAAAATTCCATCGTCTATTTGGTTGGGCAATGGGGGTCAATACTTTTGCCATATTGGTTGCGCAATTTTTGTGTTTAGCATCATAATTTAGAGCAATTTTGTTGTACTTTCAAATATTACGGTGCTAAACACATGTAAACAATACACGCTCACTTTTTTGGCTTTTTTTTATATTTTTTTTACGTTTACTAAAATCCCTCAAAATAACTTGCCTCGGTTTTGGATAGGTTCATCTTGTACTGGTCTCCCTAAAAATTCCAAAGGTTCATTGTTCAAGCCAATGATATCCATTCTTTCGTACACTGCTGAGCTGAAAATTGAAACAATTAATATTATCAACTACTTCAATTTCAATATTAAATATTATATTCAATATTCTCAATGGAACTTGCACCCAATCACCTCGTTCGACTCAAACATAAGACTAACATCAAACTTTCTCTGTGACTAATGAAATGAAATCAAAATAATTTGCAAAACACTAAATAAACTAGAACGGTAAATATAGTCATGGTTCGCATGCCCATGCAAATTGACACCCATATCATATGACCCGGCCAATTTTAAAAATGGCATCCCACCCCATGTCCCACATGACATCCCATCCCATGTCCCACCTGGCATTCCACCATATCTCTCACATGGCATCCCACCCCATGTCCCACATGACATCCCATGTCCCATGTGACATTCCACCAAATGTCCCACAGGGCATCCCATCCTATGACCCACATGGCATTCCACCCTGTCCCACATCCCATGTCCCAAATGACATCCCACCTCAGGTCCCACATGACATCCCATGCCTTGTCCCACATGGCAATCTACCATATCTCCCACATGGCATTCCCCCATAGTGTCTCACATGGCATTCCACCAGTGTCTCACATGGCATTCTACCAGTGTCTCACATGGCATTCTACCATGGCATTCCACCTACATGGCATCCCATATGTGACCACAGGGCATCCAACCCCATTATCCCATGTCCCACAGGGCATCTCATCCTATAAACCACATGGCATTCCACCCTATGTCCCACATCCCATGTCTTAAATGATATCCCACCTCATGTCCCACATGACATCCCATGCCTTGTCCCACATTGCATTCCACCATATCTCCCACATGGCATTCCACCATACAATGGCTCACATGGCATTCCACCATATTTCCCACATGGCATTCCACCATATGTCCCACAAGGCATCCCACCATATGTCCCACATGGCATCCCACGCTATGACCCACATGGATCCTATCCTACATGTATGTCCCACATTAATCCAACCATATGTACCACATGACATCCCTCCCTATGTCCCACATGGCATCCCTCCCTGTGTCCCGCATCAGTGGCTTCCCACCTGTCTCACATGGCATCCCACCATATGTTCCACATGGTATCCCTCCCAATGTCCCAAGGACATCCTACTTTATGTCCCACATGGCATCATATCCCATGTCCCCATACCCTATGTCCCACATAGCCTCCTACCTTATGTCACACATGGCATCCTACCTTATGTCACAAAAAATGGCATCCAACCCCATGTCCCACATGGCATCCCACCCCATGTCCCACATGACATTCCATAGGCTCTATAAGAAGTCTCATCCTAGCTATCAGTCCCTGATTGAGCATACTATGTATGAAAGTGTCAGTTCATATAATAACTTATATGCAAATGACTTATTGAAATGGGGTGGGACCTCATGTCCCACATGACATGACATTCCATCCCATGGCATTAACCCTATATCCTGCATGACATTCCACCATATACCCTACATGGCATTCCACACCATGTCCCACATGGCATCCCACATGGCATCCCACCCTATGTCGCACATGGTGTCCCATAGGCTTTATAAGAAGTCTCATCCTAGCTATCACATTCCTGATTGAGCATACTATATATGAAAGTGTCAGTTCATATAATAACTTATATGCAAATGAGTTGTTGAATAAGAAAAAAAGGTTGAGTCAAACAATTATGCCTGATATAGCCCTTGGTGTATACCACATGGTAAATATTATATCATATGGCCCCCATCCATGTCCCACATGGCATCCCTCCCTATGTCCATATGCAATCACATCCTGTCACACTCCCTGACTAAGCATACTAAATAAAAAAGTCTAGTCAGTCCATATACTGTAGCAATGTTATGCAAATGACCACAATAATAAAGGTAGGGTTTGATAATCATGCTTGATACAATTGTTGGTGCCCAAATATTTTGAAGAATTTTGAGGATTTTAAATCTCAAGTGCTACAACAGAAACTTGAGGATCTCTGAAGAATATTGGAAAATTATATCATTTTACAGTTATCTTCTTAAAAAATATCAAATGTTTCGTAGACATTTTAAGGAAACTAGTCTTCAATCCTGTCTTAAGTACATGTCTCTGAAAAACTTACACATTTTGTAAGGAAATTCTAACCTTTCATAAGGATATCTCAAGAAACTTTCTGAGGATTCTCAAAAACTTTAAGATTTCTGAGGAAATCTTAAGGAAACTAGACTTCAATCCTGTCTTAAGTACATGTCTCTGTAAAACTTTCACATTTTGTAAGGAAATTCTAACCTCCACAAGGATATCTCAAGAAATTTTAACTTTTTTAAGGAGCTCTGAAGAAACTTTAACATTTTCTGAGGAATTCCCAGGAAATCTCAGACAAAATCTGTGGACGGCTGGACGGCCAGACAGACGGACTATTTTTGACAGCCGGGGGGCAGTTTTTTTTCTGAAAGAGTAAGTTTCATTTGATTTTTAACAAAAATTTACAGTAAAAAAAATTGACATCGTATCGTGTGTTTGACACATTGTTTCCCCTTTGCTGACAGTCCAGCAGACTATCTGAATGACCCGTTAACGTGATACCCAATAAAACTAACCAGTTTGTTTGATGAGGGCTCAACGGCATCACGACAGCGAGGATCAAATTGTGCCTGAGAGGTAAGATTGTTCCAGAGGTAGGAAGGAAAGAAAACAGGGAGATTGAGAGAAACACAAGAAATAAATGTCAGAAAGCTGGGATCGAGAGAGGAGGTGCATGGGTAAAGAAGAAAAAAACAAAGTAGAGAGGAGGAATAAAGGAATAAAAGAATAGTGGGAGAGGAATAAATATGGTTATAGATGAAGGAAAGAGAATTTTATCCGGAGGGTTTTTCTGGAAAAGCTCGGCTATAGAGTTGTGGAGAGCGAGGGAAGCTCTGGGAAGGTTGTACAGAAGAACATGTTGGACTGTGAGGGTGCAATGGCAATTGTTGCAGAGGGGTTGGGGGAGCCAATAAGGAGGGAGAAATCCTATGTGGATTAGAAGCAATATTTTAATCTTTTTTTTTAAATCTTTAAATATTGTGTTTTTACACGTTTAGTTTATTTATCATACTGGAACATATAATTTGTGTATATTTTGTTTCTTGTTTAAGTGTTAAGGTTTTTGCTTTAAGATATAAGCCACAATCACAAAAACCAATGAAAAATTGTATTTGGCTCTGCCTGACATGAATGATGATGAAGTCAACAACTCAACATTCTATGGGATCCAGTATATCATCCTTGCTTTTATCAACAGCATTGAAAAAAGTTTGATTTAAATCTGATATGGATTTGTGGAAATATGAGCATAAACAGAATATCACAGTAAGTCCCACCTTCTCATTGATATTTATGACATCAGCACCAGGGATCAGCTACAGACCACAACCCGTCCAAACACCAAGTATGACATAAATCCACCACACGGATCTTGAGATCGTGTTTACAAGCTTCAGTCACAGACACATACACACCTACCTACTGTACCTACCTATTCCTATACATACATATATACATACACACACACACACATATACACACGCCAGCTGACTACATGGGTTCCTTATGCTATTGCATTGGAACCAAAAAGCCAGCAGCTACTGTATAGCCCGCACTTGAAAAGGCAACTACTGTACATGTAAGTATTAAGACTGCATACCAAAAACCTCACATTTTGCTGATTTGTTATTCTTATTTTAAAACTCTTGCATTCCTGATCATGAAACTCTTAAAAATTGCAAGATAAATTTCTTAACAATCCATTCCCAAAAAAGTGCAAAATCGGGGGAAATATGGAGCTATTTTTAAAGCAATGTTAGACTTAAAACAGCCATTTGTTTGCAGCTGCTTTAAAGTTAATTGAGATAACCAATTAATAAATTAATTGATAACAGTCAACATACTTTTGTTAGGTTATTTTCCGCAAAATTTCAGATTTGCTCATGATCGGGTGTAAATTGTGAACGAATTTATCTTGCAATTTTTCATGACCATGGATGGATGCGAGTTTTTACATAAGAATAAAAAATCAACACAATTGAAGGTTTTTCCTAGGCAGCCTAAAAGTGACCCCTATGGTTGCCATTTCAATTCAAGTGCTGCCTATAGAGCTTTGTAGTACCCTCATACTGCCAGCCACCAATAAACGGCAGCATTCAAATGCGGCTAGCATCAGTATGACAAATATACTACGGGGAATACAGCCTATAGGGATCACCCAAAATGAAAATCCATTGGGGCACTATCGTACGGTCAATAGGCGTAAACACAATTTGTTTGTGCTTTTGACAACAATTCCACATCCTACCTCAACTGAAAACTCCCAAAATCTAATTTGTTGTCCAATTTGTCATATTTCAGCAAAAAATTAAATAATCCTGCACCCAGGAATGGCTGAAAGCGAGGAAAAAACGTCACGCTATGAGTATGTATGATTATGAAAGTACTTAGGATTACAGTACTTTAAAATGCATTTAACGCCATGCATATAGGTACTTTCATAGCGTAGTGTTATTAATGCCTAATTTTTTCTACAAAAATACCTCATTTTCAGTCATTCTGGGATGGCGGGATTTTTTTTTTTTTGGGGGTGGGAAGTTCTTAGTTGAGGTATGTGCTATTTTGAAATCACTAAAAATAGTGTTTTCTCCTATTGTCCATACAGCCCCCCTATAGATTTTTATAAGACTGTAGGCCTAGGCCTATACCCTATTTAGTAAATAAGGCTCACCCGAATTTAGGGTGAGCTCTATATACTTAATACAGTCTAATCATTTTCAAATGTGGCACTATGAATTTTCCGCAAAGCCAAGGCTTTTAAGTATCATTTTTCAAATCATTAGCAATATCTTCCATTTCTCCCCTTAACCTAACTTGCAAGTTGTAAGCCTAGTTGTAATTGGTGCACCTACTACTAGTTGTAACTCTTACACTGACATTTTTTTCTGTGATGGGTTGTGGGCCTATCACGAAATAAATGTCAGTGTATAAGGTGTAGGCTCACGGAGGGGAGAAATGGAAGAAATTGCCAAATCATTTATTTTGAATGAATAAGTGTGACCACGAAAATATTTCTTTTTTAATTTTTGTCCGACATTGCCATCCGCGGATTAGTTTATGAAACTGCGGGCGTTTAACACCGTATATTTTGTGCTTTGCCCTTTTGTTTCTAGGAATTAGGCTTAGTTCCTTTTTAAATACATTGAAAGTTTTGTAGCAAAAATAAAGGGACTACGATTTTTTTATCACAACAAAAGACCTACCACACGCTTTCAGTTCCTCTTATTTTAAGACTTGTTGATAAATTAAAATATGACAGACAATGAATTGACTCCTGTTAGCCTCCGATCCCAAGTACAATAAATTGTGTCGTCCGTGGTCTGCATGGTGATTGGTCAGTAATCGACATAAATCAACTTGGAGACGCGAGAACTCCTTGGCGTGGTGGGTTCATGACCTTATCTTTATCGGAATTCCTCAGTTTTTGGACCGAAAATCTAAGTGCTATAACTGAAAAAATGAAATGTGAGGGCCCCTTTTTTCTTTTGCTTGTTTACCTGAAGTGAATCCAGATCTACTTGGTCCAAAAAGCTTCCACATTGGTCCTCGGCGCGGACGGACTTTTGGGTAAATAAGGTATTTGTTCAAGCACTTTGTTATTTGCTCCCTAACGGGCTCCCTTCATGATCCTCTCACAAGCAAAAACTCGGCAACCTTCCTAGCAATGCAGGGCTATATAAGCCAAACCGGGCAACGCAGTTTTCAACAGACTTTTAAAAGATATTGTAGCGTCGCCGAGTCTTTGTGGCGGTCTTGAAACACATATTCAATTAACAAATACAGAAAATAGTATAACACAGCACTGTGGAATATATTTTGAGCTACATGATTGACTGATCTGAGACTTCCGCTCTCTCTCTCTGAATCTCAATCCAATTCTGCTCTATTTACAGCTTGTTGTATACATTTATTTATCATCAAAACACAGTATAATAATACAGTGATTAACATGATTAATGGGACAAATCAGTACTAGTATTAGTACAACCCACGAACCCTGACCAGGCAGAATCCTGTCTATTTCTAATTACTCTTTGTGGTCATGCATGTTGGACGCCCGATACCAAAAATATGTTAAGTACCAGGCTGGATGGTTTAAATAGGATGTGTCAGGGGACAATCATTCAAAAGGTTATTCCAAGTCATTAACTATTTTTAAGTGTCAATTTGAGTCTAATGTCAGTAGTGCAAGCACATTACAATATCAACTTTTTATACCATTTTGATAATTGTTGGGGGAAGAAGAAATGGCCCCTACGGCCACAGACATATAGTGTTAGTTAACTTATGGCACTCGCGTTGCGCGCGAAATTAATTAGATGAATTGTAGATATCATTTTTTTGCGTTTTATTATGACATTTTCCCCAGCAATAATAAAATGTGATCATTTTACAACTTACAATTTAAACACCACCTTGGGCCCCATCTGCCCACCTTCACTGTGCCACTGTCCAGTGGGGGCCCGCCCAAGCATGATCGTTGAAAATATAAACCCATCACAATAGCCGGCCATCTTCATTCAAAGATCCACTAATATATAAAGAGTTTATACTGGGAAATTGGGCTGACGTTGGGGCGCTGCCCAGTTCATAAAATAAATTGGTCTTAATGCAATACACACTGGTGGCGCCAGGTTCTGTGGGCTAGAGAGGGGCAGCTAATATATTTGTCTCATGGCATGAGGAAATGTTCTATAAATCGAACAAAATATGTGGCCTTACAAATTTTTCTGTGTAGGCCTATAACTGTCAAAGTAACAAAATGAAAGTACCTACAGAAATTTGGGGCGCAATCATAAAAATGCCACTAAGATACCCGAAATCTCAACACAAAAGATATAGATATGGGGCGGGGGTGCGGATAATTCCAACCTTGCATCCCAAATCCAGCCTATAGGTCGTATTGACGGGTATCATACTGTGGACGTATGAATTTCCTCAATGTTGCCCATACTGTACACAAAGGTTTTTTTGTGGAGCAATAGTATTCTTTTTACCAGAGTCGGAAATCGAAATGACCCTTGTTACTTGTACAATTTCGAAGGGCCCCATGCCAGGAAACACCTCAAAAGGCTTTTGCTTTTCTATATATTTCTTCCCTTAATTTCAGGCCTAGACTGCCCTCTCCAACTTGAGGTTTATTGGGGTATGTCAGAGCCTCAGATCTTCTTCATTATAATTATTTTCCTTTTTTTTAAAAGAAATGGCACAGGATTAAAAAACGATGGATTTGATTAAGAAAAACGAATGTAAAATTGCCAATTCCGATTTTGATGAATTTGTTTCCTTTTATCATGTTCTTTTTAGTGGACTTTTATTCAATTTTTCTACCTGCCCATACCATCAAAATTAAACCAAGAACACATTTATAGATGGATATATAACTGCCAAATTTGACGATCCATCGCGATAAGTATAGCCACGCACAGCTCTCCACACTCCCTTATGTTAAACCTGTGGGAGCTCTTCAGTGGTTAAACCACTGTTGTTGTTTTTATTTTTTTATTTTACCCTAGACACTGATCCCACGGGAGCCGTAACCTCCTAAGTTTAGCCAGGGATGCTGCTATAACAGTATCCCTGATTTAACTAAAGCTAGCTGGTACGTCATTTTGATTTTCTCTCAAAAATAAAGTAAAATTGTAATAAAAATAAAGTGTCCTTCCTAATTAAAAACGAAGCTAGGTCCGGAACCAATCAGCGCTTGAATGACAGGCTACTTTTTGTTAAATTTCGTAGCAGGACACTATTATTATCTGAAAGTTCCGAGAGTCAGCGCAGATAACTCAACTGGCAAAAGTAATTTTGTGGTTTCTTACTAAGAAAGGTAACTATTGTTACCTTGTTTGTAATAAGAACGAAAGGTGACCATTAATTATGATATAAGTAAGACCCTAGTACGATTTTTCTATGTAAATGTTTACCATTGTATGCAGTGTGTTGTAATGTGTTAGTCATGTTATTCCACACAGTTTTCACACCCCCTGATTTTGGCTCTTCAGTCTTTGTGTAAACTGGTAATTTGTAATGTGGGGAAGTTACAGTAATAAGGTTAACTTAAGTATTACTAAATCTTCATGCATTTTGAAATTTGTTTAGGCCTGATAATCCATTTAAACTTTGAGTCAAGTGATCAAGCAAGTTCTTTAAAACATAACATAACAAGATTACGGGCTAAGATGTTAGTCACCCCATGAAAATCCCAAACTAACACCATCCACCACCACAAACAAAAATAATAATAAAAATAAATGAAGATTCTTTTTTATAAAGAAACGCACGTTCAGATTGAACTTTAGATTTAAAATTATGTGACTTTTACACCAATTTGTTTCATACTGGGGCCTACATGTACTTCTACGTCCAACGTAAAAAGTGTTAATTATCAATAACAACGTTGGTTTTTACCATCCACAGCTAGAGGTTTTAGGCAAGGTGGGGCTTATTTGCAGGGCAACCCTGCATATTATATTCCACTTACTTCTAACATTCGCAGGGCAGAACAAATATGTGAAGAGGGGTTGGTGACATCCCAGGAGAGAATTCCAGTTGGGATTCCCAATTGGTCTTAACTATTCCAAACTGGTCTACGCTATTTCCATATACCACTTGTACCCACCCACTTACCCCTAATCCCAATCCCAGCGAGCTGACCCACCCCCAATCCCAATCCCAGCGAGCTGACCCACCCCCAATCCCAGCGAGCTGACCCACCCTCAAACCCAATCCCAGCGAGCTGACCCACCCCAATCCCAATCCCAGCGAGCTGACCCACCCCCAATCCCAGCGAGCTGACCCACCCCAATTCCAGCGAGCTGACACACCCACTCCCAATGCCAGCGAGCTGCCCCACTCCCAATGCAAGCGAGCTGACCCAATCCCAATCCCCCAATCCCAATCCCAATCCGAGCGAGCTGACCCACCCCCAATCCCAGCGAGCTGACCCACCCCAATCCCAATCCCATGCAGCTGACCTGACCCACCTCCAATCCCAATCCCATGCAGCGACCTGACCCACCTCCAATCCCAATCCTAGCAAGCTGACCCACCCCAATCCCAGTAAGCTGACCCACCCCAATCCCAATCCCAGCAAGCTGACCCCCCCAATCCCAATCCCAGCGAGCTGACCCACCCCAATCCCATTCTCAGCGAGCTGACCCACCCCAAATCCCAATCCCACTGAGCTGACCCACCCCAAATTCCAATCCCAGCGAGCTGACTCACCCCAAATCCCAATCCCAGCGAGCTGACCCACCCCAAACCCAATCCCAGCGAGCTGACCCACCCCCCCAATCCCAGCGAGCTGACCCACCCCAATGACCCACCTCTAATCCCAATCCCAGCAAGCTGACCAATCCCAATCCCAGCGAGCTGCCCCACCCCAATCCCAATCCCAGCGAGCTGACCCACCCCCAATCCCAGCGAGCTGACCCACCCCCAATTCCAGCGAGCTGACACACCCACTCCCAATGCCAGCGAGCTGCCCCACTCCCAATCCAAGCGAGCTGACCCACCCCAATCCCAATCCCAGCGAGCTAGCTGACCCACCCCAATCCCAGCGAGCTGACCCACCCCCAATCTCAGTGAGCTGACCCACCCCAATCCCAATCCCATGCAGCGACCTGACCCACCTCCAATCCCAATCCTAGCAAGCTGACGCACCCCAATCCCAGTAAGCTGACCCACCCCAATCCCAGCAAGCTGACTCACCCCCAATCCCAATCCCAGCGAGCTGACCCACCCCAATCCCATTCTCAGCGAGCTGACCCACCCCAAATCCCAATCCCAGTGAACTGACCCACCCCAAATTCCAATCTCAGCGAGCTGACTCACCCCAAATCCCAATCCCAGCGAGCTGACCCACCCCCAAACCCAATCCCAGCGAGCTGGCCCACCTCAGTCCCAGCGAGATGACCCACCCCAATCCCAATCCCAGCAAGCTGACCAATCCCAATCCCAGCGAGCTGCCCCACCCCAATCCCAATCCCAGCGAGCTGACCCACCCCCAATCCCAATCCCAGCAAGCTGACCTAACCCTAATCCCAGCGAGCTGACCCACCCCAATCCCAATTCCAGTGAGCTGACCCACCCCAATCCCAATCCCAGCGAGCTGACTCACCCCCAATTCCAATCCCAGGAGCTGACGCCCCCTTCCCCACAATCCCAATCCCAGCGAGCTGACCCATCCCCATTCCCAATCACAGCGAGCTGACCCACCCTCCCAATCCCAATCACAGCGAGCTGACCCACCCCTCAAATCCCAATCACAGCGAGTTGACCCACCCCCAATCCCAATCACAGCAAGCTGATCCACCCCAATCCCAATCACAGCAAGCTGACTCACCCCAATCCCAATCACAGCGAGCTGACCCACCCCCAATCCCATGCAATCACAGCTGATCCATCCCCAATCCCAATCCCAGTGAGCTGACCCATCCCCAATCCCAATCTCAGCGAGCTGACCCCTGTTCCCAATCCCAGCAGGTTGACCCCTGATCCCAATCCCAGCGAGTTGACCCACCTTTAATCCCAATCTTGGTTATTTTACCCACCCCTATAATCTCAATCCCGGTCATTTTACCCACCCCTATAATCTCAATCCCGGTCATTTTACCCACCCACCCCTAATCCAATCACAGTCATTTTACCCACCCACCCACCCCTAATCCCAATCCAGGTCATTTTACCCACCCACCTACCCCTAATCCTAATCCAGGTCATTTTTCCCACTCACCCACCCGTAATTCTAATCCTGGTCATTTTACCCATTTTACTAATCCCAATCCCGGTCATTTTACCCACCCCTAATCCTAATCCCACCTATTTTACCCACCCCGAATCCCAATCCCGATCATTTTACCCACCCATGCACCCCTAATCCCAATCCCTGTCATTTTACCCACCCACCCCTATTCTCAATTCCAATCTTGGTCATTTTATCCACCCCTATCACCAATCCTAATCCCGGTCATTTTACCCACCCACCTACCCTTTATTTTAATCCCTGTCACCAACCCCCCTCTTCACATATTTTCTGGAATTCCTATTGTATTACACGTACCTCTTATTCGCAGAGCAGCCCTGCGAATTGTATTACACATATGTCTTATTCACAGGTCTATGCGAATTGTATTTGCAGGGAAAATATTCACAGGGCAGTCTTGCTAGTTGCAGCTAGCAATTTTAAATCATAAAATTTTAACAAGAAAATTGGACAATGAGCAGAAAGTTGATAAATTACACCTGAAAATTAAAAAACTTGAGCAGGAAATAATGAGCTTTGATTAGAAAAACAGGAAACTTTTTAGCAGAAAATATTTTGTCAGTAAGTTGTACCCCCTCCCTCCTCTCTCCCTCCGGGATAGATAATACATTTCCATCTCCGCAATGGGTGCAGGCCTACCGAGGTGTGGGGAATTTACCCTGAGCTTAGGGAGCCCACAAAGGAGGATTTTGGGGCCATATATACTGTATACGATGCTTGATGACCTTGATGGCCCCCAAAATAGATACATAGGCCTAAAGGAATTTGTGGCCAATATACGCTTGATCACCATTCTTTTTTCTTGCTCTTCAGATATTTAAAGCCCAAAGCGCGACTTTGCGCAAAGTCCACACATTCCTCAGGAACCCGGCCACAAGAAGGCAATTAAGTCCATGACCAATTCCCCAACTAAAAAATCCATTTGGCAACTACTAAAGGGATACATTTGGAATTTTTCAAAGGGACCCAAAGGGTTTTTTAATGGGGCTTGAAGGGACCTGTTGTGTTTCTCAAAGGAATTTTCAAATGTTTCTTATTGGAAAATTGAGTACGTCATCAAAAAATGAGGTCACCGAGCACTTCGGTACTGCCCTGCGATTAACTCCGTACTACCGGGCAATTCACATGGCTGCCCTGTGAATAATCACAATGTTTAAGCAAACAGTAGCTCACTGTTTCATTCTTAAAAAAACCTGCATTATTTTGATAACAAAGATTTATCTTTAATAATACATAGGGCCTAACGTTACATACTTTGAACTCGATCTTACCTTCAAATGGGAATTTTCATCAAAAGACAATCTGTATTTTAAAAGCAAATTGTTCGATGAAGATGGCCAGCCATTTTTAAGAAAGATTTCATTTAAGCAAAACATAAGTGTTTTAGAAATTACAGTAGCTCTATGGTAATTTATATGTACTCACATTGTTAATGAATCAATTTTCTATTACTCCCCATATATATATATTCAACAGTTAATATTCGTTGTCTTATTTCCTTCCCTTCTCTGCCTTACCTTTTTCACCTTCCTTTTATTACACTCGGATTTACCTAAAAACAACCCTTCCTCCAACATTATGAACTTCCTCCACAACAACAACCTATTCCACCGTATCTAATCTTCCTTTCTCTTCCATTCTACACCTAACCTTACACACCCCTTTCTTTTCACCTTTATTTTTCTCCCAAATTTACCCTATTTTCTCCTCCAACCTGTTCCTTTCATTTCTCTCAGATCTATTCAAATACAATCCTTCCTCCAACATTATTAACTTCCTTGGCAACAACAACCTATTCCACCATATCTAATCTTCCTTTCTCTTCCCTTCTACACCTAACCTTACACACCGCTTTCTTTTCACCTTAATTTTCAACCTATTTTCTCCCTTTTCTCCCTCTCAATCCTCCCATCTCCTCTCTGCCCTAACTCTTACACCTTTATTTTTCAACACCCTCTTGGCACATTTAGATCTGACTGTCGCGGTGCCGTTAAACATCAACAAACTGAACCAAACCTTTTATTACCTTAACTTCTTTTCCTTATTCACCTTCTCTCCCTCCTTCCCTCTATCCCACATTTTCTTCTCTGTCCTAATTCAAGCACCTTAGTTTTTAACACCCTCTTGGCACATTTGACTCTAACTGTCGCTGTGCCATTAAACATCAACAAACTGAACCAAACCTTTTATTACCTTAACTTCTCTCCCTTTAATTCACCTTCTTTCACTCCTTCCCTCTATCCCACTCTTTCTTCTCTGTCCTAACTCAAGCACCTTAATTTTTAACACCCTTTTGGCACATTTGACTTTGACTGTCATGGTGCCGTTAAACATCAACAAACTAAACCAAACCTTTTATTACCTTAACTTCTTTCCCTTATTCACCTTCTCTCTCTCCTTCCCTCTATCCCACTCTTTCTTCTCTGTCCTAACTCAAGCACCTTAGTTTTTAACACCCTTTTGGCACATTTGACTTTGACTATCGCGGTGCCGTTAAAGATGAACAAACTAAACCAAACCTTTTGTTACCTTAACTTCTTTCCCTTATTCACCTTCTCTCTCTCCTTCCCTCTATCCCACACTTTCTTCTCTGTCCTACTTAAGCACCTTAGTTTTTAACACCCTCTTGGCACATTTGACTTTGACTGTCGCTGTGCCGTTAAACATCAACAAACCAAACATCTTGTTCTTATATACATTAACTTTAGAGAAACAAATTCCTCTTTTGGTGCAAAATCATGGAAAATTCCAGACACTTTTTGAGGATGCCTTGAAAATGAAATTCCTGTCGTTTTTTATTAGCAAAATTTACATTTGATCATGAACTACTGTTACAATTAAGTTCAATTTTGGGTGAAAATACCCTTCCAAAATTTGTTCACTATTAATTAATAGTAATTTATCAATTATTTATCTCAATGAATTTGATAGAGGCTGCAAATAAACAAATACAGTAGCTCTTATTATTAGTCTACTAACATGGCTTTCAGGATGGCTTTAGCCATCGGGGGATTTGCTTTTGTGCCAAACGTAACAAGTTTAAATCTTCTAAAGTAAACAATTTATTTTTCTTTGTCTTTTTCTCTCATTTAAATTAAACCATGGAGCTATTAACTGTCTTAATTTCATTCACCTGTAGCTCCATGATTAAACTAACAACGAATTTGTACAGCTCTGTTCAACTCTGCCGTGTCATGTATTTACCACACATACATGCATGGATCTAATCTTTATACACACAATGTATAATATACGCTTCTCTGAATGACTGCAATACAGTACATAGGCCCGTAGTCATTTTTAATGACATGTGTAATGATTTTGTCAATTGTGTGACTCACCCCTACACCCCCGGATAAGGTGAGTCATTGCACCAAGGTGGGTGAACAAAACATGTACACTGACGCACCCCTCAGTCTCTAAGGTGACTGACATTTCTTCTGAAATGACTTACCTTACACCTTTGTACAAAGTCAATAGGTCTGAAGTAAATTGACTCACCCCAGAGTCACTCTGGTGACTGACAATTTGCTACATTGACGCACATGTGAGTCACTGTTTCATATGTCAATGACTTACATTTTACTGACATTGCTGGGGGTTGTATGGGTGAGTCATACAACTACATGTAACAAGTGCATAAGTACTGCTCCTGTACTTAACTGATTGCAATTTGTTGAGATAAAACCGCCTCTTTAACTGTTAATTGTATTTCAGTTTTGTCAAAGTCTTGTCTTATTTTTTCATAAAAAGCTCTGCTCTAATACATGTGTCCAGATTTCATATGAAATTATGATATTTTTCTTTTGCAGTACAATGAGTGAAGAGGAGACACTGGAGATTGTAAAGCGTTGTCTTAATGCTGTTAATCAAATATCAGCATCCAATGGGTTGACAGACTCAGGAACATTTCATTCTAAAGAGGATGGTCAAAATGAACACTGGCAATCTTCATTTCTCAAAACTGATGGAGTTTCTAATCATGAGAAGCTTCATGCCCATCTATGTGAGACTGTAACAGACGGTGGCTCACCAGAAGTTTACAATTTCTTGGATGCATTTCACGTTGTAAGAATGATACGGGCTGAATTGGATGGTGATTCTGCTGCCTGGGACAATTGTAGATTCAAGGTCACGAATCATCACATCCTGAATCTGATACAGTACCCTTATATGTGTGCTCTGTGTGGGGTTGTTTATTGTGTAGCTGTGGATTTAGCCGACCATGTTCTGTCTGCCCATCCTGATATAGTGAAAGTTGGGAAAGATAACAAATTACCTAAAGAGAAAATGTCCGAAACAGAGAAACATTCTAGGGATGTGATTGAAAAGGAAGATGAAGCCGTCATCGTTGCAGGAAATGATGATGATTATGATGATGATCATCATCATGATGATGATGTGATGACATCCAAGAAGAGAACAGGTCTGATGAGCATAATAAGATAATCTTGAATAAGGACAACTTAAAGGAGTTGGAAACACATTCTCAGAGTCTGCAGGATTTAGATTCACATCAGAAGTTCCTCAGATGTCAGAATCTCCTGCATTGCGATTGGCCAAAAGGAATGCAGATACAAGCCTTGAGGATAAAATCCAGACAAATCAACAGACTGAAAGTAACGACACTCTTAGCAGACTTTGCTCTGAAATAATGAGCTCTAATGGGAAGGTGTTAAAGAACACCTCTGTCCTTCTTTCTGGACAAAAATACCAATGTGATATTTGTGGAAAGGCTTTTCCTTCCCGTAGGAAAATACATGTTAAAGGAACATTTGAAAATGCATGATAAGAAAGCACGCATGGATCCCATCCACTGTCCCGATTGCGGCAAAGTTTTCAAAGATCTTCCATATCTAAATATGCACAGAAAATCCCTCCACCTAGAGCAGTTTAAAGATCAGTTGAAGAGTTTGTGTGAAATTTGCGGGAAGGCATTTACCACTCAATCCACCGTAAAGAAACACAAAAGACTGGTACATAACACTGTAAAACAATTTAAATGTGAATTTTGCGAAGAACTTTTTAAAACAAAACAGTACCTTAATTTACATTTGAGGAGACATACTGGAGAAAAGCCGTTTAAATGTCAATTTTGTGACATGGCTTTTAAAAGCCATTTGCAATTGAGACTTCATGTGAGATCTCATACAAAGGAAAAGCCATACACTTGCAATATTTGTGGGAAAAGCTATGCCTCAAAAAGTAACCATCAAATGCACATGTTTACACACACAGGCGAGAGACCTCACCCATGCCCTCAGTGCAATCAAACCTTCAAACATTCCTCATCTCTTAAAACCCATCTGAAACTGCACAATGGAGAAAAACGGTACAAGTGCAAATTTTGCGATCAGAAGTTCACGCAGAGCGGTAATCTTGTTCATCATGAGAGAATACACACTGGGGAGAAACCATTTGTGTGCGACTACTGCCCTGAGAGATATGCCAGGAGTAACTGGCTGAAGCACCACATGTGGAAAGAACATAGAGTTAAGATCAATCCGATACGAGGAAGACCTCAGAAGTATTCTGTCACACAAACAGAGGCAACAAAACAATTGCCAGTTACGAAGCAGTCATTGATAATTGAGGAGCAAATTGAAGAACTTGAGGTAGTGTTTGATGACAATATAGTGGAAATAGAGATCAAATAATACCTCCAGTTAGCCGCAGCTTAAAGGGGACATACATGTGAAGTCTGATACAATCATTATTTCATATGATAGATGATACAAATCTAGACAAACCACCAAAATCAGCAGGTCAATATCTTATTTCTATCTTAAGTTGTACATGTTTGTAGTGGACACATGGAGGCTGCCATTTTGTTCAATTCTGTATTAAAATATTGTGCATGATGACAGAATTTCCTCAACAAGCACATAAGAATTAAAAGGCATTTCTTTATCAATTTGATTAAAGTTTTTATTGCAAAATGATGTGACACAAAGTTTTAAAAGCATGATTTGATAATTTCATGTGTGCACAAAAATGTCCTTGACCTTTACAAAAGGAAACAATTTTTATAAGCTTGAAAACTTGAGATAAATTATGAAGAAATGAAAAACATTCCAACATTTCCTGCATTTTTTAAATCAAAATGGCAGCTCCCATAGTAGTAACATTAAAGTTTTTTTTCTTCTATAATTGCAAAAAAAATCTATTAGATTGCTTTGGAAGGTACTGCATGAGACTTGATCAGAATTTTTTTAATTTTTCATTTATATAATATGTCAGACTTGATGTCTCCTTTAACTGCAGCATCTTTCTTTTAGGTCCCACATTCGTTGTAGGTTTTTACTGTTAGCGAGTAAGAAACGTTTTGTTTCATTTGCAACATGCAAATTTCCTGCAGAGTCAATGAACTTAAAAAGTTCAATCAAGGAAATTAAAGGACGAATAGACAGAATTGTTTGAACTAATTGTCTCTGGCCTTTTCTCCTTTCTTAAAGGAATAATCAGACCCCTAGCTTTCCTTTTTCACATTGGCGGCCCACCTCACCCCTCCGTGAGCTTACCCCGCCCCCTGGGGTTCCGCCCTGCCCCTCATCATTTTTAGTTCGCATGCGAAGCATAATGCGAACGTATGTAATAGCGATTACGTCCGTCCAGCCGTCCACAGATTTTTCCTGAGATTTCCTCAGAAATGTTAAAGTTTTTTTAGAATTCCTCAGAAAATGTTAAAAGTTTCTTCAGAGTTCCTCAGAAAAAGTTGAAATTTTTTCAGATATCTTTATAGAAGGTAAAATTTCCTTACAAAATGTTAAAGTTTTTTAGAGACACTTAAGACAGGATTGAAGACTAGTTTCCTTAAAAATTTTACAAAACATTTGATATTTTCTTAGAAGATAACTGCAAAATGATATAATTTTCCAATATTCTTCAGAGATCCTTTAATTAAGTCTCTCTTGTAGCACTTGAGATTTAGAATCCTTAAAATTCTTTAAAATATTTGGGTACCAACAGTTGTATCAGGCATGATTATTAACCTCCACATTTATTATTGTGGTCATTTGCATAAAGTTGCACCCCCTTCCCCCTCCCCCTTCCCCCTCCCCATTGAAATTTCTGTTTGGGAAATCACTTTTGATATTTAACTTTTTTTTTTTAAATCTTTCATTGTGTAATTTTTTCAATTTTTGCAAAATTTCCTTCATTTTGGAGCAGATTTTTGATCGTCGGTCAATTTTTTTCAATTTTTAGAAAATTTCCTTCAATGTTTGGGAAAATTCCTTAATTCTTGTGCAATTTTGGAAAATTCCTTCTTTTTTGGGCAATTTTTTTTTTCTATTTCCGGTTAAATTACCTCAATTTTCAGGAACTTTTATTCAATGTTTGGGAAATTATTTTCAATATTTGAGAAATGTCTTTCATGCCCGTGTAATTTGCGGAACATTTCGTTCATTTGGGGCCGCAGTTTTTTTTTTTTAACTTTGGTAAATTTTCATCAATTTTTGGGAAGCTTCCTTCAATGTTTGAGATATATCTTTCAATGTTTAGAAATTTCTTTGATTCTCGTGCAATTTTCTCCATTTTAGGGGCATTTGTTTGTAATTTTTTGTAATTTTTCATAATCGTGAAAGGATGCTGAATTTTACTAAAATTTCCAATGATTTTGCCCTATTTTCCTTCAAGTTTTTGTTAACAATTTTCCAATTGAAAATTTCCAAATTGAAAGAAAACATGCAATAGGGAAGGTGAAATCCTTTCAGGGACTCGTACGTTTCCCCTGCTGCCCGCTAATAAGATTGCATCTTTGTCCCAACTGCCCAATATATTCCATTAATCATGTTAAAACTACTCTTAAAACACTTTTTTTGGCTTGGTCCCCCTGTTGTTTTACCCTGGCACTGCCCCTAGTTTTGGGGTTGGACCCCCCCCCCCTCCCCTACACACACACACACACCCTCCGAAAAAGTTCCAACATTTTTCATTACTTCAATAGTAACCAGAACCTCCTCCTTGAGAATTTCGAGATCCTCCTCTGCATGCATATCAGTATACAATCAAGGGCGTCGCTAAGATCTTCTGACATATCTAATGGAAGGAAAGGGGGCACTAGTTACCAACTGGGTGCATTCGTGATGAGTGCCTGAAGCTGAATTAAATTGACATGATTTGTAGGAACTTTCAAATTCTAATGTTAAAACTTCTTTCTGATGCCCCAAAATGGCTTCAAAGCAAACACAAACATCAAAAACTCATTGATGGGAAGAAGAAACTTAACTAAAACAATTATAGCATCAAAATATACTAAGATAAGCATTTGGGTTACAATTTAAGCAGGCATGAAAATAAAAGAGAAAACCTGTAAAAAAAGAAAAAAAATCAGACAAAATCGTGGGTCCATGGGCAAAGCCCTGTTAGGGGGCAGGGCGGATCCAGAGAGGGAGCCAGAAAACCATGGCCCCTGAGATTTTTCAGATAATACTTCTTTTACCATGAAATAATTCTTTGTCACGGTATATGTCAAATTATAATTCTTAGTCACGGTTTATGTCAAATTTCTTCAATTTTCGGGACATTTCAATCATTTTTTGGAAATTCCTTTTCACTCTTTGTAAAATTTCCATCATTCTCGTGTTATTTTTCTTCGATTGTCGATAATTTTTTGGTAAATTTCCTTCATTTTGGGGCGGCATTTTTTCTCTGATTTTTGTTAATTTTTTTTTTTAAGAATTCGCTAAATTTCCTTCAATGTTTGGGAACTATCTTTCATTTTTGTGCAATTTTCTTAATTCTCGTGCAATTTTCTTCATTTGTTGGAAAATTTCCTTCATTTTGGGACAATTATTTTTCAATTTTTGGTAAATTTCCTTCATTTTTACGTCAATTTCCTTAATTTGGGGGTATTTTTAATCCAATTTTTAATAAAATTTCCTGTGAATTTCCTTCAATGTTTAGGAAATTTCCTTCATTTTAAAGGGAATTTTAATCCAATTTTTGATAAATCCAATTTCTTTCAACTTTTGGGAAATTTCCTGCAATTTGGAGCAATTTTGTCTTTCCAATTTGGCCAATTTCCTTAACATTCGTGCAATTTTCTTTAATTTCTTTTATTTTTGGGTAACATTCCTTCAATGTTTGGTAAGTTTCTTTGATTTTGGGGCCATTTTTTTTTTATTTTCGGTAAATTTCCTTCATTTAGTGGGCAATTTTATTGATTTTTGGTAAAACTTTTCACTTTTTGGTAAATTTCCATCATTTCGGGGCAAATTTTTCTTCGATTGTCTGTCAATTTTCTTCAATTTTTAGGAAATTTTCTTCAATGTTTGTAAGTTTGTGATATTTCTTTTTCAAATTTAAAAAAAAATTATTTCATTTTGGTGGCAATTTTCAACGAATTTCAAAAAACCTATTAATTATCGGGAAATGTTGCCAAACTTTACCCAAATTTGCAATGATTTTACCAATTTTTCTTCCATTTTTGTTGATATTTTCCCAATAATCCAAATCCAAAGAGTACCTTTCTCTCTGCTCCCCGATTATAACTGAATATGTTTTATTAATCATGACAAAACTGCTCATAAAAGACGTTATCATGCACGTTTTGGTTTGACTCCCCCTTCCCTGACATTTTATCTTGGCTACGCCGGGCAAAGCACTTGGAAGCTCTGCAGGATTTAGGATGTATTGATTGGAGATGGCACAACATGGCTTAAAGTCTTACAAAAACTTTTCAAAATTAAATTCATGAAGAAACTTTGAATTCTAGCGCTAAAATCTATACTAAGTTATAAACATTTGGTTTACTGTATTTCTAACTTTAGGCAGAGAAAAAATGCCCCATGAAAATTGGGAAAAAATTCGTCGGTGCTCTCGGCCGAAAAGTGAGGAGTTACTTTTGCTAATTTCATATTTGTGGCAACTTTATAAGATTTTAATCAATAGAAACCACACGTCTGCTTTTTACAGATATTTTCACCCTTCGCGCGCAAGCGAACAAATCCCCAAAAGTCACTGGGAAAACACGTACAAATTTCGAGTACTCGGGTCGGATTTAGTTATGTCTATATACCGTACTACGTATTCGATTAAATGAGAGACTCATAAAAAAATACGCCCTTTTCGGCCGAGAGCTTCAAATTATGTGTTATAGCGTTGAAATCTATACTGAGTTATAAACATTTGGTTACTATATTTCTTAAACATGCAGAAAAGAAATTTCCCTAAAAATTGAGAAATTTCGTGGGGTTCATGGACAAAGCACTGGTAGGAAGTCGAGGAAGCTTGAAGCTCTGAAGATTTCTTGTTTTTGTTGCCCCAAAATGCATGGCCTAAAATCAAACACCAAGCTCAAAAATGTAATTGATGAAAAGACGCAAGTTGTCGTCTAGCTTTCCTCCTTGTATATATTCCCAATCTGTAATTCAAAATGATAGACATAAAACACGGTGTTTGGCATACGAGACTGGCAGCTGTTGTAGTCAGCGTTTGGCTGTTTATTAATTAGCGTCAATACTCCATATTAAGGGAGTCCGAAAGTGATAAAAACAAATTTCTATTTGTCACCAATTTTGACATACCTAAATGGTAGTCTGAGAACGTATTCTTACTATAATAGGTTTGAATACGCGGGAATTTTAAGCCGACGCGAATATGTCGAGGAACAAAAAGACCGCCACAACAGCAGAGTAAAGCAGATATTTTAACGTGCAAAAAGGAGAATATATCTGAATATTGATTTACTTCAACCTCAAAATGACAGACCTATAGAGGGATTTCATCACGTGACTCTAACTCATCTGGAAACCATTTTGGACGGAGCGGCGTCGTTGCGTTTTACGCGTCTTCACACAGCTGTCACATCACACGTACAATAAACATACTACATGCTAATCTAACAGTACCAGTTCAGCAAATTTTACTACTTGCATTTTTTGTTCGCTTTCGATTTTACTTAATATTTTCCTTAAGTTTTATATATTCACAAGGTATACGAAGAGTAACGTCAACGCCATCTGATTGTTCGCTATATTCAGACAAAGCCTACATACCTGATATAAAGCGCTCGCTGCAAATCCTAGTGTAAACCGTAGGTTGAAAGCTGTCGCGTCGTACATCATAAACCCATTTTGAACGTCAATCAGGATAAGATGGAAATCGAGAAAATGTCTTTTCATTCCCCCGCACACAATTATTAGTGCAACAAACGGCACAGCAAGATTCCATCATATTATCTTACAAAAATAATCTTGTATAACAACATGCAAACGCATGTAAGTTTAGTTAAGTGTACAACAGATGACATGTTTTTCTCCGAAAAATTGGCAATGCAAACAAAGTCATGTGACGTCAGCTGAAACACCCTTATAACTGCCCAGTTCCCACAAGGAAGGCTCATGTATAAAACAAGTAAACCTCATCATATTTACCAAATTACAGACATACGTCTCATCTTTCCTCTTTTCAGAAAATGAACGTTGGACCAGGCTTTTAACCAGTCGGTTGTCAGACCCCCGAATACATGTCCCACTTCCCACAATCAATATGACATGAAGCATAACTTGATGCAACCACGTTAGCTGGATTACCTTAGTATGAAGCTTGCAACATGAGGCTGATACAGCAATTCTTTCAAGAGCCGTACAGTATTTACAAGAGACAAGACAATCAAAGTCGAGACAATCAACCTGTGAGTATTTTTCAGCCTCATCACTGATCCAAACGGATGCATTGGCTACCCCCCCCCCCCCCCCAATGCCTGCCTTCCCATCCTATTAAAAAAGTCATCAAGTAAAAAACAAAATCATGATTAGTTATTTAGAATGTTAGTCAAATAATTGAAAATAGAAAGTGTAATGTAATTAGATCGCAATCACATTCTGTTCACAATGCTTAGCAATTCATCTCTAGCTTTGCGGTCCAATAAATTTCAACATTTCACCAAGCCACAACACCCTCTTTTGTGCTTTGTGGGTCTGCAAGCAATGAGTTCGCATTTGGTTACCAAAGGCCGTGGCCGTTTTGATATAATGTCCAGCAATGGATGCTTTCGGGATGTTAAACCTTTGCTTGCTATGCTAAGTATAACTGTATAATGTGGAAACACCATAATGACAATGGAGGGCGGAAAGGTGAGGGAACAACCTCAGTCGGGGAGGATGGAAAGTTGAGGGAACGGCATATGTCGGGGAAGGTGAAAAGTTGAGGGAAGATCATCAGCCGGGGAGGGTGAACAGTTGCGGGCATAGCCTTTGGGGAAGGTGGAAAATTACGGTAACAGCCTTTACCCGGAAGGGTGTAAAGTTGCGGAAACAGCCTCAGCCGGGGAGGGTGGATTGTTGAGAGAACAGCCTCAAAGTAGAGGGCCCAGGGAGTTCTCAGGTTTCAAATTGCATTTAAATCCTCTTTTCAAAATTTGGCAGTTTGGTGTAACAGATTGTTGGTGTTCTCTCAGTGGTCTGGGTCCGGAAAGCTCATAGTTTTCAATTTATTCGACCTCAACGAGTTTTGCAAAAAAACATGTTCAGGGACGTGGCTGGATTGGTTTTTTTGTTGTTGTATATACGAAACCAAAAACATGAAATACCCAAGTTGGGATCTTACTTTACTCATGATCTTTTCGAATCGATGGTCCTACATTTAAAAAAAATTACTTCATGGATCAATTTCACTTCAAAATCTAATACAAATGGATTATCAAGCTTTCCATTGGCCGAAGCAATGTACAGGGGCCTAGGCTGGTCTGAGCCTGGGAATGAGGAGGAGGGAGAGGGGGTGCGATTTTCAGGAAAGTGGAACTCAGTTTCGGTGAGCAAGTGCACGCGTAAGGTGGACGATGGGTTCTTGGAAATACTAATCCTGGCCAGTAATTTGATGTTTTATTTTTAATTCAACTGCAAAATAGCACTGTTGCACTGTTTTTGCAGAGGTTATTTTCTGACATAAAAAATAGTAGAAGTCGTCGTACAAATAATTCGTACGAGACTCAGGCTGCTGTGGTCCGCACCCCATGTACTCCAGTCTAAGTCCCTGAACACACCCTCCCCTCCCCTTTAACCAAGAAAGGAAATACAGTAAGCTCAAAATCACGAATTGATGTGTTGCTGGGATAAAGCTGATCAAAAATTTGCATAACAAAGGTATCCTGACAGTGTCCTTGGTACAGCGCGTTATTTAGAATCCTTATGATTAGATGGGTACACAAAAGAAATCTAAAAACTGTTAAATCTGATGGGGATACACCAAATAGTAAAGCCATAGACATCTCTTGCCTTTTCTTATGTATGCTGAATGCAAATTGTGTGTCACAACGTTTATTTAAAGACATGATGGGTTGCACAGACATGATGAGGGGCCCAGAGAGTGTTTAAATGCGTATTTAATGCACGGTGGGACAATGGATTTTGGCCAAGTACACTGGCCCGACTTTCGGAGGGTCATTCGCGAGTACAAAGTCATGCATTAACGGTATTTAATGCATGGATCATAACAATGCAAATACTCCATAGCAATTTTTATAATATACATTATCAAATTTCTTTTGGTATATGCATTGTCGTATTTGCAGTGTTATGACCAGTGCATTACATCCTGACTTTAATAAAACGAAAAAATATATGTGCAAGGTGCGGATCTAGAGGTATAGAGGAGGGGGGGGGGTTCTGGAATTGGAACCCCACCCCTTCGAAATGTTTTCTTTTCATTATTCCAAATGCCATGGTGCTGTCATTTGGAAAATTTATAGTACAAATCAGCGGAGCCGGAATGCCGGAAGCGGGGGCCAATGGATCCACTTTTAAGAAAATCGTGTTGCGTGGCCTCCCTCTGGGGCCTACACTTTTTTTAAATTGCAAATGATAACCAGAACCCACTCCTTGTTATTTTCCTAGCTCCGCCTGGTAATACACACTTCCTTCCCAACACACACACACACCAAACTAGTGGCGTAGCCTAACCACCTCCCCCCATCCCCTTTTTCCCCAGACACACACACCAAACTAGTGGCGTAGCCATGGGGATGATCCAGAACCCACTTTTGAATATTTGTGTTTCCTATTTTGCTTCCATTTCTTGCTTCTATTGCAGAATTTTTGGGACGCAAGGTGAATGTGTGACATGGTTGATAAATTAAAAGATGTTTGATTTTGATTTATATGATTTCTTTCCTTATTGTCTTAAATTTTGATAAAACAAGTTAATGTAGAAAGAACCAGGGGAAATGGGACACCTAAGAACTGTTATTAATTTTCCTTCCAACTGAGATGCATCTTCACGATAAGATCTGCATTTTTAAATAGCCCCAGCATTATCCTTAACAGTCTCTTATATAGTGGGGTAGTAGTAGTAAGGGGTGACATGGGACATTTTTTCATGTTTGAATAAAACAAATTTGATCTATCTTGTCCAGAATTTGAACAAGATGGTCCATCATATTTGGACAAGCTGGGTCATGCCAAAAATAGAAAATTAAATCTGAAAATAAAACAAAAGAAACTGTTGGAACAACTTAGACACTTCAACATTATGATTTAAGTTGATAAAAAAATCTTTGATAAAACACGTATAGGCCTAAATCCAAGGTCGGTAACTTAATTCTTGGGAAATCTATCTGACGATCAAAGTGTGTGCAATGATTTTTAATGTCGTTTCAGTAACGAAAATAAAAAACTCGTTTTATATTTGATACTACATGGAACCAATATTAGGTCCGAGAGAAGTTTAATTCCTATTCATCACCTACATAATTACAGATAATATGTTTTTAGTTTTCATTTCATGCTTAATTATATTTCGTTAGGGTTTTGTCTTAAACTAGCTGTTAATCTTTGTTGTTGTCACTTTTTATCTTTCAGATGATCCTTTGACATGCCTATCTTTCCGTCAGTCTGTAATATTTTCCTGAAAAGCAAGGCTATTAAACAAAATGATCAAGACTGAACCCAGCTTTTACTCAATTATTTAGAATTACACAATTTACATCTGATTGGCTCTTTAAATTTCCGAACAAAGCACCCACAACAGAATTCGTGAAATTATTTCTTGCATTCAAAATATTCCACCCAATCTTACCCTTCAGAGTATCATCAACGTAGAAGGTAGACAATCAGCAGTAATTTGCTGGGTTTTCTTTTCGCTGGTCACTCACTATTTCTTTTTATGTTTTCCTTAACATTGTGAGATGGGCCAGAATTTTCGACTTTCTTCCTGTTTTGTCTTTTTTCTTTTTAGAAATAGCTTATTGTACTTTTTAATGTTTTTGTTTCTTTAAGTGTGTTGGTTTCCTGCTTTTTTTGCTGCTCCTTTTCTGCTTGTGCAATTTCCTAAATGTTTATATATAAAGTTATTTTTTCAGCATCTCCGGGCAGGTAAGGGCAAACTCCTATTTTCACTGCTTGACACTGTTCCCTGCAGGTGTCGCTGCAATGTTGATTTTGCCAAATTGTACATTCAACTCGCAAGCCTTTATGGTTTGGTCCAATTCGCCTTTCATTTCTCGAATAGCAGCTTAAATTTTCACTATCCAAAAATTCCTCTGTTTGTCTTCTGTTTGTAGTTTCTTGGCATATTTTTCTGTAACGAAAACATAGAAATAAGAAAGAAAATATTTAATTATTTTATCATCAATCAGAAACCGAAACTTCACAGGTCTCTTCTAGTTATCATGAAGCATGGAATACAAGTCCTAATAGAGCATAGGCTGTATATGTTAGGCTGACAGCTTAGGTCAACTTGAGATAAGTTGGGACAACATGAAAACTAGCAATTACAAAATAGATTACCCCATCATAATTTAATTGTGTATTTTATCATTGTTACCGTAACATTTTGTGCTATTTGTCACGGAAACAAAGCAAACAAATTATGAAAAAGATTTTTCATTTCACTAAGTTTTTTTTTGATAACTGTCCTGTTTTACCTAATGAAAAAATAATGGTGTCCAAGATGGACCACCTAGCGCTTCGCTGTATATCTTACTCACATTTTGAAAATATCTTTAAATTCTTATTTTGCCCTTAAGGATGGAATATTGAATACAAAATAGATATCCTGTTACAAACACAAATTTACAGTCTGGTAGCATGCCTATTAATGGGAATATAAATGTTTCTAAAAATGGGAATATTTTGCTACATGGAAGCCGCCATTTTGTATATTTTCTATGATCCTTTGCTTATCCTAACATTAAAGCCTTATGCAATGTTACAAATTTCAAATTTTAAATACGTCTGGGAAAAATCTCTTTGCTAGGGGAAACTTAAAACTGATGAAAAATACATTCATTACTGTCATTGCTACAACTTTTCCACTCCCATTTGATATGGTCACCACGCCATTTTTAAAATATTTGATAAAATAGACAATAGAGCTAGGCTTTTAGGCGCGAAACGGTCATTTTGAAAATTCAAATGTTTTTCAACACAATGATTTTTAATATTTCAAGTACATCAATTAGAAGCTATGACATTTATTGCATCATCTGAACAATATCGCTGCATAACTTCAATATTCTCGTGAATATAAATCTTCCTATTAATAGGCATGCTTCCGGACTGTCTTAAGGAAAAACTTGCCTCTTCAACGTTCCGTAGAATAATTTTACAGCAGTCCGTGGTGGCTTGATAAAAACTTTTTCAGATGATCGTATGCTGTAAGACGGTACCACCAGTTGCCATTATAACGGGATTACATACACGGAGGGTGTACCTGTATATTGCTACAATGATGTCAGCTACCAGATACAAAAGGAGGGAGGTGAATTGGCTCAACTTGTCCAATGCCCTCCCCCCCCCCCCTCCCCCTCCTCCCTTTCTGGTTTTCCCTAGTCATTAAGAACTGTTAGATATAGCCAAGAGTAAATGTAATGCTATCTACGATGAGAAGGTGAAGGGGTTATGATTCGATCCCTGGGCTGGGTGAGTGGAGGAGGGCCGGAAAATAATCCTGCAAAGGCAGAATCGCAATCGCAGTAGTGTTAAAACTGTTGAATTGTGGTATTACCATCACGAATTGTCATGATATTCTAGATGCCGAAAAATATTTTTATAGCACTCTCTATAGCTACCTTACCTAGAGCCTTTCTGATAATAATAATAATAATGATAATCGTGACTCTTATGACGGTATACGCTTTCTTTAGACTGTTAGATTAGTGCGCCACTGAGTAAATCTGTCAGCATTTTTTTTCTATGTCAAAAAATAAAGCTCCTCGTGGTTTTCCGCTGGTCGAAACTTAGCAGACCTTTTGGAAGGACGACAAATGAACACACAATTACAATGACTTGGTCGTCATCTGCGTAAATCAGCGAAATACCATCCCTGTAGCAGTGGCGCCGCCAGAACAAATTTATTGGGGGTATAAATTGAATTGCATTTAGAACTGTGTACCGCAAATGGCAATTATTTGGTTAAATTGTTGCAATACTACGTCGTTTTAAACTCATAACTGACTAAGACAACGTGATCACATGTATTTGTTTTTCCATGTTTCATAACAAAATGAACATTTATAGCAATATTACGTCGAAAGTATCTTCTTTCGTCTACTTTTTTCTTTTTTGATGAGGGGGGGGGGGGCAAGCAAGAAATCAATCAAAAAAATTACTTACTTTTCTTTGCATTTCCGTCTTTTTCCGTCAAACGTGCGTGCCCCCTTCCTCACTGCTCCGCGGCCCATGCAAGGAGCGAAGCAATCATAGTAGGGGCTAAGAGGACGAAGCCCTGGGAAGATCTGAAGATTTTTATCTTTTGATGCCCCAAAATGGTTAAAATGAAGCACAACATTAAAAAACTCAACTGATGGAAGAAAGTGAAAGAGAAAATCTTACGATACTAAATTTACTGACAGTCTGGATTACTTCTTTTCTGAAAATTCGGGCGCAGTAGTGGGGTCTATTGGGCGAAAACCTGGTGCCTTTTTAGATGCGGTGAATAGTTTTAGTTTTTGATGCCCCAAAATGCAAAATGGCTGAAAATCAAGGCACAGGAGTGGAAACAATTCAATTTCTAAACAACGTTGGAGGGGAAATTTCACTGGCTCCATAAAAATTGAGAAACTTAAATGTATTATTGGACATTCCTGTATTCGGATCAAAAACTGTGAAAAAAGTCACAAAAGCATTTAAAAGCCAAGAAAACTGTTACCTGTATACTGTGCTGGTAGTGTTCCGCCAATTTTTCGTACCACATTAACATAAATCATTCAAAAATTTGCACAAAAAAGCAATCTTATTAGGGTCAAAACCGTCTTTTCCTTCTTAAAAACTCCGAATAAAGGCAAATAAATGCATCAGCAGAACCATGAACGAGAGTTGCCAAGCTGTCCACTGAAAGTGCGGGCAATATCACAAAAAAAATTTGCCTACATAAACGTGTGTGTCGTGTAAAGGGAGAGGAGGGGGGGGGGGCAGTTTCATACAAAGATACAAAAAAATCACCATACCGGGCACCAGGCACCTCTATTTCCGCCTATAGACAAAACTACTTTAACTATTTAATTTATGATGTGAACAACTTCAAAACCAGTCCCAGTCCGTCCCTGTCATCCGAGTTCAGGATTTTACATGTGTGGGAGGTGTTCTTTCATTATAAACGTTTCTATTAGCCATCCCGACAATCACTGTCATATCGGGTTGGTCGATTGTTTCTGATATCTAGCCGATTCGGGCATGATTCCTATACATGCCATAAATCTCTGGTATGTACGACCATCAGCTAATGCATGTGATATCAGAAATAACGTTATGAGGTCCCTCAGATCCCTCACTTTGACATCAAAATTCACGGATTTTTTTGGAGATTAGCTACATCTAACATATAGTTCACACCCCTGCCCGCTTAAACTTGGTGACCCAACAATCAATCATATTGTCAGCATAATGCAGGGGCGGGAGGACATGTGATTGTTATATCTAGTAGAATCCTGGAATCGGGCATGAATCAGATATTTATATCTCTAAAATATAAATCCGACAGTGCATCAGTGCATCCGACATATTTCTTCTCTGCCCAACTAAAATCGGTGCCGAAGAATCATGTTGTCAGCATGCTGATGCCGAGTCGTAAGGTCATGTTCCTGATATTTAACCGAGTCGGGCATGATTCTAATAAATCACTGATATCAAGGTAAACACTACATGGGACATTTTACTCTATGCCTGAGTAAATCAGTGCCCAAGTTTTATCATCATGCTGAGTCGGTAAGGCATGACCCCGCTATCTAGCCGTATCGGACATGATACCTTGCCCGACTAAGATCGACCTAATTCCTTGCCCGACTTAAATCAGTGGGATGCCACCTCCCGCCCCGCCTCGTACGGCCATGTCATTAGAGCAGTGGTGAAACTCAAGGTTAACATCGTGGTAGAGGGAATGTGCTTAAAACAGGTCAAGACGTTCAATTACTTAGGTCAATCAATCACAGAGCATGAAGCAATAGACACAGAGATGAGAAAAGGATTTGAAATAATTAGGCAAAGATTTATAAACATGAACAGTATTCTTTGTTAAACGAATATTTCCATGAATTTTTATTTTTTATATATGATAGAAAAAACTTTAAGAAACAAAGTGGTGAAAAATTTATGTTAATATCTTATTCCGTTTAGAAGTTGTGAAATTTTAAAGAATTGTTGAATTTGGACAAAAGTACTGATTGGCAACATCTGTGATGTCATAGAGACAATGTCAACAAAATGTATTTTGTATTTGTTTAAAAATGATTTGGATATTTTTCTCATTGTAAATGTGATGTACACCAAGAAAAAAACAAAATCTTTTCTTGTAAATTATATATTCCACCCTATCTCTATAATGAATCAAAATGCTGTTGTAAAACATCAATGCTGTTGATAATGTAAAAGAAGTGTGATTGAATTTATAAGAAAGACATCAGAATTGTGCTGGTATTGCCTAAATGACATCACCAAGCTGAAGGACATATACTGTACGAGGTATTTTTAAAAACTTTTTTCTACTCTTTAAATTGTTATAACTTCTAAACAACTTCTAAACTGAATATGATATTAACATAGTTTTTTCACCACTTTGTTTCTACAGATTTTCTCAATCATATATGAACAAATCATCCATAGGAATATTCCTTTAAACGACTAATGTTTGTGTTGTCCTAAGAGCACCCAATAAATAAAAAATGAGTATAAACAAATTCTAAAATTATAGATAAGGGAAAATGGAATTCTGAATTTTAGAAAACATACTAATATGATTACCAAAATCGGAATGAAGAAGAATTACTTATACTTACCTTATTAAAGTACAAATCGTCTACAGATCGTACCAATCATAATTTAGAGGGGAGGACGGGGTTTGATTTTTTTAGATTAAAGAATTATAGAAAAATTCGAAAATAAATACTAAATTTAACTGTGTTAATTCTTGTGAAACAAGGCCTAAAAACCAATGCTCACGGAGAGACATCAGATGTACGTGGACATACATCCCAATTAGTAGACCAATGACACTTGACAATGGCGTATAAAGCAGTAAAGTGGTCAAGTATCGTTTTGAAAAAAAGCCTCAATTAAAGGAAAGGATTACAGGAACCTTTGTCCCCATGAATAAGATGAACTTCTTTAGTTCTTGTTTTCTCTAGTTTCAATATAATTGAAAATTATAATTTACCTATGAGGACCTGTTCTCACAGGACAATAATTCCTGCCCCCACCCCCGAGGGTTACAGGCCCTTCTGTCCCCATGAATGAAGTGCAATTCTTTAATTCTTGTTTTCGTTAGTTTCTCAAATCTACAACTTACCGCCGCCCCCCCTCCCCACCCCTTCCCCTCTCCTACAAAAAAAAGTTGATAGCTACTGCATTATATTTTCAAACGATATTCCTGGGCTTGGTCAAAAATTTCAACAGGCCAAAATAAACACAATTGCTAGAGTTTTGTGGACTGGTCACTGGTAGAGGACATTTGGTGTCTGTTGTCGCATTATGATAATGCGAGCGTCAGAGCGTGCGCAAAGGTGATGGAATTTAGTTGGACATTAAGCCCAGTTTTACCCTTGGTAACGCGTAGGGGCGTAGAAAGGATCATCTCTCAGGGGGTCAAGAACGGAATCATTGCACTGGTCAGTTGGTAAAATAATTTTCCATCACGGCGTTGCCAGGTTGCTGCTAATCGGGAAATCGCGCTCAATCTTTGGAAAATTTGTTTCGATGTAATTTTCGTGAAATTTTCTTTAATTTTCGTGAAATTTTTTCATTTTCGTGAAAATTTTAAATGTTTCGGAAATTTTTCTTCAACTTTTAGGAAATTTCCTTCAGTGTCGGGAAATGTTCATCAATCTTCAGGAAATGTTCTGTATTTTCGTTAAATTTTCTTTAATTTTCGGAAAATGTTGCAAAATTTTACCAACATTTTTAAGTTCCAAAATTTACATCCCAAGCGGGAAGGAAGCATACAACCAGCAGGTGAAATCCTCTCAAGGAGCAGAATCCCCTTGTCCTCACTTTAAAGCCCCTGAAAATGATCGCTGCAGAGCCTTTTTTTAGGCGGGATTACGGGGGAAGGTGGAATTTTCTCCTTTACTTATCTCTGAATTGATATTTTTGGTATGATGATTTTCTTGTATAGCTTTGTGATTTGTGACTTTGAACAACCACACTTTAGGTAAGCAAATTGATTTGTGGCTTTGCCACCCCCAACCCACACACACGCACTTTTGGTAGGCAATCCCTCTATATTGAATTTCACCCATACAACTTATCTAGATGCATCATTAGCTATAGTATGTATATTTTATCAAATACAACAAAGACAAGCTTAAAAATGTATTGACTTTGAATATAAATATATTTTTTTGCTATTGATTGTATGATTTCATCATTGCATAATGTAATGATATTTGTAATTATTGTGAAGAAATACAAATAATAAAATTCCCATTTGTATGTATTGGGTCTTTTAGACCTAGATCTATGTGCTGGTTTGTGCCTGCATGTAGAAAGTATATCAAGTCTAATAAGGATAAGGTTCCTATGGTAATTAAGAATTGTCAGATAATATTTATATTATCTGAAAATGATATTATGTTCGCATTTGCCGCAGAGTGGTGAATATCTTTTTTCTCTGTTTTCCCATCATTCCTGTGAGGCCTGCTCCAAGTGAACTTTACACCAATCAGATGTGTCTATGACGTGATTTACTTGTTGATGATTGGGAAGCTAAGCGTGAACGTCATGATGTGCGTAAGGACAAAATGTCACTACGTGATTTGATGTCGACACTGCTCGGGGAGATGATGTTGTTTCATTAATAAATCCTTATGAATTACAATTTGCCTGATCCTTGTGTAGGCCACCCCTTGCTACTTACAAAATAACCTCTTAAAAACTAAGGTATCAATTAATATTTGGTCAAAAAGAATTGCTGTAAGTTGTAAAACTCAATTTGGGGAGAGATAAAGAGGGGGAAGGAATTCATAATTTTATCAGTCACGAGAACCTACGAGATGTTTATAAAAATCTTCTTAACAATTATTTCTTCTCATATCGCTTCCCTCATCATTGAAATGTCAGGTGCGACCCTCCCTCATCAATGAAATGTCTGGTGAGGCCTTTCCGTCATCATTGAAATGTCAGGTGCGGCCCTCCCTCATCATAGAAATGTCATGTGCGGCCCTTCCATCATCGTTGAAATGTCAGGTGCGGCCCTTCCGTCATCACTGAAATGTCAGGTGCGGCCCTTCCCTCATCATTGAAATGTCATGTGCGGCCCTTCCCTCATCATTGAAATGTCAGGTGCGGCCCTCCTCATCATTGAAATGTCAGGTGCGGCCCTCCATCATCGTTGAAATGTCAGGTGCGGCCCTTCCATCATCATTGAAATGTCAGGTGCGGCCCTTCCCTCATCATTGAAATGTCAGGTGCGGCCCTTCCCTCATCATTGAAATGTCATGTGCGGCCCTTCCCTCATCATTGAAATGTCATGTGAGGCCCTTCCCTCATCATTGAAATGTCAGGTGCGGCCCTTCCCTCATCATTGAAATGTCAGGTACGGCCTTTTTATTGTCCAAAGGTAACAAAACCTGGATGGAAAAGGTGCCACCAATAGAGCATTTTACCAATCACTAGATCCTGACAGATGTTTTCAAGAATCTACGATCCTCTTTTTGCATTCCTATACCCGTACCCTCTACACTTTGATATATCAGCTGTGGTTGTTGAAATAGCGGCAAATGTCAGCTGCTGCCATTTTAATGGTTTAAATGGCTGAAAATGTTAGCAGTTGCCGTTATAATGACTGGAAATCTCAGCTGTGGCTGTTGTAATGGCAGCAAATGTCAACTGCTGACGTTGTAATTGTTTTAAAGACTACAAATGTCAGCTGTGGCAGTTATAATGACTGAAAAGGTCAGCTGCAGCTGGTTGTAATGGCATAAAATGTCAACTGCTGACGTTGTGATGGTTTCAAGGGCTACAAATGTCAGCTGCGGCCGTTATAATGACTGAAAATGTCAGCTGCAGCTGGTTGTAAGGGCAGGAAATGTCAACTGCTGACATTGTAATGGTTGAATCGGCTGCAAATGTCAGCTGCGGCCGTAGTAATGGTAGCAAATGTCAGCTGCGGCCGTTGTAATGGCTGCATATATCAACTGCTACCGGTGTGGTGGCTTAAATGGCTGCAAATGTCAGCTGTGGCAGTTATAATGACTGGATATGTCAGCTGCGGCCGTTGTAATGGCTGCATATTTCCGCTTCTGCCGTTGTAACGGCTTAAATGGTTGTAAATGCCAGCTGTGACAGCTATGATTGAAAATGTCAGATGCAGCTGTTGTAAAGGCAACAAATACCAGCTGCGAGCGTTGTAGTGGCTGAGAATGTAAGCTGTTTCAGGAACAGAGACATGCAGTAAGTGTAAAAGGAGTTCAATGGGGAATATTCTAGCGATCGTCAGACGAATCTTCTTGGTACTCATGTCTTTGACCCTGCCTTTAACCCACCCTCCTGTAAAATGTCAGGTGTATCCATTGTCATTGTCAAGAGTAGGAGGGCCTAGGTTAAAAAGGGCCCCACCACAATATTTAATACTGAAATTGTCTGTGGTAATACAAAGACTATTATACCTTCATTAACAAATTTACACCATAAAAACATATGACGAACATTTTTTTTTGTAAAGTTTTTGTTCATTTTCGTTTGTTTTTTAGCATTTTGTGGTAATTTATTTGGCACATTACCAACAAAAATAAAACAAACTTACACATTAAACAAAAAAGCAACATAAAATATACAACATTTAATACAAACAAACCATTAAGAGACTTCAATGGACAAATGCCCTAAAGAAAAAAAAATGTTATAACGGCTGTAAATGTCAACTGTGGCCGTTGTAATAACTCATATGTAATGCAATAGTAATAGCTGCAAATATCAGTGGTGGCCGTTGTAATAGTTTCAAATGTCAACTGCTGGTGTTGTAATGGCTGCAAATGTCATATGTGCCATTGTAATAGCTGATAATATCAGCTTCGGGTTTTGTAATGGCTACAAATGTCAACTACGTCCGTTACATTATCTACAAATATCAGCTGTTGCTGTTGTAATGTCTTAAAAATATCAGCTGTGGCCGTTGTAATGGCAGCCAAAGGTCAGCGACGGGTGTTGTTATAGCAGCAAATGTCAGCTGTACCCATTTTAATGACTGCAAATGTCAGCTGGGGCTGTTGTATTGGCCAAAAATGTCATCTGAGGCCGTTGTAATGGCAGCAATGGCAGCTGCGGGTGTTGTAATAGCGGCAAATGTCAATTGTGGCAGTTGTAATGACTGGAAATGTCATCTGCGGCCATTTTAAGGGCAGCAAATATCAGCTGCGGGTGTTGTAATGGCTGTACATAATAACTGTTGCCGTTGTAATGGCAGGAAATGTGTGAAAATGTCGTCTGAGCTCATTTTAGTGGCTGCAAATGTCAGCTGTGGCCGTTGTAATGGCTCAAATGCCATTTAGTTGTGGAAATTTTAATAGCTGCAAATGTCAGCTGCGGCTGTTGTAATGACTGGAAATGTCAGCTGTGGCTGTCATGCAAATGTCATGTGAAGCCGTTGTAATGGCAGCAAATGGTAGCTACGGGTATTGTAATAGTTGCAAGTGACAAATGTGGTCTTTGTAATTGCTGCAAATGTTAACTGTGACTGTTGTAAAGCCTGCAAATTAATCAATCTTTAGGGTTTTTTTTTTTTTTTATTGACATCCTCCGAGATAATAAGTACTTCTTCCGTTAACAAATTTAAATCGTACCGTGAAACAAGAAACATCTACACAATATTTTTTTACTTTTTTATTGATAAATTTTCATAGAATTGTTGGTAATTGTATTTTACACATTACCATAAAACATACACATGAAACATTTCATACAAACACACCCTCAACAGACCTCGATGAAACAAAAGATCTCAGTACGTAACTTATGCGACAAGGATCTATTATCCATAAAGTGAAAATTGACCATTGATCATTTTAAATTAATCCTGCTGTCAAGACTTAATTCAGAAAAAGGCACAGATGGAGAAAGGGTAAAGGTGGCCAAAAGAGAGCATTTTACCAATCACTAGACCCTGACAAATGTTTTCAAGAATCTTCCTGGTACTTTCCTGCTTTTGCACCTCCTATATCTCTTCTCTACCTTTGGAAATGACAGCTGCAGCCGTTGTAAAGGCTGTAAATGTCATCTGTGGTCTTTGTAATGGCTAAAAATTTCAGTTGCAGCTGTTGTAATTGCTGAAAATGGCAGCTGAGGCCGTTGCATTGAGAGCAAATATCAGCTGCGGTGTTGTAATGGTTGCAAATGCCGGCCATTCCCTTTGTATTGACAACAAATGGCTGCAAATGTCAGCTGATTCCGTTGTAATAGCAGCATATGTCAGCTGCTGCGGTTTTAATGGTTGAAATTGCTGCAAATATCAGCTGTGGTTGTTGTAAAGGCTACAAAAATGTCAGTGGTAGCCGTTGCAATTACTGAAAATGTGAGATGTGGCTGTTTTAATGGCTGAGCAGGTCATCTGAGGCCGTTGTAGTAGCAGCTTCGGGTATTATAATAGCTGCACATGTCAACTGTGGCCGTTGTAATGGCAGCAAATTTCAGCTGCGGGTGTTGTAAAAGCTGCAAATGTCAGCTATGTTCCTTGTAATGACTGGAAATGTCAGCTGTGGCTTTTATAATGGCTGAAAATGTCATCTGTCTGTCTCTTTTTTGTCAACAATGAATTGTTTTTATCAAACCATGCTAATAATTTATATCGTTGAACGCTTTCGTTTTCTCTTTCTACTTATCATGTATTTAGTTGATTTGTTATTAGTCAACTTCATTACATTATTTTCACATAATTTTTCATTTGAGATAATTTTTAAGGACAAACATTTTGTTTAAAATCTTCTTTCTTGGCAATAACAAAAGATTATTTTTGTAATTTTGTAGTTCATTTTAGAAAAAGTCTGTTTGTTTTGTCATAAATATTGACTAAATTTAATTTGAGAGACGAACAATTATTCTGCATTAATTGCCCTTTTGCTTCAAATTTAAAAAATCTTATAATTGTTAACTAGCTCATACTTATTTTGTCACTGATCATTTTTAATTCAACTTTAGAAAAAGACATCTATGTAATATTTGCTCTATTGCTAAGTTGAAAAAATATATTAATTTTGTCATAATGTTGTCATAATTTTGTGATAATATTGTCATAATTTTGTTATAATTTTGTCATAATATACTTATTTAAAAAATATTCAGTTTTGCTATTATTGTTTTTTGCTCATTTGAAAGAAAAGTACTTTTAATTTTGCCATAGTCTTTTCAAGTACATTTTAGAAAAAGTTTAAATTTTGTCGTAATTGTTCTTTTGCTCATTAATGCAAATTACCACAAAAATAGATATTTTGAATTCTCTTTTCGAAATTGATTTGTATTATCTTGTTTTAAAATTCCGTGATTACCTATGTTTGTATGTTCATATAATTCTGAAAGGAGGATCGAGTAGAAGGGGGAAGGGGGCATGTGTGTCATCATTAACTAAGCACTTCCATGTGTGGCGGGTTATAGCGTGTTAATATTAAATAAACGCTATTTGATTGTTTTTGTGTGTAAGTGTGTTATTATTAACTAAGCACTTCCAAAGGGTAGCGTGTTAACATTAACTAAACGCTGTTTGATATATTTCGGTTATGAGATTTGAGATATGATGATGTAACAATATTTGCAATTCGTAATCTAGGAATGATAATTGAAAAGTAACAACTCTCTTTTTATTTCTACAATCATAAAAAGAGCTAATATTAGTAATTCATTTTTTATTTTAAAACCTTTTACCTATCTGTCTATATCAATTTCATACCAAAATATTTTAATGTTAAAACCAGTATACTCATTTATTGCTTTGCATCTTACACCTACTCAGTTGTTCATTGTTTTCCATCAAGCACTAATATCATGACTAATATAATAGTTTATCTACATTCTTCTTCTGTTGTTGTTGTTGTTGTTATTGTTGTTAGAGACAATATACAAACAAAATACAAGATACAAAAAACAAATGCAAAATACAGATAAGCAATATACAAAATACAATTTGCAATCAATGTACAACATACATTATACAAAAAATATGCAAATTACAATATACAAAAAATATGCAAATTACAATATACAAAAAATATGCAAATTTTTTGTAACAAAAATTGTATACATAGTACAATATACAAACAATATTACAAATACAATACACAACAAACAATACAAAACACCTATATTTAAATAAAAAGACAATAAGATAAAAGAGCATAATGAAGGTACAAAATAGTAGATTGTTTACCACATATTGACACTTGTATGACATTTGAATTAAAAGCGACGAAATAAATTAAGAGGAATGTTCAATTCAAATAAACAAAAAGGGGGTAAACCAAGTTACAAAAAATAGGCAGGATTTTTAAATTATGATGGAACAGCGATACCACATCAGAAAATGTAAAAAATGACAATGTAATCGCAATAAAATTACCTCTATAGTGAACCTGATCAATCATGTTGTCTTCCAAATTAAAAAAGTGGGAACGACGAGCATCTGGAAAGTTAAGCTGAAAAGAAAATCAAGAATGGAATCGATTAATAGATTGTCAATCAATCAATCAATGACATTCGTAGAGCACCAAAACCAAAATTGAAAAAGGCACTTGAAGGTGTATGGACAGGTAGATGCAACATTAGCTAAATTGATTTGAAATCTTGAAAAAGCATTTAAAAAGTATGAAGAAAGCAAAAAAATCATCAAAATATCTTAAAAATTGGCCATTTTACAGCTTTTTGAAGATAGTTGTGCAAATATGCAATTTTTGTGTGCTATTGTGATGTAGGAACGGGGCATAGTCTCTATTCTTTGATGTTCATCCATTTTTTTTTTTGGATCTTGGAAAAAGCAAAAGTATTTCTATTGATAAGGATTTGATCTTTACCAACTTCAAGCTAGAGAAGGCATTTTGAACAATTTCAAGGTCTGAAATTTATGAAGAAATGTGAAGAAAAACAAAAGCATTTTGGAGCATTTTACTGTTTATACATCACATTTTTTTCTTCAATGAATTACAAAATGATCAAACTTTGATTATTCATAACTTGAAAACTACACATGCTTTTTTTTTTAATTCAAAAACCATTAAATTCAGTATTTAACGCTCCTTTCGGCTAGTTATAAAACGTTTGTAACCAGCCTTTCGGGCTGCTCCAGGACTGCTCTTGGTAAATGGCAAAACAGAAAACTTTTGTACCTGTTCATATACCTTTAATTTTTTAGGTCACGCACCTTGGCTCCCCACCTTCCTTCCACACACAACACACGTTCAGATAAGAGGTTTAAACTCATGATATTACATGCCCCGACAATGTCGTCGGGTGGGGAAATGGGAGGGGGTGTATGGCCAATAATATTCAAAGCAAAAGTTTTCAAATAGGCATTTACCTTTTCACCAAATGGGAAATATTACATTGGTCCTACGTGGTAGCACGCCGTGCACACACATTGTAAGAGTCCTTACAACCTCCCACCTCCCCTCAATTTTGTCCTTACCCAGAAGCTTGCTATTGGTTGTACAGTTATCAGCAATTTCTCCATCTCCAACTCATCATAGTACTTTGTATCCGACGCTTTTTCCTTTAACCCACATCCCATCCCACCACTTACCCCACCAAAATTCTCTACCCACAAAACAGTCCTAATCCTACCAACAACATCTACCCTCCCTTCTTACTTTCACCAAATCCATTCACCAAATACAGTCACCTACTTATAATCCCCAATACACCTACCACCCTCAATATAATCTATCAAACTCTAATTCAGCTCTCTTCTTCCATTTTCCGAAAACACCCCTTTAACCTTTATCTGATACACTCCTTAAATACTTGATATGGAGTTGAATTAAATTTCCCGATAATTAAAAAGGAAGAATCCCGAAAATGAAGGAAATTTCTTGGAAATTGAAGAAGATTTCCCTAATAGCAGGAATATGTGAAAAGTGGGCCCCCCTTCCACCGTATCAGTCAGCTTACCGTCCCAATCATAGCTGTGAAACTGCAATACTTAGTTTGGTAGATAATTTACTCTGGGGTTTTGAGAGAAAACAGGTCACACAAATGTGTTTTATGGATCTCTCAGCGGCATTCGACACTGTTGACCATGAAGTTTTACTAAAAGTGTTGTCTGCTCAATATGGTATAGACCAATTGTCACAAAAATGGTTTACTGACTATTTGTCATGCAGAAGGTGTTGTGTTAAGGTTAATAATTCTTATTCAACCTACAAACCATTAGATTTCAGTATTCCACAAGGAAGTCTCTTGGGACCCGTTTTATATTCAATGTATGCTAGTACATTGCAATATGTCATTCCTAATTGCTTTCAACTGCTCGGGTACGCTGATGATCATGCGATTAAGCAATCTCACCAACCTACCATTCAGGATGCCACTAGAGTCAAAAATGAAATATCACACACCATGCAGCAAGTTAAAATCTGGATGGATCAAAATAGACTCAAACTTAACGACACGAAAACTGAATTTATACAGTTCGGGTCAAGACAAATGTTATCCAAATGCCTTGTTGACAGTGTCCCTATCAATGGTGGAATTGTGAAAGCTGCCACTTGTGTGAAATATTAAGGGGTTCATTTAGATACAAATTTGGCATTCAAAACTCAGATCAGTGCAAGGTGCAGGGCTGCCATGGCTAATCTCGGACTGGTTCGTAGCATAAGAAATGTACTAACATTTGATGCATGTCACGCTATTGTGTTAGGATTAGTTATCAGCCACTTGGATTACATAAATTCTATTTTCTTAAATACGCCTGATTTTAATATTGCTAAGTTACAACGAATACAGAATATGGCAGCAAAGCTAGTTTTGAGAAGAGGGAGAAGAGAAAGTGCCTCTCAGGCACCGCGTGATTTACATTGGCTCCCTATCAAGTCCCGAATTATTCATAAAGTGTTGACCCTGATATAAAAGTCTGTTGTTGAAAAGTCGGCCCCAGATTACCTTAGGTGTAAATTTTCATTAGCCACTAATTCAACCAGATCCCTCCGCTCCTGTAATGTTGCCTACAAATTGGTGATTCCACGTACTCAGCGTAAAACATTTGCCTCAAGAGCTATTAGTGTTGCAGGAGCAGGACTCTGGAACAAACTTCCAAATAACATCAAACTTTCTCCCAATGTTAACATTTTTAAAAGGCAGCTGAAGGCACATCTATTCCCTTCTTAATTTTTGAAATTGCATTTTACACATTTTTATCTTTTTATATCCAGTGTTATATACCATTTATACAAAGCTATATTTTTCTGAACCATTTTATCGATTTCCAAATTATTTTTTATATTCAATTTTTTACTGTAGTTTTGATATGAGTATTGTATTTTCCTTTATCCGATTTTGATATTTATACGTACATGATTATATATTTTTTTTTCTCTATTTGTATTTTATTGTAAAGCGCAGCCGAAAACCATGTTATGGCATGCGCTATATGAAATGAAATAAATAATAATAATAATAATAATAATAATAATAATAATAATAATAATAATAATGTCAAAAATTGGGGTAATCTTGGTTTTTTTAAATTTTGTTGCGTTAAAAATTAAAACAAACTTGCCCAAAGAAGTGGAATAAATTTGAACACTTTGTTTTGGGAGTGGTGTCTAGGACGTTCTCGGACCCCCTCACTATTTTTAATGCTGGCTACGCCACTGAACCTACCCCTCTTCAAGATGTGACCGTCCCTATGCTCCTGCTTCCACCCTCCTCCCGTCTGCACCTTGCACACTAACTACATGAATCTGCAAACAACTTTATGTAGCTACAGACATACAGCACATGACTACCTTTTGTTGCCCAGATGCTCGTCCTCTGTGCTCCGGTCGTGACCTCTGATAAATAGGTGGCATAGGAGCATTTGGTGAATGGAGCGCATGCGCCGTCCCTCTCAGTCAGTACATTCCTGCGTCTGTCATCTTCAACGCGTTGGTAGCGTTCATTATAATAATCACTGTCTAAAATCTTTTCTATGGAAGAAGAGAAAAGGTAACCTTTACTCCAGCCTTTTTGAATTTTGTTTCGGTGTAGGGATGAGGGGAGGGAGGGGGGGGGGGAGGAGGTGGTCATAGAAGGCAAATAATGTTGATGGTGTGATGGTGTAATGTTTTCCAAATTGTATCTTCAAACAGTCTTTAAACTCTTCGAAGGCTAATTTTTACTAATGAAAACAAAAAAGTAATTGCCTTAAAAGTCTGAAAGACTTTTGAGTAAAATTTTACCTTTTGTATAAATTATGCAAATGTTATTGAAATTTTGTAGCATCATCAGAAGAAAACCTTATTTCCTTATGTCAACCTATTTTTTGTTCAATCCTCCACGGCACTTCCCTGCTCCACCACAGAATTTCATGGAAACTGATTAATATTGCGAAGAATTTTTGAATCTCCATTATTACCCTTTATTAAAAATTAGAAGGAGAAAACATTTTCAGTGACTGAAATTTATGACAGAATTTTAAAGAATTACATTAAAGATTTTGAGCTGTCTTCTCCATGAATATTCTTCAAACTTTAAGTTGCATTTTATTCGCCAGAATCTAATATTCTTCTTGGTGAATACAAAATCTCTAGCTGTCCATATACCTTTAAGTTGTGTATCCTTTCTTTTGTTTGGGAAATTCTCCTGGGGTTTAGATCAGGGTAGCGGACGTAGGGACATAGGACCATAGCTTTGAAGGGAAAGTGTAGATAATTTTATTTCAATTTGAGAGAAGTATATGTATGTAAATTACAGTTAATACAGAGTGTTATTGTATTCCCTTTTTGCTGATAGAATTAAAGATGGATACCCCTGCTTAATTTCCCGCCTGTTCTGATAAAATGCCATCATTTTTGTTATAAGCCATTTTCTACATCACTCACAGGGAATCGGTGTGAGAAACCACATCCTTATAGTATATTTATGCTAGTATCATTTTTAGTTTTATTCCAAAATGTTCTGTATTTTTGTTTTACTGTCTGCAGCAACAAATCGATGACGTCAGTAATGAATGTTGTGTATGACAGCCCTACGATTTATTTTAAGATGAGTTCGCTCCTTTAGGTGTCCAACTTAACACGTTTTCTCAGCAACCGCAGGTTTATCCCATTCTGGGTGGATAGTATTTCTTTCAATTTGTTTTACATTTCTCTTCCTGGCCAGTTTTGTTGCAAGTGAAGACAATTATATCACATTATTCCTCTACATTTTGCATTTAAGATTATTCCCACATGACAAGGTATGGAATGAATCTAAATATTTAAACAAATTATGTCAATTTCAAGCGCACTTATCACCAATTAGCTCTAATAGGGGAACTAGTATTCAACAAGGGGTGGGTTGGGCGTCCTCCTATATCGCCATCCTACCGCTTCTGAAAGTGAACAAAGAATACAAGAATAAAAGGGTAAGAAATTACTTAAATTCATTGTTGTGAAATTTTATTCAATTTATATTCAATTTTTGGTGCAAAAATTATCCAATTATGGTGAGGACCTCTGTTTTTCTTGATTAATTTCATGTTTTCGTTTTTTTTTACTACAAATGTCTTTGATCTATGTCGATAGAGCGTAAGGGGGTGGGTGGATTTGGCTCATCCTCTCTCTTAATGCTCGTAACCTGTTCTATTCTTACCATAATTATTTCGTCCATCTGTCTTTGCTGACATTCGGCGGCATTGTTGGACAGGTGATGGTTCGTCCAAGCTTTGGCCTTCAGAGGTGAGACCTCTGGGGAGTGATCACTGTCCACGGCAGTTGCAGTCAGCTCACAAGATAAGCCTGATTAATAAAGGATTTCATCTATGAGGGCACTATCCGCTTCGGAGCAGGGAAGCGCTATTTCTAAAATGACATTATCCAACGACCAATCGGACGCAGCAATGTCCAAAGTGTCCATGGTGTGCTCTGGTGTAGTGGTGAGCTCATTGCATGTCTCGGATGATCCAGACAAGGCGTCATCATCTTGGCTTTTGACACCGCTCTTGCTGCTCTTGGCTCGCTCTGATGCGGTGCTGGTAGACACGGTAGAGGGTGAAGTCTGGACTTCCTTTGACCTCTTTGAATGGGATTTCGTGTGATGAAGATAGATACAATACACAAGTTTAAATATTATTCGCTCAAACGAAGGTTTCCTACCCTTAGATTGAGTTTAGTTTAGTAAAATGGATATCAGTCAATTGGTGACAGTTTATTATATAAGAATTAAGAATTGTATATGTCAATGATATTAATGATTCAAGCCCTTGGAACTTCATGTCAAAGCATTTTCAAAGAAAATTCTAAAGAAATACATTATGTGTGCTAACACATAGGGCAAATTATGTCATCATCGCATGAATTTAACACAAAATCAGGCTAAATGATGGCAACGTTCATGTTACAACTTCAAACTTGAATAACTTGAGAACAAAATAAGGTTTTATGATGGAAATTTTGGTAGTTGGTTTGTTTTTCTTTAAAATGTTGTACTAATGCACACACGTTGATGCTTGTCAAACAAACATTTAGTCTCTTCAATACCCCCCCCCCACCTCTCCCCACCCCCACCATTGAAACTTGCAAAAACAAATTGAAAGAGAATTTGATTCACCATATGTTACACTTTTCCGAGCTCGTGCTTTTATCTGTAAGGGGAGTAGCACATTGTATAACGAGGGTTATTTGTTCCAGCCTCGGATGTTGACCGAGCTTTCAAAAATTAGACAAGAAAGTCAAAGATTAAAAAGATGGTTGGGCTTGTTTTAGATAATTTTGTTTCACGTATACGTCGGATTTTCAACAATAATTTTGTCCAGTTTTGTTGTTTCTTTTGCTATGTAAAGGAACATATCCCTCCCATTTTTAGACCTGGCCTTAACTTATTTTCCCCGGCCTTAAAAAGGCTTTATTCGACCCTGTGTACAGGTGTACAGGGGTCTGAAAATATTGAAATTTTATGTCAGAAAGTTATATAAAGTTTCATGGGCGCTTACAAATGAATAAGTTAGGACCTAGTGCAAGAACCATTGAGGAACGGTTGTGAGGTTTCCAAACATTAAACATGGCCATACGAAGCAGGGTTCCCCTGTCATTAGAAGTTTCACTTATTTGTTTGCTCCTTACCCCGAAATCCTTCGCCACCCTGTCAGTAGCACTGATAGTTTTAAAGTTATGACAAGTCAAGTACATATCTCCACATACACACTATATGCTTGTATAAATGTCAGGAAATACACCTTTTCTGCAAGTAAGCGTTTATTTCTAAATATCCCGAAATAATTACATTCTTTAAACAATACCCCCCCCCCCCCCTCCCCCCACTCTCCCCTCCACAACCGGGTCACAAGTAGAGGTTGAACTGCATGGGGGAAACTTGAATGGGGATATTCAAAATCAAACATATTCCCTCGGTAGAGCTCCATTTTGTTCAAGAAGTCGCAATATCTCCCCCCGCATCCCCTCCCCCTAAAGGTCATAATCGGCTCAAGTATACTGAATTAATGGATAATACATATATATGAACTATTTTACAACATCAAAATGATAAATATATGGTTGTCAGGCTTTATGGCACATGGACCATTTTAAATGACTTCAGACAATCTTGTTATCTGGTCAGTTACTTACTTTGCGCCATCACTTCTTGACCTCCTTGTGCGCCTTCTTCGCCTCATTGCACAGCAAAATATGGCACTGAGACATCCCGGCTTCTTTTCATCATCCGAAGAGTCATGGCCAAGGTTTTTATCACTTTTGGGTGCATTTTTAAGGGATTTCCTCCAATTAAAACGATTTCTTAGCCATTTTTCAAACTGAAGAAATGTCACTAAACCGCAATACTGATTACTGTATGTATCATAGACAAACATAAATCTTGCGTATTCGAACTAAGTTATTATGACAAATTGCGCGTATATGGCGTACTACACGCATGGGATGCAATGCGCAAAACAAAATTACGTCGTGGTAGGATCTTACCGAATCAGCAGCTATTTTAATTATGACGTTGGAGCCAATGCGTTAAAAGTTATTTTTACTTTAAGAATAACTTCCTTCGATTGCAGGTTATCACGCGCTCCGTGGAAAATGATGTTATGCGCAAAACCGCATCTTGGTATGTGGTGACTGCGCGAATCTCACAAGATTACGCAAAGGGTATTTTTGCGTGGGTAATGCGTGAAAAGTCACACCGCTAGCAAACACTTTTTTTTTTGGAGGGCAAATTTAACTGCACATGGTTATCTGTTTTAATATTTTTGTCGCGTATTTTGAGCAAGTAATCAATTTATGGGTTGTTGGGTAAATTAGCCTCTCTAAGTTACTTGATTGACAGCTTTTTCAACCAATCACCGCACGAATGTGCCTAGCAACAACATCTGCGTAACTAAGTGGGGCAAAAATCCTATGCGGTACTGGTGCAGTACAGCTAGGTAGCGGCGCGCGCTCATACAATCGATGCAATATACTGCACAAAACAAATTTCTGCACACTCACATCGAGTGACGACAAGTTGCATATGGTCAACACAAATTGCACCTTCAGACCTTTGTTAATCCGATTTCCGTTACCCAGAACGGCTAGCAAACGGAATTTTGTTTATTCCTTTTGCTAAAACCTCTAAAGACCCGGAGAAGTGCAATAGATGGATCAACGCTTGCGGCAAGCCACATCTAAATGTCAATGCATCGGTAATGCATGATTGCGGATATGAGGTTTGTTTACCCCATCTAGTTACCGCGTTGCTATGGTGGGGGTGGTCTATTTCCGCTGTATTTAGAGAGGTTAATTACGTCCAAAGCCCAAACTTACATGCTACGACATGCCACAAGTTTTCATGCTGATGATAGCAATCCGGTATTCGTCATGATACGGAAATGTTTTCTTTGATCTACAAAAATAACAATTACCCAGTATGCCCCTATCAAGGAACATCGTATCCCCACGTCAAGGGCTTATCGATAGAGGTGGGTGCCTGCAGAAGGGCAAGACAAACAAAGGCTTTTGAAAATAAAGCAAACCAATACATTTTCGTATATAAATATATTTTCGGCCCAAAAACAAATCTGAAAACAAAACACTCGGGCCCGGGGACGGGGGTGTTACTCGAGGACAGCGCGGATGGATATTCAAGTTTTTTAATGATTACCTACTTTTTCAAAGGAAAGTGTTTTTTGACCTCTTATATATTTACATGATATTTGAGAATAAGAATACTCGAGAATCATGCATGTATGGGTACGTTGTATAAAATGGAGCTCGTGCATTTTTTCTCTCGAGGTAATCATATATTCAGAAGTAAATAGCAACAATTCGAGATTCGCACTAGTCTGCTATACCAAGCTATGAGCTTACATCTTTTACATTAGTTACACCAGGGAGTTATCTACTCCCTGATCCAGGGAGTTATCTACTCCCTGGTTGCACTATACTATAGTCGCCGCTAGCTTTGCACTGGAGGTATTCAAAATCAGAATTGCTTTATATACCTACGGTAGCTAAGCGTTTTTCTCGATGCTTTTAACCTCATTTCGTAGTACTGATCAGTGATTGGTTAAAATTATAGATAAGGGAAAATAGAATTATGAATTTTAGGAAACATACTAATATGATTACCAAAATCGAAGTGAAAAAAAGTTACTTATACTCACCCTTTTGAAGTACAAATCGTCTACATATCGTACCAATCATAATTTAGAGGGGAGGACGGGGTTTGATTTTTTTAGATTAAAGAATTATAGAAAAATTCGAAAATAAATAATAAATTTAACTGTGTTAATTCTTGTGAACAAGGCCTAGAAACCATTGCTCACGGAGAGACATCAGATGTACGTGGACATACATCCCAATCAGTTGACCAATGACACTTTGACAATGGCGTATAAAGTGGTCAAGCATCGTTTTGAAAAAAAAAAAAACCTTAATTAAGGAAAAGGATTACAGGACCCTTTGTCCCCATGAATAAAATGAACTTCTTTAAAGAACTTCTTTAAGTTTTCGTTAGTTTCAATATATTTGAAAATTATTATTCACCTATGACGACCTGTTCTCACAGGGCATTAAGTCCTTTCCCCCACCCCCGATGGTTACAGGCCCCTTTGTCCCCATGATTGAAGTGCATTTCTTTCATTCTTGTTTCCGTTAGTTTTAATATATTTGAAAATTATTTTTCACTTATGAGGACCCATTCTCACAGGGCATTAATTCCTGCTCTTCCCCCGAGGGTTACAGGCCCTTTGTCCCGATGAATGAAGTGCATTTTTTTTAATTCCTGTTTTCGTTACTTTCAATATATTTGAAAATTGTTATTCACCTATGCGGACCTATTCTCACAGGGCATTAACTCCTGCCCCCGACCACTTACCGGCTGAATTTTAAAAAATACATCAGGTTTTGAAAAACACTGTTCCTCTACTTTGCAGAGATGAAATTTGACGCAGGCCCCCTCCTCCTCCCCCTTCTTCTGCAGCAAAGCGAGACTGACCCGTGTTCTAGTTTTACCAAATCGACACAAATTGGACCCGTATTAATTTCGACACAGGTCAAAGGTCTACATTTCGTCAAATTTAAAAAACGTTGGAAAAATAAAGGATTCAGAGAGACAAAAAGAGGAGTAAACGCAATACACTTTGAGCGCTTGTTCGTTCCTTTTTCATTAATAAAAAACTTGATTGCCCATTAATGGTTTTTGATCAAGTCGTTAATTATCTTAATTTTGTTTAAATGTAGGATAATACAGTGGCTTAGAAACCGAAGCGAAGCCCCCCCCCCCCCTTTTTTTCCCCCTTCTCCGCTAAAAAATAAATACAATTGTGAGCCAAGTACCAAAATGAATTTTCTTCACCTTTTGAGAAGTTTTCTTCAATTTTCTTGAAAGTTACTTCATTTTCGTAAAATTTCCTTTATTTTCATCAATTTCCGGAAATTTGTTTCCTTTTCGTAATAATTGCTTTAATTTTCGTGAAATTTCCTTCATTTTTGTAAAAATTGCATCAATTGTTCTTCATTTTCTGGAAATTTTCTTAAGTTTTCTGGAAATAGTTGCCAAGTAAAACAAATTGAACCTCCGATTGCATCTCCCTCCCCTCTTTAAATAGCAGAATAGGTTTTGGACATAAGAGACTCATGTATTTTTGTAGGTATGTTGTGACAAAAATCAATTTGCCCCATCCCCCAGTATCAAATACCTTCCTACGCCGCTGCAATATGATTCAATGATAATTTCTTTTCGATAAATAAAACATGTACGGTACACCGATAATGGCAACTTGGCAAAACTTGGGATGCATGCCGTGAAAGCACGATCAATCGGGGAGTCACCATTGAAATGGCAACTGATCGTGGGTCGCCCCCTCCCCCAACGACGCCCCAAAAGGTACAAATGACCAAAGATTTATTTTTATGTTTTATTTTGCGAAAAAGACTACATTTTTAGGCATGACCTTTTTTTTTGCTTTTCAGTAAAATTTTGCGTCTGTTTACAGACCGTATCTTGACACAATTTTGTAAATAATAATAATAATAATAAATTTTTATATAGCGCATTATACCAAACGGTCTCAATGCGCTTTACATAAACAAATATAACATGAGAAAACCTTAAGATACAAACAGTAAGAGAACAAAAAACCATACTTAAAAAGATACAAGCAGGATAAAGTTACAAGGTCCAATGGGGGGAACTCATGAAAATGTGTGTTTTCAATACACTCTTAAAAATATCTAAAGTAGGGGCATTTCTGATGTAGATTGGGAGAATGTTCCAGAGTTTGGGGGCTGCAGATTAAAAAGAACGTTCACGTTCAACGTCTTGGTGTTAATTTTTGGCGGCTTTAGGAGAATTGCACTGTTAGATCTGAGTGAGCGAGTTGGTAATTGTAAGGTGAGTAAGTTGGAAATATAATTTGGAGCAAGACCATGGATGGCTTTGTATGTGAGGGTAAGAAGCTTGTAGTTTATTCTTTCACATATAGGAAGCCAATGAAGTTGGTGGAGGATGGGTTTAATGTGAGATTTCTTACTTGTGAGAGTAACTAATCTGGCAGCAGTGTTTTGAATGCACTGAAGCTTTGAGATTTGTTGAGAAGGAAGTCCAAATAAGATACTGTTGCAACAATCAAGTCTGGATGGTACAAATGCGTGAATAAGTGTCTCAGTCGACTTTTGATCAAGGTATTTACGAATTTGGCTGATTTTTCTGATGGCAAGTGAAGCGGAGCGGCATATATTATTTACATGTGGCAGCAGTGTAAGCTTATCATCAAAAATAACACCCAGGTCTTCAACACAGGAAACAGGAGATATACATGAATTACCAATCA
>JAIGNY010003571.1:225000-232500 GCA_020152595.1 Chiridota heheva
TCAAGCTTGGCACGGATGGTGAGCCTGAAAATTTGAGGAGAGCATTGCGGTTCGCTCCCCAAGTGGTGTTGGAGAGGAGTCGGAGGAAGTTTAGGGAGCTGTTGCATTTTAGAGCTCTTGCATTTTAGTTTCAGGTTGGTAATGTGTTGCTTGTAGGTGAGCTTAAGGTCTAGAGTTAGACCCAGGAACTTTGTGTGTTCAACTTTAGGAATGCGATTACCATTGAGCACAAAGTTCGGGTTGGGGTGGAGGTTGTTGAAATGACAAAAGTGCATGCAGACTGTCTTGTCTTTGGAGAATCTAAACGTTATTGTTGCTCCAGACTTGCAGCCGGTTGAGGCTGATTTGGAGCCTATTTTCAACAATAGAAAAGCTAGGGGAGGAGTAGAAGATGGTGAAGTCATCAACGTAGAAGGTACGTTTGATGTTGGGGCCAAGGTTATCCGCGATGTCATTTTAATTAGAAATAAGCTTGTTAAATTACTTGATTTTTGAGAGCTTTCGTGGGCTTCGACCCAATTTGCAATTTTTCTGTCGATGTCGATATATGTGTTTTGCAGCAAGACGTTGATCAGAAATACTTTTTGTAAATACTTGATTTTTGAGAGCTTCTGGACGCCCCTTGTGCCCCTCATGAAATCTTGCATATGCCACATTTGCCTCGTGTAGAACAATATGTCCTTTGAAGCATATAATTGATCAGAAATAACCTTTGCATATATTACATTTCTGAGAGCTTTTGGGGGCCTTTGAACTTTTGCTGTTGAACAATGTCATGTAAAATAACATGAAATTTGCAGCATCCGTTTGATGCAAAACTATACTAGATTTTTGAGAGTTTCCGGAGGTTTTCTCCCCCTGCACCCCACATGGAATCATTAGTAGTTGATACATGTAAAACAATATGTCATTTGAAGCATACATATATATAATCAGCTTCAATGGAGCAATCTAACAATCACCTTGCGAAGCTTGCCCTCACTTCGCCTGAGAATTCAGCCTACAAGAAGGGGTATATTACCAAAACAGTTATTACAAAAGTCCATTAAGATATTCTCATGGAAATGGACAAACAACACGTTGTACTTTTAATAATGCTGGACTTAGCGCCGCTTTTGAAACTGTAGATTTTTGTATTTTAAGTGATAATTTTAGAAACAAATTTAGTCCAGGAAATGAGGTATTGAGATGGTTCCAAAGCTATCTCCCCGATCGTAAACTTTAGGTACAAATAAATAACGAATTGTCTGAGCATTTCGCACTGCATTATGGTGTTCCCCAGGGCAGTTGTGTAGACCCTGTGCTATTCTTAGGCTACTCTCAGCTCGCTTTATGATGTTATTGATAGACATCTACCGTCTGTAGGTGGCTATGCCGATGACCACCAACTTTATTTGTCTTTTAAGCCTGGAAAAGATGTAAATGAACAATCAACTGTTCCGACTATGAACACATGTATCAACGACATGAGAATCTGGATGTTAACTCATAAACTAAAAATAAATGATTAAAAGACCGAGTTCATGCTAATAAGTACCAATCAAATGTTATCAAAGGTTAACATTAATTGTATAACAGTTGGTAACTCTGAAATAAAACCCGTTTTAAACGTGAAAAACCTAGGGGTTATTTTTGACAATAATCTTTCAATGAACTTGCATGTAAAACAAGTCTCCTCTAAACCATTTGGTCAATTATTTAAACTTAAAACAAATTAGACAATACGTAGTAATAAATGTATGAATACTCTTGTACATGCCTTTATCGCTTCAAATTTGGTTTATTGCAATAGTGTTTTATATGTTATACCAAAACATCAAATTAATAAATTGCAGCATATTTAAAACGCAGCTGCCAGGCTGGTCAGAAACAAGCATGAATTTGAGCACATTACATTAGTACTTAAGGACCTACACTGGCTAAAAATTGAGCAAAGAATTGAATATAAAATCATACTACTCACCTTTAAAGCCAGGCATGGACTTGCTCCTCAGTATCTAAAAGATCTTTTAAGTGATTACGTACCTACAGGAATTCTGAGATCCTCTAACACAAATTAAATACCCTGTTCTCTCACAAAAACTATCGGGCCACGAGCCTTCAAATGTTCTGCTCCAGTTCTATACAACGCTCTTCCTACAGACCTGAGATGCGTTGAAGGGTTATAATCATTTAAAAAAGGTTTAAAGTCCTTTCTTTTTCATAAGTGCTATAGTTTGTAATTTGAATTTTGTTTGTCTTACGTATTCTTTCATGTACAGCTCCACTGAGTATAAGTATGTTTTACATGTTTATAATTTTGGCGCTATATAAATGTTGATTTATTATTATTATTATTATTATCATTATTATTATTATTATTATTATTATTATTATTATTATTATTATTATTAGTATTATTATTATTATTATTATTATTATTATTATTATTATTATTTATTATTATTATTATTATTATTATTATTATTATTATTATTATTATTATTATTATTATTATTATTATTATTATTATTATCATTATTATTATTATTATTATTATTATTATTATTATTATTATTATTATTATTATTATTATCATTATCATTATTATTATTATTATTATTATTATTATTATTATTATTATTATTATTATTATTATTATTATTATTATTATTATTATTATTATTATTATTATTATTATTATTATTATTATTATTATTATTATTATTATTATTATTATTATTATTATTATTATTATTATTATTATTATTATTATTATTATTATTATTATTATTATTATTATTATTATTATTATTATTATTATTATTATTATTATTATTATTATTATTATTATCATTATTATCAGAAATAACCTTTAAGTTGGTAAATACTGAATATTTAACAACTTCTATAGGGGCTTCGCCCCCACATAAACTTTTGCTGTTAATTCATCAAATATATCAATATGCAGCATATATTTTATCATAAATAACTTTGGTATATACTTATTGCCCCTGTGCCCCCCCCCCCCCCCTCTCCCCACCTCTTTCTCAACACACACACATAACATTTTGCTGATACATTAAATTTCCGGCATAAATATGATCAGAAATTACTTTAATGAATGCTGAATTTCTAGGATCTTTCATTTTATTTGAAGCATACATTTGATCAGAAATAACCTTGGGCAATACTAAGTTTCATATACAATACAAGTATAAGAACAATTGGTTTACAAATAATGCTAAATCTAGAGCATAATATTTGCATACCATAGAAACAATTGTTATACAGGAACAATTATGTACATAATAATAATCTAACAAGACAAAGCAGTATATATACAATGCTGATATAAAATATAAAAATCACATGTAATAGTTATGATAAATGATAGTTTAATAATAATACAAATATCAGCCTAAGAATGATATTTTTGTATATAAAATTTTAGTTGTAAGTTATAATAGGCCTACGAGCTAAAAAAGAATTTATTTTGCATTAAAAAAAAAAGAATATATATATATGTATATATATATATATATATATATATATATATATATATATATATATATATATATATATATATATATATATATATATATATATATATATATATATATATATATATAATTCAACGAGTTGACCTTTCTTCATTCCTACTGTACGTTTAAAGTTGAATACAAGATTTGCATACAATTCATAAGAAGTTTAGAGATTATTTCTATTAAAAACTATTCTGTAAAATGTAAAATTATGACAAAGATAATCAAATTTAATCATTAATCATTTTTGTACAAAATGTGCTTTTTTCTTTATCTAATTATAATTTACAGTTGAGTTATTCTACATTTTCAATTTTCTCTTTTGTTTTTATCATGAGTTTATTTTGTTATTTACTTTTTAAATCTCAATCAAATTGCTACCAGCGTGGACAGCACATAGCCATCCTTTATTATTTTAACAGGATATGGTATAATGCAATACTGCCCATAAAGCTATATTTACATTATCCTGGTCTGGCTGTATTAGTTGTTATGAAGAGGGTTACGTTAGTAGGGAGTTTTTCGAACACTATATTATATACATAAACCTACTATACTCTCGAAAGTATCACACTACCCACACACACTCACCAACCGACACCCCCAAAGAGTGGCAGCTTTAGGTAGTAGTCTACCAGGGCATGTCAGATGATCAAATGATAGAGGTCAAATGGTACCTCCTCCGAAATCCTAGATCCGCTATTGCACCCACACACTTACGCATGATTTTCATGAACAAATTAATGTGAAGCTGAAGGATACTTCATATTACTGTATAACTTTATACGGTTTGATCCACGCCGCCGAACGGGAGATCTCCCAATCAGGAGATTTAACCCACAATGCATCTTTCCAAATTTAAATCTCTCTAAAGAAATGCATGACGGTAAAGCAGGTTTAAGCCGAAAGTAGGAATTCTAAATGTATTGGTGCAACAGAACAATAAAATTATTTTCTCTGTTTTCACTGGCGCAAATATGACGGTCACCTGAGGATTTTTTAGTATAAAAATTTGTTTCAATAATTCTTGGAATGCAGATTTTAACATTTTAGTCAAAAGGCTCAAATTCTACAAAATTTTAATTTCAATAACATTTGCAAAGTATACAACTTTAGAATTACACAATTTCAAAAGCAAAAAACATTAGTAACGGCTGAACTTATTAGCAAGTTTAAATCATGGTCACTGCGCATGTCTCGATAAGAAGATCTCCCAAAAAGGAGATCTTCCGATCAAGAGATCTCCCGATCAGGAGATCACCCAATCAGGAGATCTCCCGATCAGGGGATCTCCCGATTAGGAGATCTCTCGATCAGGAGATCTCCCGATCAGGAGATCTCCCGATCGAGAGCGTGGACCGGATTGGTATAAGTAAGTTGGATGTGTGGCCATTTAGGTCCAATGGAATTGTAACCTCAGTTAGGTTTGATCGATTCGGTGTGCCACAAAGTTTTATATATCCAGTTTTTGATGTTATCAATGTAATTTGAATATTCTTATATCAAAAGCGTTTGTCACTAGAGCAGTTGAGAGTGTCAACGTTTTAGAAAAACAATGGGGAAACAATAGGGAAAGGTGGAACGAGATTACTGGATTACGACGATGACGACAACTTGAGGGTGCCAAACGTTTGAATTTGAACCATACAAATAAATAAACGGAGAATAAGCTCGGTCGGCGAGTGAAGCCAACATTATATATTGCTGAGAGTCTGCATGTCACTAAAATCTGTTTATTTTAGGTCATATTAAGAAATCGTGACCTACGTGTCTTAACATGAAAAGAGGAATTGTTGGTAGATTTTATAACATAATTTCATCAAAAGCAGCCAAGCCTTACGTTGTTTCGTGTGGCGGAGGAATATACACATTTAGATCTTAAATTTGTTGAGCCATCAAAGCAAAAGGTGCCTGAAAATTGTTTTAAGACTTTGCACATGAATCATTATGCACTGTGGATGAGATATTCTGCGCTATTATGAGGTTCATTCAAATGTTTACATTGCCGATTTTCAAGGCCTACGGTTTTCGTGTTAGGACGACATGGGGTTTTTCCCAGGTAAATATGATATTTAGTTCAAAAAACATTGGGAGCTCTGCCTTCTCTTTTTATTTATTTCTATTGTACGAACATTCTTTAGTTTGAGCATACACATATCAGAAACTCAATTGATTAAAGTGTGCTAAAAAATGGGGTCCTGCATGCTACAAATCTTCTTATCGAAGTGGTCATTTAATTCTGTCAAAGTGCTTTTCCAAATGTTCTATTAGAAGACCAACATCAGATCCGAGCGCTTTTATGATACTTCCCGCAGTCTCAAAAATGAATTCACCATTTGCTGCATAAGCAATCTCTAAAACTCGTAGTATGTCATGTAACTGCCCCTTGTCGACGTTCTTAAGACTGGGAGACTTGATAGAATCCATGCCCTTCAAAAGCTGTTGAAAAATGACATACGTTCTTTTATACGACAATAATTTTCTTACTTAAAAGATGGTCAATATGTTGCTGCTCTCAACCCTTTCTAAATACGCTTTTTTGTATAGGTATATACTGCATATTATTGCTAGCTGAAGAGAAATAAACTGCATTCTATATATTCAATGTAAATGGTCAAAATAGCGACTCTGCACGATTTTTTTCTTCCAACTATTATATTATTGGTGTCCATATGACAACCCTGCGGTTGTGTTCTGGATGTACCGCAATTTTTCTTCAAAGATTAAATAAGCAAGGTAATGAATGACCTGACCACACACTGTATTCAACCAAATATAGGGTATATGGAAAGGTCAAGTAATGGTACATGTTACTTAAACGGAATATATCAGAAATCAAATGCGTGATTTCGAAGACTACTTTTGTGTCGGCCGCGGTCTCTGCAAAATGAACATGATATTTTGGCAAAGAAGGGTGACTTAAAGTTCTGTCTATCAGGTCTACTAATGGCTAAATGTTAGAAATTAAACACTAAATTAAAATGCCTTATTGTGTCAGTCAAATATCTCAAGAATTCATTCAAAAAATTCCACTTTTTGGCAAATTGAAGTAATATTCAGCAGATACTTGGAGGGAGGGTGTCTGATGTGAAGTTGTGCTCAAATACATGATTCTAGATGATTGTTTTACTTTTGATGTTCCACATGATACAACTTTATATAAACATTCCTCAGGGGTGTAGGAAGTTTTCAAAAAGTGAGGACACAACCTATTGGCGGCATTTCCCAAGTCATATACATATTTCCCCCACTTGTGGATTTTTTTATTTTAAGTGTGCACATACCCACCAGTCCTTGCACTGTAATTGAAAAATGAGGCATTTTTCGTAAGGAAGGGGGGGGGGGGAGCATGTTCTTTTACAGTAATTAAGAGAACTTTTAATTTTAAAAGGGGCACTTTTACCCTCCGACCCCCGGCTGCTATACCGGTTCATCAGCTCACCAAAATGATAACCGTCCACAAATCCACCAAATACAAGCTCAAAAGGAAAACAATTTCTTTGAAAATGCGACACAAAATGGGACAATTTAATTAATTATTTCATCCTTAACTTTAACCTTTAAGATACATGCTCCAACATGTTTGGGGACACAACTTTATATCACTTTACATCATCCAGAAAAATTTTTTTAACTAAGCTCGACAAATTTCTCAGGAAGCGTATGTGTCCGTTTACCAGCCTGCAAACCCAGACACAATAAAGTAATAGACCTTTCCATATATTTGGTTGAAAACAGTGTGTGGTCAGGACATTTATGAGCTGACAATACCGGATTGCAGGAATGATAATGTTTGATGGGTTAATCTTGGGAAATTATGTATACTGCTTTTAGTGATCAGGAGATTTTACCATTTTGCAGTTGTCCTCTCCACTGTTTGATATTTTGAAATATAAACAGATAAATAAATGATGGGGGAGAGAATTGATAAATAAACTGGTCGGTAAGAAGTTGGGAGAACTGAACGGTGAACGGT